>MU227453.1:1234237-1281687 GCA_018584345.1 Thuja plicata | reverse complement strand
TGGTTAGGTTAGGGGTTAAAGGGAATATTAATGAATGAATTAAATGATTTAACATATTCATTCAATAATAGGAGGAATAAGGATTTAATTAATTATTAAGCTATTGGTTGCTTTTAATAATGAATCATGACTATACCCAATTAATTGAATTAATTAGGGCTAGGGGATAAAATAGGTCAATTAGGTAATGCTTAATTACTTAGCTGATATGTCCTAAAAGGAACTAAATATGATTAGATGTGTTAATCAGATTTAGGTGTCTACATTTTGCCCCTCTTAGACATAGTGTTAGAATAACACTATTTCAAAGATGTTTAAAACAATAGACGACACAAAGATGTGGACGTATGCAACGAAGTTGCCCCAGAGTAACAATTAGGATAGAGTTAGGATAGGATGACCAAGATGATGCCCCCTTGAGAGGGTGAAAGGGAGAAAAGGCGAAGCCCTAGCAGCATCTCAAAAATACGGCCAAGAGAGACAGGATAGAAGAAAAAAGGAAGGGGGATAGAAGAAAGAGGGAGGGGATAGATTCAAGTTTGCATTAGGGATGAAGGATTAGGTATGGGATTAGGATTATGGCTGGGGATGGGATTTTAGCTGAGGTGTAAAAGAAAGGATGCTATCCAAGATGTAACCAGAGTGAGTGATATAAAGAAAACAAAAAGGAAGAACCTCTCGAAGAGAGTTCAATTTTCTTGTTTTGACAAGGGTAATTTCTAGGAACAAAGTTTGATTTCTCTTGATCTGTGATGAAGATAGGATATGATTGGACTTAAGAAAGCCACTGATAATGATTGATTAGGTCAGACAAGAGGAAGGATACATCCTACAAGGACCCATTAATGATGATGTGATTTGAAACTAAGATAACGATCAACATAGTCTAGTTTGAACTTTCAATTTTAACAATGGCAAACAATAGCTGAACTAAGAAGGAGGGATGATCCTAGGTGTTTTGAGATTCACACTAAGTCTAGTTATCTCCATAGATGAGCACACAAATCTTCCACACGATACAAGGATAGTAGGATTAGGATTAATGCTGGGATAGTAGGATTAGGATGATAGGATTGCTGAGGAATTGGATTTTGTTGGGGGGATTTGGATGAGGGGAGATTATCTTGAAGCTTGAGTGAGGGGTATTCTAGGAGGGAATACTAGCATGTATTTGAGCACTTATTAAGATATAGCATATGATACTATGCAGCAAGGTATAAAGAACCAAGGTGACATTGTACCACATACATAGGACTGACACAACAAACACGCAAGGATTGCCCCAGCATCACACATGAGTCCCAGAAGAGCCATGGTTGAATTGATGCTGGAAAATCCCACAAGAAAAAGACATTTCCCAAGTGCAGTGTGCGAACCCAAATGGATTACATAAGTGCAAGGGTCATATCTAATTGACTCACAAGGAGAAAATAAAAAGATAAAGGTCCCTTCCGCAGGTGTATCCATTCGTAGCACACCATGTTATAAAGAATTGTGGCAACCTTGAGGAGGAGAACGACTGAAAGAATCAGGAATGATAACCAAGAACCAAAATCAAATTTCAAGATCAAAAATTCAATAACAAGACACCTTTTTCCAGAGAGATCAATGATATGGGATGATGATTTGATTTAGGTCAACATGAAGAAGGATACATCCTCAAGGACCCATTTCGTTGGTGATGTTTGGATTTAGGTCAACGAGAGGAAGGATACATCCTCAAGGACCCATTTCCATGGTGATGATGTTTGTTGTTTTAACTGATTGGCCAAAGATGTGTTGAGATCAAACTATTGAACCAAGATTTTGTCATAAGGAACTTGCTCAAGCACATGATTTGGAAACGGATTTGGATCACTTTCTGCAAGGAGATCGACCCAGGATGCGAGATATGTACAAGAAGAACTTGATACATGACTAGAATAACATAGAAAAGATATTTACATGACCGAAGCTTGGGGAGAATGGATGAGATGAGGCAGATATGCATGATGTTGCCCCAGTTGAGCCAAAAGGCCAAGGTAGAGGAATAGCGGATAGGGTGCTCTAGATGTGGGAATGATGAAATCCCAATAAGGATTGGGAAGGATGCATCCCAATGATGATGAGTGGATTGTGATCAAATCTTGCAGCAAGGCTAAGGGTGTGCTTAGATGGGTTGATTACTGCTTGACTTTGGATAGCGGGAGGATGTGGATAGGATTTACATGCGATGGTAGGTCACGAGGAGAATTAGGATTGGAATGGGTGGTATTGGGTGCATGAGGATAACCTAGAGCTAGATACCAATGACAAGGGAAGAAACAAGTGATGGGATATATGAAAGGAGGAATTGGAAGATGGAGGAGAGGATGTGGAATGCGGAGAGGCAAGTGCTAGATGGAAGGATTTTAGAAGAGGAATGGATGGATAGTTGAAGGATTATAGATAGGAGAGGAGGATTGGGAAATGACAGTGGATATGAGAAGGTCTCCAAGGACTACGTCACCAAGGAACAGAATGCCCCCACTTAGGATAGGTCATGCATGTGAGGAAGCATTAGGAGGGGGTACAATAGGATGGAAGAGAGGATAACAAGAGGATGATGGAGGTGAATGAAGGATAGGATGAAGGGTGGATAAGGGAGGAAGATAGTGCAGAAGGATAGATGGAAGGAAAGATGGGTGGATAAAAGGATAGGTAGATAAAGATTAGAGATGGGAGATGGATGTCAAGAGATGTCCAAAAGTATGTAAATATGGTGGCATATATATTTCTCATCAAGATCCAGGGGAGGATGGAGGAAGTGAAAAGGACAAGACAGGATATGGATGGTAGATGGATGGTGGCTAGAAGGAACTGCCCCCAAGTGTGAAGAGCAACTAGATGGGGGAACTACGCATGACGCCTGTTTACTAGGTTTTCATCATGGTACTTTTCCAAGGCACTTGTTTTCCAAGTTTTCACCAGTGGACAAATTGATTTCTCTTTTTTTTCTTTTTTTCTTTTTTTCTTTTTTTTTTTTTTTTTTTATAATTTTCTTCTTTTGGTGTTTATTGCGATATGTTGGTACGACTTTATGTGGGATGAGTGACTTATGAAAATGTAGGGATAAGATGGTTATGCAGGGGGAGATATGTGGGATAAGGGATATGATAGTTGGAAGTATTTGGATAAAATGATGGAAAGTGAGTGGGATAGGGGGATGTTGTCATGATCAACATTGGCACATGTTGCGAGGGATGTCGGAAGAGTGAATGTGAAGCAGATGGTAGTTGTGGATGTGATGTAGGAATCATGGTAGGAATTTGTGGGACATAAGGACCCAAAATGGATGTTGAAGATTGAGGAGAGGAATGCTCAACTAGAGGTTTAGTAACCTTGGATGCCATAATGGATTTTTCTTGTAGATGCATGTCATTTTTTTCTTTGGGATCCACATAGTTTTTTCTTTTGCTTTGGTGGACCTTTGTGGCCTTTGAAATGCAATGCATGCTTTGATTGGATTTTCCTTTTCTTGAACATGTCGTTTAGAGGGGACATGACAATCTTTAGCTTTTGGTGTATATTTTTCTTTATGCAAGTGTGATTTGGCATCCAAATTACATGGAGTAGCATTGGGAGAGATATGAGAACTTGCATGAGATGGAGAAAATATGGATGGAGTGGTGGATGTTGGATGGTGGATGGAGCACATGGGTATGTGCCTTTGTTGATCCTGATTAGGAATGTAAGTGGTGGGATTTTTTATATGGATTGATGGACAAAGGAAGGAGTGGGATGAGATTTTGGGACATAGGGGCCCAAAATAGATTGAGAGGATGAAGGAGGAATATGGTAGGTTGTCTTGGGGTGCAAGGATGGAGGAGCGGGGGTGGCATTATATGTTTTAGAGGGATGATAGGAAGATGAAATGGAGGGTTTTAAAGAACTCTTGAACTTTGCTTTAGTTGTACCAAAAATTTTGGATGAAGGACCTCTAGGTGCGTAACCAATACCACAAAATCGTGGATGTCTTTTAACAAAGATGGGCTCTAGTATACATTGCTCATTTAGGCCTAAGCCTTTGCCTTGATATTTCCATTTTTTTAGCATTTGAGCCACGATAGGGTACTTCTCTTGTAGAGAAAAAGATGTGAGTCCATTATCAGGAAAATGGCAAATGGTGGAGATGTAACTGATTTCTTCTATTTTAAGTAGACCACCATGGATGAATATAAGTGGACCAAGGGAATAGAGTGATGGTGGTGGGAAATTTTGGATTGGAGGCGATAAAGGAGGATGAAGGGGAGGGGATGATATGCTTGGATCTTGACTCAAATGAAGAAATGGATTTTGAGTTGGAGGAGATGGAATGGTAGGATCTTGATGTGAAGGAGTGGATGAATGAGGAAGTGAAGTGGATGAAATGCTTGGATTTTGACTCAGAAGTGGTAATGAATCTTGAGATGGAATAGGTAGAGTGGGAGGATCTTGATTTGTAGGAGTGGATGAATTAGGAAGTGGAGTAGATGGGATGCTTGGATCTTGACTTAGATAGGATAATGGATCAGGATTTGGAGTAGATAGAAGGATGGGATCTTGAGATGGAGGAGTGGAGGGAAATGGATCAAGAAGTGGAATGGATGGATCATGTAATGGAAGGAGTGGGATGTTAGGAACTGAATATGGAGTGGATGGAATGATACAATCTTCATTCAAGTCAATGGATACTTCAACATGCTTTTGGACAAGGTTGTGACATGATTGGTTTGATGGTGATGGTGTGATGGGGGATGTATGTAAGGATTCTTTAGATGGAGGGGATGGAAGAATATGAGATTATACAAATGGGGTGTATGGATAGATGGGAGATTTTGCAAATGGGTTGTATGTAGGGATCGTGGATTTTGTAATGGAGGGAAGAAGGGTGGAGGCGTGACGTTCATGGAATGGGGTGTGGATAGTGTCAGGAGGAGAAGATGGGGATGGGGATTGGATGACTTCAAAGGGTGAGGGGACTTCAATGGTGCTAGGAGATGGAAGAGGATCAAAAAGTATGAGATTGGGAAGGGAAATAATAGGTATGTGAGATGGAAGAGGAATGATGGGTGCGGGAGATGGAGGAGGATCAAAAAGTATGAGATCTAGAAGGGAAATGATAGGTGCGGGCGATGGAAGAGGATCAAAAAGTATGAAATCTGGAAGGGGAATAATAGGTATGGGAGATGAAATAGGAATGATGGGTGCAGGAGATGGAAGAGGATCAAAAAGTATGAGATCTAGAAGGGGAATAATAGGTATGGGAGATGAAATAGGAATGATGGGTGTGGGAGATGGAAGAGGAATGTTGGGTTCGGGAGATGGGATAGGAATGATGGGTGTGGGAGATGGAAGAGGAATGATGGGTGTGGGAGATGGAAGGGCTTCATCACTAGCATTTTCCCATGGGGGAGTGATATAACGTGACTCTTTAAGAGATGGAGTTTTTACTAGCTTCCTTGTGAAACTCCTTGGAGACTTATGTATCGGATGGTGGGAAGATGGTACAGCAAGATAGTTCACATAGGTAGGTGTGGCAATGTCTTGCGAACTTGATTGACTAACTGATAGATGAGGAGGGATGGATTGGGGTATGGAATATGTGTTAATGTAGGTAGGATTTGGAGATTGTAGATCAGGATAAGATGGCAGGGATGGATAGATAGAGTGGATGATGGAGGAGAAATATTATGAGGATTCTGGTGATGGATTGGAGGAAATAGAGGACTAGGATTAGGGATTTGAACATGGGTTGGAGAATAATTAGATGGGGGATTAGGATTAGGGATGTAGCTAGTAGTGTTGTTATGGAAAGACGGAGGGTGGGAAATGACCATGGGATAAGATGGAGGCCTATATGAATAAGAAGGAGATGTGGATGGAGGATAAGATGGATGTCCCTTGTCAAAAGTATGATAAGGAGTGCTAGTGGGTATGCATGGTGGCATGATGAGATAGTGTGGAGGAATGAATGGAGCTTGGAGGATATTGGGAGAAAGTGTGTTAAGGCTTTCTATGTATGCATCATGATCAACAAGACCTTCATCATCAACATAAGATGTTAGGGAGAGATTGCTAAGGTCTTCAAAGTATGCATTGTGATCAACAAGACCTTCATCATCATCGAAATAGGATAAACTTGACGGAGAGATATGACAACCAAACTAATCATAATAGATTTGTGACATGAGGTTTTCTGATGAGTTGATTAGGGAGGAACGATAGAGATGGAGGGAAGGCTCAAGATCAAATTAGGAAGAAAGACTGACACTGAAGAAGATGGAAAGAGGATGGGAAATGAAAAAGATAGCTCTGCTGGTCTAGGACATGGGGAGAAATAGAGGACTGGATGACACTAGAAGAAACTGACGCTGGATGAGAGTAAGGACATGATTATGAACCTAGGATGAAAATCTTTGGAGGCTTGGGTGAACAAAATGGTGATATGGAGGCTTGGCATCACTTTATTGTGTTTGATGGAATATGACATGAGCTTAATCTAATACTGCTTAGGATGAGGCAGTGACTACGACAAGTGTGCCTTGGATTGTTTTATTGTTTGGAACAAGTGATGAGTTTTTTTGGAAATTGTGAGCAAACAGTCCCGCAAGAGGCAAAAAAACCTTGCAAGAAGCATAAAATGTCAATCTCCTTGGCAAAAGGACTTTCAAAACTTTCATATTTGTGTATGTTTGAGAATTATTTTGCACAAGGATTGTAACACTGAAAACACGTACAAGCACTTTCTACCTTAAGGATGCGGTGAGCTTGAAAACCTTTGTCCGCATACATAGGCACACACACAAGAGCTAATTAGAATACGACCACCATCAAGCACACAATGGCTCCATGATGTCATATTAGCCGACTCCAAACGCTCAGGGTGGCACGAATGTGTGAATGTCTCGGGGAAGTTACTATCTTCCTTGCCCAGTAAATTATCAAGCTTTCAGGGATGGATTAGGTAGGTTGCTAGATTTATGAGTTGCTAGTATTTTTGTAGTGTCCCCGCAATCAGTTTGTACGACGTGACTCACTTAAGAGCCTAGTTCAACCATGCCAGTATGCTGAGGATATTCACTCAGTATGGACTACCATTGAACATGACCCGCATGAGCTTGAAGGGATATAGACAGACCTTTAAGTCCACCTTATTTCTATACCGATCGAAGGATTTACCATTTTGAGGTCATTCTCCAGAAGGACTCATGCTTCTTCTGGATAGGCCCCTCTATGCAGATTCAGAAAAAGATTGAACGGTCACAATCACCTTTCTCTTGCACCAACGACCATGAAAGCCAATGGTTGAGGATAATACGTGAAGTGAGGTTGCACTCTACAAATTTAGTACAAGTGCACCAAAGATGCCAAACACATGGTTAATTCCCATGATAAGTTAAGCAATGTTTGATTTGTGCAGAAATAAAACTCGCAAGTTTGTTCTTTTTATGAGCACCAAAGTGAGATTTTTTTTGCCTTGTTCAATTTGTCTTTACACACTCGAGATTGAGTTCATTTGAGTTATTCAGTTTTTAAACCCAAGAGGAAATGTGTGATTGCTTTGTCCAATTTTAAAATCCAAAAAGTGAATTGTTTGATAGTTCAATTTTAAGATAAAAAAACAAGATGTGTGATTTGATTGTTCCGTTTTAAACCCAAAATTAGATGTTTGATTGTTCATTTTTATTAAAGCATTTGAGATTTTGTGCATGTTTGTTTTAAGCCCAAAAAAAGAAATGTTGACTTTTGTTGACTTTTTTACTTTTGTTGACTTTTTGACTTTTGACTTTTGTTGAATTTGATTTTTGTTGAATTTGAAACCCAAAACCAAGTGTGAAATGATGTGAGTACATACACTGTTCTTTTTAAACACCAAAAAGTGAAATGGGAATTTTTTAATCAAAAGATTATGTGCTTTCTTACCAAACTAGATGGCTAACCCGTAGACCTATAAAAAAATGAAAATAGTTAGTAAGAGTGCATTATTGTAGGTTTACAGTGCCTTTCCCCCATGTTTTTACAAATAATGGTCCCAGAGATATAGACCATATTTCAAGAAATGGGTAATAGAGAGAAAGTAGAAAGAAGATAGAAGGAATATAATCTTTTTGTTTGCGTATCAATGATATTCGTGGAAGCGTAACATAGAGAAATTAGAAAGAAGATAGAAGGAATATAGTCTTCTTTCCCTTTTCAACCTACACAAGAAAATAAGAGCTTGCAAAATATACTCAAACAACAAAAACACATTAGCTTAGAGGGTTAGTTTGTAAGAAAAACAATGAAAAGGAACCCGTGAAGTGGGTCCCACCAGGCATGCCAAAATGTGAGCAAGGAAAATATAGTTTTAAAGGAACATGATAATCAGATTAAAGCATTATACAACTAAATAAATGAGCTACATACATGATTGAACCGAAAAAGAAAAACTTAAACAATAAGGAAACAAGGAAGTTTAAACCTCCTCAAACTAAATCTAAGCTCCTCTTTTGATGTGTTCATGCTTATGGATGTGTGCTCAAGATGTGCTCCAAGTTTCAAAGGTATGTTCTCTAAACTGGCATTATAATTTTACTCTTCACGATTGGAATATCTAAGCTAAAACTGACATTATGATATTACTTCAAAAGATGGATGAAATGTGAATGAATGAGCCTTCTATTTATAAGAAATGGGGTTGACAATGGGTGGTTCAGATGCAAAGATGAAGAGAGGTCAGGATGCCACTAAAAGAGAGCACATGGATTATGCTTCTTCAAGTGCATCAAATTGTGACACTTGTCACAATATTATTGGGTTGAAAGTAGGGTGGAATGTGACCATTTAGGGAAATGGACCAAGAAGCCTCTAGAAGATAAGGCTCATAAAAAGGGAAGACTTTAGGGGATAAGACCTCTTAAAGAGGGTGTAAGAGCCTTAATGAGGATGTAAGAGATATTTATGAGGGTGTAAGAGATATTTATTCCTAGGGATAAGAATGACTTGAGATTATTGACTTTGACTTTGGGGGTTGAGTTCCTAATCAAGGATTAGGAATGTGACATGGTTAGGGATAGAATTAGGATTAGGGTTAGGAGATAAAAAAGGGTGATTAGGGGGATAAGGAAGGGTTAGCATGTGTGAAGAGGTTGGGATTAGTTTGAACTCAGGGTTAGGTGGTTGGGATTGGTTAGGTTAGCATGTGTGAAAGGGTTGGGTTGAATTTGAACTCAAGGTTAGGGGTTGGGATTGGTTAGCTTAGGGGTTGGGATTGGTTAGGTTAGGGGTTAAAGGGAATATTAATGAATGAATTAAATGATTTAACATATTCATTCAATAATATGAGGAATAAGGATTTAATTAATTATTAAGCTATTGGTTGCTTTTAATAATGAATCAGGACTATAGCTAATTAATTGAATTAATTAGGGCTAGGGGATGACATAGGTCAATTAGGTAATGCTTAATTACTTAGCTGATATGTCCTAAAAGGAACTAAATATGATTAGATGTGTTAATCATATTTAGGTGTCTACACATATGTACCAAAGTAAGGTGCTTTGGGGTCAACAGGCTCATTCACAAGATCTTCAATGATGTTCTTGGTCTCATCTATGTTAACCTCATATGCAAGAGGTTTCACCCATGCAACCCTAGGTCTGACTGCCTGAATATATACTTTATCACAGTCAACTAGGAAAAAAACATCATCCTTATGGTCTTAAACCAATTGTTTAGGAATTCTTTACCTATTATGCATCTTTTGTCTAAATTCCTCAAAGTATGCATCCATGAAGCTCTCAAAATTGTCTCCCAATTCATCTATGAACTCATTTATCTGATATATTAAGGGTCTGTCCTTCTTCCAAACAACTGTGGATTTGGAAGGGAAAGACTTCAGAATGTAAAAGAATATGCAGACCAGAAGTGAACCAAAATTATATGGATTGGTCTTTGATGCCCGGATGCTTTCCATTTTCTTGCTCAATTGGATGAGCTACAACTCGGCAAGGTCAAATGAGAGGTTGTTCTTGACCACATTGTACGCCAAGTCTATAGCCTCACATGGTACATTGTTAGATCTACTAGAGCTATAGATTTTGCGAGAAATAACATGAATCCCAAACTTCAATTCCAAGTCAGTTACTCCATTAAGTCTCATGCCTCTACCATCCCACTCGGAAAGAGTCTTCTCAGCTAGGGCATCCCGAGGTAGGGTTTTGGTAGCTTTGGAATTGTCCAACATAGGATACCCTGTAATACAGTGTATCATTGTTTTGGTAATCTTCACTGGTTGCTCCAACCATAGTCGCATGTCATGAAGATAGCTTGGAATGAACCTAATCCACTTAAGCTGGAAATTCTATGGCATATGCATGATGTGAGTAAAACTTTTGACTTCTAGATTTTTATGCTTTGGCTTTAGATTTCTGGCACCATAGAGTTTATCATAAGCCTCTTCATTTACAATGTTCCAAGATGTTGAATTGTGCAATGATAGAAGGCTCGGATGTCATTGATCAATAATAACTTTGGAGTAATTAGGGAATGAGTTTCCATCAATTCTATCTCCTCTGCAACCGCTGGATGAAGCTTAAACTTAGGAGGTTCGCAGATTGCTTTCCTGACCAACATCTCAGATCCTTTCTTAACCTTACCGTTGGATGTAGATTCCATTATGCTCAGAGGTTTGATAAAACTTCACAACTTAAAACTTTCAAATACAAATTCACTTTGAGTCGCTTAAGGCACTGAAACACTCTTCAAACTGAAAGCTTTGTAAATAATAACACTTGCAATTCATCTTTTATAAGATATTTTACCATTGAGTTTTCATTAAATGCTTCGTACATGGTAGCTAGCATAGCTTGGAATAAAGATCGGAGAACACTAACTTCAGTATCCTCAAAATCATATAACCCAACTTAACTCGGTTAAGCTTGTGCAACTCGGGTGTTGCTGAGGTCTTGACTCGGTTAAAACTATAATATTTCCTAGTACATCAACATGCAGATTTGGACTTACTATCATGTTTGGAACTGATGTAGGATGTCTTGTATGCACAGTTCCAGTAGTCTCCTTGCATGTTCATTTGGAGATGGTAGATCCACCCAATTCACTACTTTGGGTGCCATTCGATCCTTCATTATTTTGATATGAACTTTTAGGAGATTTCCCTACCCATTGTTAATTCATCCGAGTTCTGATTTCATAAATTTTTTCTTTGCCTTTCTCAAAACTAGTATCCACTTTCTCTCTGTTCATGCAATTCTTGCTTAGATGACCGAGTTGTTTACATACATAAAATCTCTTAGTAGAATTCCTTTTTCTAAGGTGATTCTTTACACAATTTTCACCAATATGCCCATATTCACCACAGTGACAACATCTGCTCCATGTGTTGTAATCCCAACCAAAAATTGCATTAGCTAGTTGTACAACATGGTTCTATTTCTTAGTTCTGCACTCAGAAGATTTGTGACCTTGTTTGTTACAATTGAAACATTTTCCTTCAAAATTAGGTTTCTCGGTGCATTCACTTGCCTTATGTCCATGTTTCTTTGCATCTATAGCATTTACCATTAAGCTTTGATTTTCCATTGCTCCAACACTTATTTTTTGTGTGCCCTAACTTTCCACAATGATTACAAGTAGGTTTTCTATTCTTTTGAGTTCCTTGTTATGAGGATTCACCTTGTTCAGTATAGCCTAATCTAGTCTGTCCATGATGTCTGAGTTGAGTTTTATTTGTCAACTAATCCATGCTTCCTTGTGAATTCATCATACTCTCATTGGTTCATTTTCCAGTATTGAGATCATTCTGTAGTCTTTCATTTTCTATTCTCAGATTGATAACTTCTTGATTTACATTATTGAGTTGATTTATCATATCTGCTTGCTGAAGTGACAAATGATGGATTTCATTTTCTTTTTCTTCTAATCTTGTACTCAAAAATATTTTATCTTCTTGTGCCATTTCTCTGTCATTTTCTACTTGACTCTTTTGTTCTATGACTTCACATATTCTGACTAAATGAATTTCTTGTTCTCTTCTCAATTTTCTGACGTTTTCATGTAAATTGATATTCTTTGCAAGTAGGTCTTCAATTGTTGCATCTACTTCGTCTAAAATTCTTTCTTTGCATAAGTGATCAATTCTTTATTCTATGTAACTTTTTTCATTCATCTGTACTACTAAATCTTTTCTTCTTTTCAGGGAAAGAGAGAGATGCTCCTTGAGTTTCCTGATTTGATCCATGGCCACTTGTAGATCTATCTTTTCATTTTAAATGGCTTTCTCCAATCTATATATTTCCATTACCTCTGATCTTTGCTCAAGCTGTTAAACTTTTGTAAAGAGAACCTTATGCTCTGATACCAATTGTTGGAAGTATATTAAGTTAATGTGAGTGAGAGAGGGGGGGGGAATCAGGAACCAATAAAACTTAATCTTTTTAATCCAATATTTGATTATCTAATCTAATTGCATGCATGAAATGAAAAGCAATAAAACATCCACAATATTTCACATAATATCTGGTTACCCAGAAACCTTCCAAATAGAAAGTAAAACTAGGGTGGGGATGGTACCCACAAGATTTATTACTGTAGTCTAAATTTATCCTGTTAAAGCTTACAATTAACCACTTCTGATGGCCTGCCCTGTTAGGAGCAATAAGAACTATTAGGTCCACCTTGTCAAAGGATTTGATACAATACAATCAAGTAATGGAACTCTGTTAGGAGATTTATAAAAGGACTGTTAGGTCCACCTTGTTAGAGGATTTTTCTGATGCACCTGTTAGGATAAACCAATAGATGATCTTCAATGCAAATTTGTTTTGATGAATAAGATCCAATGATATAAACTAATCACTTGGTTGTGATGGATGAGTCTTTGTTGTTCCTTATACTGTTGTAGCCTCTTAAATAATCTGTCTCTTCATATTCGCATACACACTCTTACACATATATTCGCTTACTCTATTTGGATAAAAAAAAATACTTTATATTTATACATTATCCAAACCAAATCCAACTGTAAGTCAGTTTCCTTAAGATAAATTAACATCTAACAATATAAGCTAGGTCAACCCAAAACTGTCACTCGGGTCGAGTGATCCACTTGGGAAATATAATGGCACTCGGGCATTATGTTTTCACTCAGGCAACATACTATTCTCTAGCACTCGAGATACTATCTCTACTCAAGCTACTCTGATCATTTGGGTAATACTGATTACCACTATCTACTTGGTCGATACTGCCACTGCTCGGATTACATTGTAACTACTCAGGTTGCATTGCTGGCTCGGTCAACACTGTGATGACTAAGTATTTTGGCACCAATTGACAATATGTCTTGTGATAAGGTCATCAATATACACCATTGCAACACCATCCTTAAATCTTTCCGATGATCCTTCCTCCTTTTAGAAAACATAGTCAAGTCATCTAGGTAGATGATGATAATCCTATCCTTCAAATCTTTGAAGGAAGAGTTCATTTCCCTTTGAAAGGTGGCTCCAACATTAATCATGTTGAAATATATCTTATCATATGTGAAGGTTCAATATGTAGGAACTTCAACATTTCCTTATCATCTTCAAAAACTTTCCAATTACATATATTATCTTGAATTGATGGCCTAGTTTTAATTTGAATTTATGACACTCCAACCAATGTAGCATCATATTATCTTAAGAAACATTGGCTAAGAAATCAACCATTAAATTTTTACTTCTTTCTATCCATTCAATTGAAAAAGAATAAAAATATTCAATGACATCCCATACTACAAACTTATATTATTTCAATCTTTTGTGCTTCAATGAGTACACGGATCTTACTTGTGAAATAATTAACTTTGAATCTCCAAAGACTCTCAACATCTTGATTCCATGCTTGACTTTTATATTTAGGGCTAAGAGTAAGGCCACATATTCTACATTATTATTAGTGCATTCAAAGTTCATTAAAAATGAGTATTTAAAGGTTTTTCCACTTCGAGAAATAAATAATGCTCCTGCATCAGATCCATCTTTCAAACATGCCCCATAAATTACATACTCCATAATCCATGTTGTTCAATTTGCAATTCTATATCTAGGGCATTACTATTTTTTTAATGATGGTTGAGCATCTTCTACTCTGAAATTTTCCATATCAACATCACAGAAACAATTGAGATCCTTAGGAGAAACATCTTCAACGACAAGAGTATATCTTGGTTCCCTATAGATTTTTATCTCTCTACCATTGATGGGAATAGTAGCATATGTAAGATCAAACTAAAAATGTCCATCTAATGCAACACTCTATTGCCTTGATAACAACATACCATATATAGGTGGAATGTCAATAACTATAACATCCATCTTATAGAATCCTTAATTATTGAAATGTATCAAATCTTTCACAAAAGATATAACATAAAGACTGTGTAGTAGAAATAAGCAACACTATTTGACAAAAAATAATAAACTATACAAGGATACAAGTTTTTGACTAAATCCTATTAGACCATTGAATCATTCATAAGCACCAAATAAATAACTAGAAAATAAAAAGGAGTCCCTAAACTCCTTTTAATAATCCTAGGGAGTGAACAAGCTTCATACCTTTAGAAAAAGGTCTACTTAGCAGTAGGTAATCACCATCAGGCTAAAAGACAAAAAATTTAGTGTACTTTTAAAAACTTTTAAATGTTCCTTCATTCCTCTACAAAGAATTAATTGTGCATATTTGTTCCAAAACATTCTCCCATGAGCTTAGTGTTGGTACTCTCAAATTTGGCACAAACTTGGAGTGACCATGTTAAAATTTTCAATAAGGCAAAATGATTACCTTGAGAAACTTTTGTGAAAAGGCTTAGTTTGAGTGCTTGTAAAAAGTAGCCTGATGATTTTCATCAGATACCACTTGGGAAGAAGGTTCGGTACCTTTCATTTGACATATGCAGTCGGTTCCAACTCCTAAATTTCAATTCTGATATGTTTAGGAAGTAGTCATTTTGAGGTGGTCACCTAAATCTGCATTTTTGCTAAGGTGTCATTTTGTTGTCCCTGGCCCAGTTTGCTTCTAATTATCTTGCACCCTGTTGAGTTTCATAAGTCACTGCTTTGGGAATGTGTTACATGTATGTTTGAGAGCTTATGTTTCAGAACCCAGGCCTTTTCATATCAGTTTGATAAGTTTCCATAATCCCCAAAGTTGGTTACCCAGAATTGTGTATATCTTTGTTGCCCAAAAATCTGGGTAGCCCAGTTTGAGTGGTTATAACTTTTGACTAGTTGATTCACTTGAAAAATTTCCTTTTGTACTATGATCCAGTGGTCAAATACTTCATATATTTCAGTTTCCAGATCACGATGAATCCATTTGAGCAGTTTGCTAGTTTGATTCTGTTGGCACTTTGTTAAGTTTCCCAAAGTTGTTGAATGCAGATTTCTGAATACCTTACTTTGAAGGCCTGCATCTTTGATCAGATGGATAGGTATGACATCATGGTGTGTTCCCAGGTATTGTAAGTATGAAAATGAACCAATATTTCTAGTTTGCAGATCCCTATAAAATCAGATGACAAGTTTTCTAGAACCATTCTATTAGTGGATAATTTTGATTTCCTGTGTATTCAAGTGCAGAATTACTAAGTTGTCCACTTTGGGGTCCTGAAAATGTATACCCGGTTGAACATTTTGGATAATTGATTTTTCCCTCATATTGTAAACATAAGAGTGCACCTATTTGAAGAGTTTCAGATTCCTGCCAATCCAGTTATTCATTTTTCCAGAGCCTTTCCATTTCCAATTTATTAAAGTTTCACTAAAAGTGCAGAATTCAGAATTAAGTGACCTACTTTGTACTTTCCTTGTTTGCACCCGGTTCATGGTCAGGCATAATTGAAAGTTGTTTTGCATTTTTTACTTGGAAGTGAACTCACCTGAAGATTTTCAGAATTTGACCAATCTAGTTGATCACTTTTCTAAGTTGATTCCAAATCAGTTTTTTGCATACTTGCCTAGTTTAAGTTCAGAAAAGTGTTAAGGTGCTAACTTTGCATATTTGTATCAGTTGAAAAGTTTGCTTTCAGAATAAATCAATTGAGGTTTTGTATTCTACACATGACATTGAATCTATTTTCAAAGGTTGATATTTTGAAGGTTCTTCCTAGTGACTTTATGAATTTAGTTTCAGAGGCAGTTTATTCAGTTTGCAATGCAGAACAGAACTAAGTTTGCAAATTAATCATCTTCTGAGAGTGGTAACTTTTTACCTGAAATTTTTTTCCAAGATCCGATTGTGGGACCATTCTCATTGCATATGAATGTACTATTTGACCTAATGGTGAAGCTTCAGAGCATGATTTAGTGATTTTGCAAAGACTGATCCAGTTGAGATTTATGCTGATTCAACATTTTACATTTGCATTGTTTTCTGAATTGCTAAGTTTAATCAGTTGCATATTCTACCGGAGGATGAATCTGAAGAATCCCTCTTGCATGCATAGTTATTGTAGATGAATGAATCTTTTTGCCGAGTGCCAGAGTCAGATTACTTGTTTCAGATAGTTTTTAAGGCCTGTTCCGGAGGCCAGTTGCCATTATGTGATCAATCTACATAAATTTTAAAATGATTATGAAGTCCATCGGTTTGTACTTTATGGTAAAAATTTAGAATGTGAACAAGTGGACAGGAGGCATCGGGTGCAAGGAAGATTTCAAATAATGCAAAATAACAATCAATGCAATCCACCGGGATATCTTCTATTCAACATTTTGTCGAATTGTGCACATGTTAGATTTATGTTTCAATGCCAGTTGTATTCTCATGAGGATAGCTTACAACTACAATGTCAAAAGGAATTTCTAGGTATCTTATATGTTCTAAATGGATGACCACACCATTCTACAAGAGTATCCATTAAGGCATGAACAAGGGGGATGTGTGCCAGTTTCCATTGCAATCATCAATCAAGTTTCAAAAGTATTTAACTTTCCCTTGGTAAGTGTCACGGCATCTTTAGTGGCTGAAGAAGATGCTACCATTGAAATGGTTGTCCAGGGATCACCAGAGATTGAAAAATTTGTAAAGGAATGTTCACCCAATCCAACCAATAATGAAATTGATGGTCAAATTTCTTGTCCTCCGACGACTTCAGAGGTGGCCGACACAGTCTTAGATTCCACAACTATTGCAGTATGTATTGAAAAAATACTTCTTCCATCCGTTTCATCAGCACTGGTAATTGCAATGAGAGGAGGCCAAGAAATATCAATGATTACACAGAAGTATTAAAGGGAGATATATGCGTAAGGTGTAAAGGAGAAGAAGAGATGTTTTGAAACAATTTGCAGATGCAAATACAAAATAGCCAGCGCAGCATTTGAAATATATATTTAAACATTTACAGTTTTGTAAATGTATTTGCAGACTTTTGAAATATTACAAAACACATTCCATTGGCAGGTGTAAGCCAAAAGGATAGGCTGCACACAAACATGAAGGGGCTTACGCATTCTTCTATGGATGTCAGCGTATAAAATTGAGGTTTTAAAACATTAAAACTAATTCAAAATGCCAGTTCCTGCGCTAAATTTGGGTGGGGATTTGGAGATTTTTTTAAAAAAACATTAAATAGTAAATGAACATGAAATACATGCTATGTCCAGTAAGGAAGGGTCTGCACAGTAAGGCGAATGTCATACATTTAAAAGGAGGAAGAACATGACCCTGCGCAGGATATTATGGAGCATGTTTATGTTTTAAAATATTAAAACAATGCAATTGCAATGAGGATTGGTGTTTTGCGTAGCATATGAAGGCTGCATACCAAATATAATGAAGAAGCCCATGCTAAAGGAGTATCCACGTAGGAAACCAAGATGACTCCATTACAAATGCAAATCACCAAGTGAACAACCCACACGTGGATTAGAGGAAAGCTGCTAGCATTTCAGAAGGGGCAAAAACATTAGCATTACTAGAACATTAGGTCCACGCAGCAAGTAAAGAGGGAGTGGCATGTGTTGAATGTTGAAATTATTTTGTTCTAAAAAGCCTCTGCATTTTGAATCTGTGCAGGAGATTTGGGGAATTTGGCAGGTGTCAACCCAAAATTATTCAACCTTTTAAATCCATAAATCTGTGCAATTTGCAAAAGAGACCAGCATGGATCCCTTGCGCATCAATAAAGGTAAATAAAATAGAACAAATGCAAGATAATTGTATAGGAATCTGCTCAACATTTGAAAAGAGGAAAATCATGCCAAAAAACCATGTGGGGGGTGAGGTTTTTGAAGTTTTAAATTTCAAATTTCCAGAAGTAAATCCATGGAAGGGGGCGCTCAGACCTCTAGAACACATTAATGGTCTCCCTTAGCAAAGAAATCAAGCCATTAATGAGCAGTTATTGCCTGGAACTCTCAGAAATTGAAAACAATGAGAAATGAGATACCCCACATTACCTGTGCATAAACATGTTTTAGTGTTTATATACTAAAAGGCTTTGCATATGAAATAAGAAGAAGAGCCCAGAGACTCTTGGCGGACCCTTGGGAGTTGGAGCTTATAATACATGGTGGGCCCCATAATTTTGGGCGCCCAAATTTGAAAAGTCTTGAAAATGTGGAGGGATTTAATCCCACATTGCTCGTGCGACAGAAGTATGAAAGGTTTATAAGCAACAAGGCTCAATACATAATATGAAGATGAAATGGAGGCTCTATCCATGCGTGCGCCTAGGCTGGAGTGCCTCAATTTCCATGCCTAAAATTCTTTGCAACCAAATTTTGCAGAATGTTGATGATGTGGAAAAGTGATGATACAGGTGATGACTTGGTAAAGAGGACATGTGGCACATAGTCGCATGGTAGCTAGAAGATAACCGTCGAAGGAGAAGGTCACTGTGACTTGGAGACTGACCGCTAATGGTTAGTCACGAGGTTTATAGATGCCAGAGATAACCACCGCAACCAAGAGATAACTGCTAGTCGCATGGTCGTCAGATGCTAAGGATAAACCGCCAGAGGCTAAGTCGCATGGTCGCGAGAAGATGACAGTTAAGGTGAAAATTTTTAGAGACAATGAGACTGAGGTTAGTCGTCAGGTCACCAGACATAAAATGATAAGTTAGATTCATTACGAGACTTGGAGACTAAAGCTAGTCTCCAAGTCTCCAATTTAAACCATGGTCAGTGAAAAGATCAGGATACTTGGAGACAAAGAGGAAAAGGTAACTACAGTTAACAAGTGAGTTAAATGCCAGTTATGAGCAGCCAATCAGAACATGCCACATGTCAAATTTTGGTGAGTTATGGACATAAATGCAAAAAATTGGAGGTTTCAAGATATTGAAATGTGCACAGGATATTTTTTTTTAATCTTTTATTGCAAATGCTTATCAAATATGAATTCCAGAAGATTTTTTGCAATAACAAGATGGAAATCAGATTTTTTAGAATATGATTAGATTTGGGGGTTGCTCAGAAAATGAAGACCAGATCCATGAATAAAAATCAATCAGATTTGAACAGATGGGACAAAAAGATAAAGTTTTCAAGGTGAAAGTTTAAAATATTGTGCATCATTAAGATTTTATATTTTGCATAGTTTGTGCAATTTTTCAAAAACTTAACAGTGGAGCATTCCCGGAGGTTATTAATGACAGAAAGGAATCAAATTTATGCAAAGATATCAGATTTTAATGACAGTTCAGAGGAGGATAATATCAGATTTAGATTTTGGAAAGGCAGGATGAAGACAAAGAAAGAATAGATAAAATACAAATATTTCAATTGCAGGTAATCAGATTTCATAGCAAATAACAAAGTTTGATGACAGAGGCCAGATTAAGATGAATCTGAACTATTTGACCGACATTTCTAAGATAATGGGAGACTTAAAGACTAAAATATGATATTTTTAGATTACATTAAAGACAGAAATTGACAGAAATAGTATTAAAATACAGATGAAAAAGTATAGGGGTTTCTGTGTATAGGGGTTTCTCAGTCTTCTCTCCCATTTGGTTTGGCAACTTGCAGAGGTGATTGTAGAAGTTTCCTGATTGTTTGAATGCAGTGGCATTTTCACAGAGGATGAATTTATTGTATTTAAGGATAAGGATGACTGAATAGTTTTTTTTAATAATAGAAAGATAAGATACAGTGATTTTTTACAACTTGTGGTGAGATGATTGGACAGATTTGTTTCAATGTTAGTGAATGACAATAATGACAATCACAAGGACAAAGTGCAAAATCAGATTTCATTTTCCATCTTTGTCCATCCACCACTTGAGGGCTTCTTCTTTCTTGTTTTTTCTGTGATTAGGGTTAGGTCAAGACATCTGTAGCTTGTTGCATCCTTATGGGTTCCAGCATGTCTTGAGCCTATAAAGAGACCAATTTGATAATTTGCAGAGGTTCCTTTTTTTTGCTCTATTTTGGGGTTTTCCCTGCAGATGTTCAGAGCAGGTCCTTGTTGGTCTTGTGGAAATTTTATTGCAAGTTATACTTCTATGTCTTTGATATCCTAAAGGCTTAAGGTCTGGATGTGTAGAAGCAAAATACAGTAATGGAATACAATGTAGTTTTCCCTCTGTCATATTATCTTATCTCTTTGTATTTTGTTTGTTCTCTAGTGTGTTTCACCTGTAAGGCATTTGAAATACACCTACTATAAGATAGTGTGTCTAATTATTTATGAGTTCCTTTCAAGGAGAGGACTAAGTTTCATAGATAATTTAAGAGAGAAAAGCATTATGATAAAGTTTCGATGCAGAAGTATGTATATGAGAGAATAGTTTGTAAGGCACTCTATCTCAGCTGCATGTAGTTTGTAAGGCACTCTATAGTATCTCCATTGGTTTATCTCTGCTAATTCATAATTTCATTGACTCTTTGCCCAAGTGATAGGCACTGGTCTATAATTTTTTTTGTAGTTGGTTCTTCATCCAATATCATATCAAAATCAATGAATCAATTTCATTTAGTTTTTAGAACAAGTGACCTGAACTCATTAGGGACTCATATCAGCAGTATATTGTCCATTTTATTGATTCCTTGGAGAGTGAATCAACTAGGTTATCCCTCCTTAAAAGGAAGAAGGATGAAAATACTTGTATCATTGGTTTATGCTATATTTACAATCATGTTTTGTATGGTTAAGTTTTGCATTTGGTTATGCTTGGTCATATGCAGAGTGTTTCATAAAGTTGATTTAATAAGCTCCTAATAGAAAATCAGTGTCCAGATTCATATATATACTGTGTAATCATTAATCATAAAGAGGTAAAACCTGCTTGAGTATATGTGGAGCTCAAAAATGAAGAAGGATCATATCCAATCCTTAGCAATTAGGCTTTTCTTGCATCTGAATCAATATAGACAGCATGGTGTTCAAGTAGTCATTTCAAGCACTGTGATTCATACAAGAAAAAACTCTGTTGGGGAAAAATAAAAGGACAGCAAGTTTAAGATGTTCAATTCCTTGCTTTGTTGAATCATCCCAAAGTCTGGTCATAGAGTCATCATTTTCAAAGAAATATTCCTCAAAATTTTGAAAGGAGTCAAGTTGTTTTGTCTTTCATTGCAAAGTGTCTGAATGTTTTTAGTTTCTCCAAAATAGTATCAAAATAATCTCACTATTGGTGAGTGGCGACTCTAAATTCTATGATTTGCACCAGTGTGCACATTAAAGAAAGATTACAAAAAGAAAAGGGACTTGCGGTGACAGTGAAAACAGAGATTTTGATTCCTGTGAGAGAAATTAATAGAGGGCTCTATAAAAGGTGTGTTGTAAGTTTGCTAACAAAAGAAGATCAGAGCTGAAAAGAATCTCAGCCAGCTACAAATCTTTGTCCTCTGCAAGAGGTGGTGACTCTACAAATTTTTAGGACTGATTTGAAGTGTTTTCAAATAAAATATTGTTGTAGCACCTTTAATACATTCAGGTATTTTAATAAAAGTTTTGATAGTTTTCCTTATCAAGTGATTGTAGCACTAAAGAAAAAAGGATAAAGGTGTAAAAGAGGTTTACATATTTCAAGTTTTTACTTGTTTTTATGCAAAATCTAAATGAGATATGTACTAGATAAGAGTGGCAGTTTGTAATCTTCTTGAATGTTAAGATGTCACAATCTAGTGATTGCAGGGGTATTAATTTGTATGGGGCAATTATTTTTTAGGGTATCTCTGGATATCTAAATCATATTCCATCAAAGGTCAGGGAGTGTTTACCAAAGTTTACTGGTTTTGGTGAACAATCAGCTGAAGATCATTTAGAAAATTTTGCTAACTTGGTAGACAACCATAACATTTCACATGAGGATATATTGATGAAACTTTTTTTAATATCCTTAGTTGATATTGCAAGAGACTGGTTTAGAGATTTACCTCATGGCTCAATAGAATCCATGGAAGTATTAGAGGCTTGTTTTATTAAAAGATTTAGTGATTTTGAGTAGCTTAGTGATGTAGAGCAGTATGAGGATAAAGAGCACAATAATGAACATGACATATCTGAATTGAATGATCCTATATTAGAATATGAGCTTGTCAAAGCAGAGACAGATATGGTGAGACAAAGGCTCCAAGAAAAGGTGGTGCTACTTTTACAAGGACACATGAGCAGAGAAGAAAGTGAGTCATCATATGATTTTTACATAAGATTTGTTGATAGGCTAAAAGACTATGGTATCATTTTTTGTCCTTAGGAGTATGTATGGGTTGAGTTATTTGTCAAAATTTGTTTTCCTCATACATGCAATTTACCAATTTCTTAGAGGGAAGAATATTTTCAGAAAGTTATAGAATGGTTAAAGGGTTTAGAAGATGCTTCTTCTAAAGACATATCAGATGTTGAGAATTAAGATATTGAATCTGAAAGTTCTGAGATTATTGAAGAATCTAATGATAAATCTGATAATGAATCTGAATTTAATGATATTGAAAGTGATAAAGATGAATATATGTTTAGTGATGATGAGGAGTCTACTTGCAGTAAGGGTATTGTTGATTATGATATTGATATATAGCTTTATGAGCAGCAAGACAATGAGAAAGATATATGCAACCATCAAGAAGACAACTATGATGCAGACATGAGTGTTTGTAGTGAGGATCTTACAGAAGGAGATATGATTTTAGAGGTTTCACTACAAGAATCCAACAAAGAAGAAATTTGCAGCATCATGCAAGAAGACAGTGAGGTAATGAATGAAGAAGATGACTATTGTTCCCTTCACAGTGAACGAATTTCAGAGATTTTATCTTTTGAGTATCTCAGATATTCAGGAAATAGAATCTTTGAACTTTCATGTCCAATACATATTGATATTGACAAGGAAAGTGAATCAGTGCATTCTAATTTGGACATTTGTGATACTGTTTCTTCTTGCACTCCTTCATTAGGCTACAATAAAATTCAATTTGATTTATCAGATGATGAAGTCTTTAGTATGGTTTCAGATTTAGCAGATGTGGAAATTCCAAGTATTGAGTTTAGTACTGATTTAGAGAATAGTGTGGATTTTGAATCTTGTCTTGATTCCAAGTCTGCCTTTGAACTATTAAATAGTGGGAAATCAGTGGCTCAAGTTTCAAAGGAAGAAACTAAATGTGCTAGTATTTTCCCTCTGACCCACCACTTTGCTTTGAGTTTGTTTGATGATGATAAGGTGCATGATGCCTTTCTTGTTAGAAAGAGGATTTATGATATGCAAGGTCTTGAGTCTTCTCTGACTTTGCATGATATGCAAGTGATGGATGTGAATGAACTTAATGATGCTTGTCCAAGCAATATGATAGAGGTTGAGTATCCCCCCTTTCAGTTGAATGGTGAGTTTTTAAGTTGTGGTTTACAGATCAAAGATGATAAATGTTGCAGATATTTAAGTTTGTTTTTATCTAATGAATGTGACATGTATATGCCACAAAAATTTTATGATGATAATTTGTCTAATGTTTATGGAAGCTCATATGAAGAGTTTGCAGATTTGTTTTCATATGATGAGTTGATACATGATGACAGTGGATTGGATCAGACAGATAAGAGTGGCACTTTTATCATATTTTTGAAACATGGGGCAGAGAGCTTTGTGTTTTAAAGAGGTAAGAGTTGATCTCATAATTGGGGCTTCGGGCCTCTTGTAGATAATATACATATTGTATAGTTGCTTTCCTTTTCAGTTGTGTGTTTTCTTTCAATAAGAGGTTTCCCCATTTTTTGAAAAGTTTTGAGAGGTGAAGGTGAAAAGAGGAAAGTGAGAAAAGGAGAAAATTTGATTTTTAGTTTTGGGGTGGTCTGCTACTCCAGAGATCTGTGGTTCTCGATATAAAATTACATTTAACCATCCTCAGTTAGAGCCACTATTGGTACTCTCAAATTTGGCACAAATTTGAAGTGACCATGTTAAAATTTTCAATAAGGCAAAATGATTACCCAGAGAAAATTTTGTGAAAAGGCTTAGTTTGAGTGCTTGTAAAAAGTACCCTGATGATTTTCATTAGATACCGCTTGGGAAGAAGGTTCAGTACCTTTGATTTGACATATGTAGTGGGTTCCAACTCTTAAATTTCAATTCTGATATGTTTAGGAAGTAGTCATTTTGAGGTGGTCACCTAAATCTGCATTTTTGCCAAGGTGTCATTTTGTTGTCCCAGGCCTAGTTTGCTTCTGAATATCTTGCACCCTGTTGAGTTTCATAAGTCACTACTTTGGGAATGTGTTACATGTATGTTAGAGAGCTTATGTTTCAGAACCCAGGCCTTTTCATATCAGTTTGATAAGTTTCCATAATCCCCAAAGTTGGTTACCCAGAATTGTGTATATCTTTGTTCTGCCCAGAAATTTGAGTAGCCCAATTTGACTGGTTATAACTTTTGACCAGTTGATTCACTTGAAAAATTTCCTTTTGTACTATGATCCAGTGGTCAAATACTTCATATATTTCATTTTCCAGATCATGATGAACCCATTTGAGCAATTTTCCAGTTTGATTCTGTTGGCACTTTGTTAAGTTTCCCAAAGTTGTTGAATGCAGATTTCTGAATACCTTACTTTGAAGGCCTGTATCTTTGATCAGATGGATAGGTATGACATCATGGTGTGTTACCAGGTATTGTAAGCATGAAAATGAACAAATATTGCCAGTTTGCAGATCCCTATGAAATCAGATGACAAGTTTTCTAAAACCATTCTATTAGTGGATAATCCTGATTTCCTGTGTATTCAAGTGCAGAATTACTAAGTTGTCCACTTTGGGGTCTTCAAAATGTATACCCGATTGAACATTTTGGATAATTGAGTTTTCCCTCATCTTGTAAACATAAGAGTGCACCTATTTGAAGAGTTTCAGATTCTTGCCAATCCAGTTTTTCATTTTTCTAGAGCCTTTCCATTTCCAATTTATTAAAGTTTCACTAAAAGTGCAGAATTCAGAATTAAGTGACCTACTTTGTACTTTCCTTGTTTGCACCCGGTTCATGGTCAGGCATAATTGAAAGTTTTTTTGCATTGTTGACTTGGAAGTGAACTCACTTGACAATTTTTAGACTTTGACCAATCTAGTTGATCACTTTTCTAAGTTGATTCCAAATCAGTTTTCTGCATATTTGCTTAGTTTAAGTTCAGAAAACTGTTAAGGTGCTAACTTTGCATATTTGTATTAGTTGAAAAGTTCACTTTCATAGTAACTCAATTGAGGTTTTGTATTCTACACATGACATTGAATCTATGTTCAGAGGTTCAGATTTTGAAGGTTCTTCCTAGTGACTTTATGAATTCAGTTTCAGAGGCAGTTTATTCAGTTTGCAATGCAGAACAGAACTAAGTTTGCAAATTAATCATCTTTTGAGAGTGGTATCTTTTTACCTGAAATTTGTTTCCAAGATCCAATTGTGGGACCATTCTCATTGCATATGAATGTACTACTTGACCTGATGGTGAAGCTTCAGAGCATGATTTAGTGATTTTACAAAGATCGATCCGGTTGAGATTTATGCTGATTCAACATTTTACATTTGCATTATTTTATGAATTGCTAAGTTTAATCGGTTGCATATTGTACCGGAGGATAAATCTGAAGAAGCCCTCTTGCATGCATATTTATTGTAGATGAATGAATCTTTTTGCCGAGTGCCAGAGTCAGATTACTTGTTTCAGTCAGTTTTTAAGGCCTGTTCCGGAGGCCAGTTGCCATTATGTGATCAATCTGCATAAATGTTAAAATGATTATGAAGTCCACTGGCTTGTACTTTATGGTAAAAATTTAGAATGTGAACAAGTGGATAGGAGGCATCGGGTGCAAGGAAGCTTTCAAATAATGCAAAATAACAATCAATGCAATCCACCGGGATATCTTCTATTCAACATTTTGTCGAATTGTGCACATGTTAGATTTATGTTTCAATGCCAGTTGTATTCTCATGAAGATAGCTTACAACTACAATGTCAGAAGAACTTTCTAGGTATCTTCTATGTTCTAAATGGATGACCACACCATTCTACAAGAGTATCCATTAAGGCATGAACAAGGGGGATGTGTGCCAGTTTCCATTGCAATCATCAATCAAGTTTCAAAAGTATTTAACTTTCCCTTGGTAAGTGTCACGGCATCTTTAGTGGCTGAAGAAGATGCTACCACTGAAATGGTTGTCCAGGGATCACCAAAGATTGAAAAATTTGTAAAGGAATGTTCACCCAATCCAACCAATAATGAAATTGATGGTCAAATTTCTTGTCCTCCCACGACTTCAGAGGCGGCCGACACAGTCCTAGATTCCACAACTATTGCAGTATGTATTGAAAAAATACTTCTTCCATCCATTTCATCAACATTGGTAATTGCAATGAGAGGAGGCCAAGCAATATCAATGATTACACAGAAGTGTTAAAGGGAGATGCCTGCATAAGGTGTAAAAGAGAAGAAGAGATGTTTTGAAACAATTTGCAGATGCAAATACAAAATAGCCAGCGCAGCGTTTGAAATATATATTTAAACATTTACAATTTTGTAAGTGTATTTGCAGACTTTTGAAATATTACAAAACAAATTCCATTGGCAGGTGTAAGCCAAAAGGATAGGCTACACACAAACATGAAGGGGTTTACGCATTATTCTATGGATGTCAGCGTATAAAATTGAGGTTTTAAAACATTAAAACTAATTCAAAATGCCAGTTCCTGCGCTGAATTTGGGTGGGGATTTGGAGATTTGTTTTCGAAAACATTAAACAGTAAATGAACATCAAATACATGCTATGTCTAGTAAGGAAGGGTCTGCGCAGTAAGGAGAATGTCATACATTTAAAAGGAGGAAGAAGATGACCCTGCGTTGGATATTATGGAGCATGTTTATGTTTTAAAATATTAAAACAATGTAATTGCAAAGAGGATTGGTGTTTTTCATAGCATGTGAAGGCTGCATACCAAATATAATGAAGAAGCCCATGCTAAAGGAGTATCCATGCAGGAAACCAAGATGACTCCATTACAAATGCAAATCACCAAGTGAACAGCCCACGCGTGGATTAGAGGAAAGCTGCTAGCATTTCAGAAGGGGAAAAAACATTAGCATTACTAGAACATTAGGTCCACGCAGAAACTAAAGAGGGAGTGGCATGTGTTGAATGTTGAAATGATTTTGTTCTAAAAATCCTCTGCATTTTGAATCTACGTAGGAGATTTGGGGATTTTGGCAAGTGTCAACCCAAAATTCTTCAACCTTTTAAAGCCATAAATCTGTGTAATTTGTAAAAGAGACCAGCATGGATCCCTTGCGCATAAATAAAGGTAAATAAAATAGAACAAATGCAAGATAATTGTACAGGAATCTATGCAACATTTGAAAAGAGGAAAATCATGCCAAAAAACCATATGGGAGGTGAGGTTTTTGAAGTTTTAAAGTTCAAATATGCAAAAGTAAATCCATGGAAGGGGGCGCCCAGACCTCTAGAACACATTAATGGTCTCCCTTAGCAAAGAAATGAAGCCATTGATGAGCAGTTATTGCCTGGAACTCTAAAAATTTGAAAACAATGAGAAATGAGATATCCCACATTACCTGTGCATAAATATTTTTTAGTGTTTGCATACTAAAAGGCTTTGCATATGAAATAAGAAGAAGAGCCCAGAGACTCTTGGTGGGCCCTTGGGAGCTAGAGGTTATAATGCATGGTGGGCCCCATAATTTTGGGCGCCCAAATTTGAAAAATCTTTAAAATGTGGAGGGATTTAATCCCACATTGCTCACGCGACGGAGGTATGGAAGGTTTATAACCAACAAGGCTCAATACATAATATGAAGACGAAATGGAGGCTCTATCCATGCGTGCGCCCAGGCTAGAGTGCCTCAATTTTTGTGCCCAAAATTCATGGCAACCAAATTTTGCAGAATGCTGATGACGTGGAAAAGTGATGACACAGGTGATGACGTGGCAAAGAGGGCACGTGGCACATAGTCGCATGGTCGCTAGAATATAGCCGCCGAAGGAGAAAGCCGTTGTGACTTGGAGACTTACCGTTAATGGTTAGTCACAAGGTCGCCAGATGCCAAAGATAACCACCGCGACCAGGAGATAACTGCTAGTCGCATGGTCGCCAAATGCTAAGGATAAGCCGCCAGAGGCTAAGTCGCATGGTCGTGAGAAGATGACAGTTAAGGTGAAAAGTTTTAGAGACAATGAGACTGAGGTTAGTTGCCAGGTTGTCGGACATAAAATGCTAAGTCAGATTCATTACGAGACTTGGAGACTAAAGATAGTCTCCAAGTCTCCAATTTAAACCATGGTCAGTGAAAAGATTAGGAGACTTGGAGACAAAGAGGAAATGGTAATTACAGTTAAAAAGTGAGTTAAATGCCAGTTATGAGCAGCCAATTAGAACATGCCACATGTCAAATTCTGGTGAGTTATGGGCAGAAATACAGAAAATTGGAGATTTCAAGATATTGAAATGTGCACAGGATATTTTTTTTAATCTTTTATTGCAAATGCTTATCAAATATGCATTCCGGGAGATTTTTTACAATAACAAGATGGAAATAAGATTTTTTAGAATATGATCAGATTTGGGGGTTGCTCAGAAAATGAAGACCAGATCCATGAATAAAAATCAATCAGATTTACACAGATGGGACAAAAAGATAAAGTTTTCAAGGTGAAAGATTAAAATATTGTGCATCATTAAGATTTTATATTTTGCATAGTTTGTGTAATATTTCAAAAACTTAACAGTGAAGCATTCTCAGAGGTTATTAATGATAGAAGGCAATTAGATTTATGCAGAGATATTTGATTTTAATGACATTTCAGAGGAGGATAATATCAGATTTAGATTTTGAAAAGGCAGGATGAAGACAAAGAAAGAATAGATAAAATACAAATATTTCAACTGCAGGTAATCAGATTTCATAGAAAATAACAAAGTTTGATGACATAGGCCAGATTCAGATGAATCTGATCTATTTGACCGACATTTCTAAGATAATGGGAGACTTAAAGAATAAAATCTGATATTTTCATATTACATTAAAGATAGAAATTGACAGAAACAGTATTAAAATACAGATGAAAGTGTATAGGGGTTTCTCGGTCTTCTCTCCCATTTGTATTGGCAACTTACAGAGGTGATTGTAGAAGTTTCTTGATTGTTTGAATGCAGTGGCATTTTCACAGAGGATGAATTTATTGCATTTAAGGATAAGGATGACTGAATAGTTTTTTTTAATAACAGAAAGATAAGATACATTGATTTTTGACAGCTTGTGGTGAGATGATTGGACAGATTTGTTTCAATGTTAGTGAAGGAGAATGATGACAATCACAAGGACAAAGTGCAAAATCAGATTTCATTTTCCATCTTTGTCCATCCACCGCTTGAGGGCTTCTTCTTTCTTGTTTTTTCTGTGATTAGGGTTAGGTCAATACATCTATAGCTTGTTGCATCCTTATGGATTATAGGATGTCTTGAGCCTATAAAGAGACCAATTTGATAATTTGCAGAGGTTCCTTTTTTCTGCCCTGTTTTGGGGTTTTCCTTGCAGATGTTTAGAGCAGGTCCCTGTTGGTCTTGTGGAAATTTTATTGCAAGTTATACTTCTATGTCTTTGATATCCTAAAGGCTTAAGGTCCAGATGAGTAGAAGCAGAATACAGTAATGGAATACAGTGTAGTTTTCGCTCTGTCATATTATCTTGTCTCTTTGTATTCTGTTTGTGCTCTAGTGTGTTTCACCTGTAAGGCATTTGAAATACACCTACTATAAGATAGTGTGTCTAATTATTTATGAGTTCCTTTCAACGAGAGGACTAAGTTTCATAGATAATTTCACAGAGCAAAGCATTATGATAAAGATTTGATGCAGAAGTATGTATATGAGAGGATAGTTTGTAAGGCACTCTATCTCAGTTTCATGTAGTTTGTAAGGCACTCTATAGTATCTCCATTGGTTTATCTCTGCTAATTCATATTTTCATTGACTCTTTTCCCAAGGGATAGGCACTGGTCTAGAATTTGGTTTGCAATTGGTTCTTCATCCAATATCATATCAAAATCAATCAATCAATTTCATTTAGTTTTTAGAACAAGTGAGATGAACTCATTAGGGGCTCATATCAGCAGGATATTGTCCATTTTAGTCATTCCATGGAGAGTGAATCAACTAGGTTATCCCTCCTTAAAAGGAAGAAGGATGAAAAACCTTGTATCACTGGTTTATGCTATATTTACAATCATGGTTTGTATGGTTAAGTTTTGCATTTGGTTATGCTTGGTCATATGCAGAGTGTTTCATAAAGTTGATTTAATAAGCTCCTAATAGAAAATCAGTGTCCACATTCATATGTATACTATGTAATCAGTAATCATAAAGAGGTAAAACTTGCTTGAGTATATGTGGAGCTCAAAAATAAAGAAGGATCTTATCCAATCCTTAGCAATTAGGATTTTATTGCATTTGAATCAATATTGACAGCATGGTGTTCAAGTAGTCATTTCAAGCACTGTGTTTCATACAAGAAAAAACCCTAACACTTAGATCATATTTTCAAACAGGTAGATTATGTATTTATGGATTCTTAATCTTCATGACAACAAGAAAATTGTAGCGGTCTTCTCAAAATGTTTGTATCAACTTCAGTAAATTATATCATAGTCTATCAAATATTCATCATTTAATGAAAACCACCTTCTAGATAGGCTAAGAATAATCCTTCATCAAAATTTGGTTGAAACCTTCAAGCTTTCAAATTTTCAAAATTTGGTTGGATGCCAACAACTGGTTCCTGGATCAAAAACACAAAAATAAGAGAAAAAGGAGGGTTAGGGTCGGTAAAAATATGATAGAGAATTTAACCTTCCATCCATTTTCTCTGCAATTGGTTTTAGTCTCTACCTTTTTGAAACAACACAACCTAACTGAAAACACTCTGTCTTTATCCTTTATCTAAAATTGTCTAGATTTTGTTCTATTTGCTAAGAAAATATTTTCTTATAAAAAGATGTTCTCTGTCTATTTCAAATTACCCCTTGATGTAACCCAAGACACGTGTCACTTCCTTGCATCATCATAGGTCTAAACTAGGTCCCACATATTTTTCTATGAGGCTTCAGCCAAATCTCCCCTTATGATGTAGAGTGGAGTGGAGTAGTGTTAGAATTGATCCCAATCACAAACTTACTAGTCCTTCTAGCCCATAAGCCACAATAGGATATCACTTGGATCCTTCTTCTATAGAACCTTCAGGGAAGTCATCATGATTACTCTTTAAGTTTCTTCAACTCCTTCCTACAGACTAGGATGTCTCCTCAACAATCCAATCACACTAAACTAGTGTGTCCCAAACTTTAAGTCAAAATCTCTCACCAAAACTTCTTCATTCATATGGACCAATGCACAATACCTTCATTATTATCCATAGGGAGTGGATTAGGGTTCTACCTAATCAAAAGTATACAAGTTAGAACCATTGGAAAAATTCTAAAAAGTCCTACTGGTCTCAAATGAAAAAATGTCCATTTAGGCCTAGTGAGACAGGCTTTATCTAATAGCCCTAGGAATGGGGTTTTTCAGCATTAATTTTTATAACTTCCAAAGGATTACTATGAAATACTACACTTTCAAATACCATTTTTGGAGATATGTCATAATCCAAATGCTTAGTTCCCAACTCCAACTCCAACTCTTGCTACCCAAACGTCTACAAGGACTAGAGATCTAATAAGATTAATTAGGCCTGGTTATTGAAGCAAGTACTCAAGAATGGCTTGTTTAAACCAATCCAATGCCTAGGGAAGGTCTTCCTACACCTAATAAAACCCAATCCACCAATAATTTATTCCTAACCACTCCCTATATAGGCTTGTTCATTAAATAACAATAAAATATAGCCGAGCACATAAGAGATGCTCTACTACGGCTTGATGGCAAAAAATCCATACAACCTCCAACCTATATGTCCTTCTGGATACTAAATAAGAACTACCCATACTTTAAATTCTTCCATGTCAATGAGATTCCATTAGTGGATTTGCAATTTAGGGGCTCATCTTCACAACCTAGGGTATGGAGGGTTTCTACACCAGTCTGCACAAAAATAATGATTTCTCCTTGTATATCTAACAAAAAAAATAAAATCAACTATATTAGAAATAAAACACAAACTAAAATACATACATGAAGGATCAAAACTCTTTCCAATCCAATTGCAATTTGAATGGTACGGAATACAATGACAGTTATCATAAAAATAGATTTTTATTGATTCCAATTTGTGACCAATCTTCTCATCCATGAACATCAACAAAATTTTTGACATTCATGGACTTATATCTCCCAAATCCAATGTCCATAGCCCATTTTAAAACCTTCAGGACTGTTGGGGAGGTTGTAAGCAACTTTTCAAAAAAAGTTGCAAAAGTTGCTATGCAACTTTGCAACATTTTTGCAATTTTCTTGTCCTATGCTACCTAGGATGTCTAAAGACTTCAAATGAGTGCATTTTCACTCAAGAAAACTTAAGACACCTAAAAAAAACAAAAACCATTAAAAATTTCCCTTTGACCAAGTTTGACCATAAGGTTTATAAGCACACCTTGGGCCAACTAGTCTTACCAATAGGCCCTTATTACATTAAGTGGGTCCAATGATCCTTAAGGAATATTAGGGCTATCAAACTCAATTAATTACATATTTAGAGGGATGATCCTTCACCATAATCCCATGGTTTTGAAAACTCAAGTTCCTACTTAAGATTAACTCCTCCAATTTGGTACCATGTTTGGCTATGGTATGTGTATCCTTCCATGTGGAATCTAGATCAGGTAGGCCTTTCCATTTGACCTGATAGTTGTAGATGTTCCTCCTGGTATTTTTTACAACCTTAGTGTCCAAGATCTTCTCCAATTGCATTGGTTGGCTAGGAGGGAGATCTTTAAGTCATTCAACCTGTTCATCTTTATTATCCGGCAAAGAAACATAAGAACCTGAATCACCCTTGAAAGGAGTGAGATCAGATACATTAAAAATTGGAGAAATGGAAATAGTAGGAGGGAGGGAAATTTCATAAGCATTTTCTCCCAATCTGTGAATGATTTGACAATGGCCTATATTACTCATCTACAACTTGGTGTGCTTTCCTACCCTTCTTAAGGTATGCCCATACTTTGTATCCCACTTTGAAAGTGACATGTATCCTCTTCTGGCCTGCTTGAACCTTATACTTCTCTGTGTTGGATGCAATGTGGCCCTAACTTTCTAATTTACTTGTTTGATTAGATCTACTAGTTCCCACCCTTGAGCACTTACTTTGAATTCATTTGGTAGATCCCTCAACTCCATGACTCCTCTGGGATTTAATCCATAATTAATCTCAAAGGGTGTCTTGCCAGTGCTTCTATTAATGGTATCATTATATGCATAATCTTCTTGAGCAAGAATAGAATCCCATGATTGACCATGTTGTTTTGTGAGGCATCTTAAGATATTTCCTAGGGATTTGTTTACTACTTCAGTCTACCCATCTATTTGAGGATGGTATGCAGAGCTAAATGAAAGGTTGGTGCCAAGATTTTTCCAAAGGGTCCTCCAAAAGTGACCTTGGAACTTCACATCTCTATATGAGACAATAGAGAGATGTAACCCATGGATTCTGGCCACTTCTCTGAATAAAATGTTAGAAATGTGGGATGCATCATTAGCTGATTTACAGAGAGAAAAATGATCCATCTTGCTAAAGCGATCCACTATTAAAAAAACATTATCAAATCCCTGTTTTGTTCTAGGAAGTCCCGTGACAAAATCCATACCAATACTTTCCCATGGTTTTTTTTGGGATTGGTAGGGGCTGATAGAGACCTTGGTTTGTACTATCTCCCTTATGCCTTTGATAAATGGAACAAGACTCCACAAAACCTCCTTATGTCAGTTTGCATTTTGGGCAAGTAGTAGTGCCTCCTAACCAATTCAAGTGTCTTATCCATGCCAAAATGACCACTTAATGTACCATAGTGATTTTATTTAATCAAATTACCCTCATTGAACATTTTGGACATAGTTGTCCCCCTTTAAATAGTAGACTAGTTTGAATTAAATAATCAGAATACAAGGTATGATAAGAATCAGAAAGTGTAGTGCACACCTCATAGATTTCTCCAAAATCTGGATCATCTTTATACAACTCCTTAAGGGCATCAATCCCTATGCTTTTCACTTGTATTTATTGTATCAAATTAACTATCCTACTAAGAGCATATGCTAGGTTATTTGCTTGGCCCTTTTTGTGCTTAATGGTGAAAGTGTAAGCTTGCAGTTGTACCACCCACTTCATGTGTCTGTAACTTAACTTCTCATGTCCATTTAGATAGCTTAAGGCATGGTTATCAGTGAAGAAAATGAATTCCTTGGGCAGAAGGTAATGTCTCCACTTTTTAAGTTCTTGGACCATGACATAGAGCTCTAGGTCATATGTGTTATACTTCTTCTTAGCCTCATTGAGTTTCTCTAAGAAGAAAGAAAAATGTTTTCCCTCTTGGCTAAGCACTACCCCAATGGATAGATTGCTTGCATCAGTCTCCACAGTGAAAGTTTTATTGAAATCAGGGAGAGTAAGAATAGGAAATTGTTCTACTCTATTCTTGAGATATTTAAATGCCTCATCTGCTCTAGTATTCCATTCAAACTTTACCTTCTTACCTCCTTTGATGGTGTCTTTTCAATGGTGCACAAATCTGACTGAAATTATTAATGAATTTCCTATAGAAGGTTTCTAAACCATGAAAAATTATGATTTCTCCTGAGGTCTTTGGGGTTGGCCAACTTAAAATGGCATCCACCTTTTCTGGATCCATCGTTAATGTCCCATTTGAAATGACAAACCAAGGTATATAAGCTCCTCCTGCATTAAAAACATATTTCTCTAGATTTATCATCAATTGGTGTTCATAGAGTCTTCTTAGGACTTGATTGAGATGATCCAAATGCTCTTCCCTTAACATGCTGAAAACAAGTATAACATCCAAGTATACAACAATGGATTTACCAATGAAATCTTGAAATACTTCATTCATTAATCTCATGAATGTACTTGGTGCATTAATCAGACCAAATTACAATAAAATCCAATCATATAATCTATTTGTGGTTTTAAGAGTCATTTTACACTCATCTCCTAGTCTTATCCTAATTTGATGATATCCCAATTTAAATTCCATCTTAGAAAAGAAGCATGCACCCCCTAATTGATCGAATAGGTCTTCAATTCTGGGAATTGGCAATTTGTACCTAATTGTGATTTTTTATAGCCCTGGAGTCATTACAGAGCCTCCACTTGCCATCCTTCTTGGGTGCTAGCACACTAGGTGCTACAAATGGGCATAGGCTTTTTTGGATTAGGCCTTTATTTAATAACTCCTACACTTTCATTGAGATTTATGCAATTTGATCAGAGGTTAGTTTGTATACTATTTTGTTGGGCAAAGATGGATCAAGAATTACATCAATGTGATGAGATATGTATCTTAAGGGTGGGAGGGCATTGGGTAAGTCTCCTACAAATATACCTTTATATTTTCCCAAAAATTCATCCACCTCGTTGGGTATCTTCATAATCTTTTCTTTCTCCACCTTCTCCTTGTGTTTCAACACTAGAGCATAGCCTACATCTGCTTCTTTGATGGTTTCTAATATCTCCTTTTCTCCTACCAATATGATCATTGGTTCCTTTTGTTTATCAAATTTGGGATTAGGCAAGGGTTTCATAGTGTAGCTATTTCTATCCTTGTTTATGGTATAAGCATTTTTCATCCCATCATGTTGGGCTTTAAGGTCATATTTCCAAGGGCAACCTAGAAGTATATGGAATGCATCCATCTCTACAATGTCACACAATAATTTATCTTTATATTCTCCTATTGAATAATCTACCCATGCTTGCTCATCAACTAGATTTGGTTTCCCCTTTGTAAGCCAAGATACTTTGTAAGGGTAAGGATGAGGAATCATATTCAAATTCAAATTTCCTACAATTTCTTTAGACACCAATATTTTTGTGGAACATGAATCAACAATAAGTTTGTAGATCTTACCATGGATTTTTCAATTTGTTTTGAAGATGGTCTTCCTTTGTGGTGGTTCTTGGGTTGCAGGGACCTTCAATAGAATCCTTCTCATCATTGGGCATACTCTCTCTTTTGGATCCAACTCCTTGGATGGTGAGTTGACACTTTGGGCATCATCTTGTATCAATTATTTTCTCCTGTCACCTTGTGTGTTTGACCATGTCCTCTCTGGGCTCCTATGGGTAGGATGACTCACTTGATTACAGTTGTAGCATATTAAGGGACCCCATTTTATTCCTCCAAATCTACATCTTCTATTGGATCTTCTACCTCTAAAACTACTCTCTTCCCGAGAGCCTTCTTGACTAGATTCTCCACAGGGTTTGAAATTTTGTCCTCTTCCACTAGACATTCCTCTACCTCTAGCATTCCTTCCACTTCCTCTGTTATTCTTCTCTTGTCTTCTCTTTATCTTCTCTTCTACATTCACTTCCAATTGATAGCATCTATGTATTGTATCAGGGTTCAAAAGATTCATTTCATCTTGGATATTTATCCTTAGGTCATTTAGGTATCTGGCCACCTTTTCACTTTCAGTCTCCATTGTGTTGGATTTCATACTGAGCTTCTGAAATTCTTCAGTATAGGTGCTAACATCCATTTCCTTATGTCTCAAATTGTGACTTCTCTTATGAAGTTTAAATTCATAGTCTTCTAGGATATAGGTTTCCTTCACCTTAGCAGTCATTCTTCTCCATGTGGATATCATAATCTTCCCCTCCTTCATTCTTTCTCCTTGGATGAAGTTCCACCATGTCAGTGCTTCTCCCTTCAATTTGGACTTTGCCACTTCAACCCTCTGGTTGTCAGGTATCTCAAGTCACATTCAAAGAAACTATTCAAGGACTCCAACCAATCCATGACCAAATCAAGATCCATCTTCCCACTAAAGATGGGCAGATCTAGCTAATTGTCCATGGTCTTTCTTTCCATAGACTTAAGGGTGTTTAGAAGGTACCTATGCTCTGCAGGAATATGCTCTTCTTCCTGCCTAGGGAATGTCTCATATTCCCCTTCTTCATCTCTCTCTAATAATTCTTCATCCCGTCCATCAACTTTTCCCTTCAACTTCTCTAGCTCTTCTTTCATCCATCTATACTATTCTGCTTGCTCTTGCACAATCTTGGAAAGCTCTGCATTTGTTAGTTTTGGAGGCATTATTTCGGCCTCTTCTCCTAAATCTTCTGATGACATATACACTGATCCTTCCCTTAGGGATTCTCCTAAGCTATTATACCACTTGATGCAGAGTGGAGTGGAGTAGTGTTGGAATTGATCCCAATCACAAACTTATTATTCCTTCTAGCCCTTAAGCCACAATAGGCTATCACTTAGATCCTTCTTCTATAGACCCTTCATGGAAGTCATCATGATTCCTCTTTAGGTTTCTTCAACTCCTTTATGCATACTAGGATGTCTCCTCAACAATCTAATCACACTAAACTAGTGTGTCCCAATATTTAAGTCAAAATCTCTCACAAGAATTTCTCCATTCATGTGGACCAATGCACAATACCTTCATGCTTCATCATGGGGAGTGGATTAGGGTTCTAATGATCACAATTATACAAGTTAGGACCATTAAAAATTTTCTACAAAGTCCTAGTGGTCTCAAATGATAAATTGTTCTTTTGGGCCTACTGAGACATGCTTATCTAGTAGCCCTAGGAACGAGGGTTTTTAGCATTAATTTTTATAACTTCCAAAGGATCACTATGAAATCCTACACTTTTAGATACCCTTTTGGGAGATATGTCAAACTCCAAAGACTTAGTTCCCAACTCCAACTCTGTGCTTCCCAAACATCTACAAGGACTAGAGACCTAATAAGACTAATTAGGCCTGGTTATTGAAGCAAGTACTCAAGAATGACTTGTCTAAACCAATCCAATACTTAGGGAAGGTCTTCCTACACCTAATAACACCCAATTGACCAACAATTTATTCCTAACCACTCTCTATAGAGGCTTGTGCATTAAATAAAAATAAACTGTAGCCGAGCACATAAGAGATACTCGACTAGGGCTTGGTGGAAAAAAAATCCAAACAACCTCCAACCTCTCTGTCCTTCTAGATTATTAATAATTACTACCCCTAATTTCATTTCTCCCATGTCCATGAGATTCCACTAGTGGATTTGCAAGTTAGGGGCTCATCTTCACAACCTAGGGTATGGAGGATTTCTACACCTGTCTACACAAAAATAATGATTTCTCCTTGTATATATACCAAAACAAATCAAATCAACTATATTAGAAACACAACACAAACTAAAATACAACCATGAAGGATCAAAACTCTTTCCAATGCAATTGCAATTTGAATGACCTACGTAAAACAATGACAATTATCAGAAAAATAGATTTTTATTCATTCCAATTTGCGACCAATCTTCTCATCCATGAGCATCAACAACAGTTTCGACATTCATGGACTTATATCTCCCAAATCCAATATCCATACCAATTTTCAAACCTTTTGGACCGTTGGGGAGGTTGTAAGCAACTTTTCACAAAAAGTTGCATACAACTTTTTGCAACTTTGCAACATTTTTGCAATTTTCTTGTCCTATGCTACCTAGAACCTCTAAAGACTTAAAATGAGTTCATTTTCACTCAATAGAACCTAAGACACCTAAAAACAAAAAAAACCATTAAATTTTTCCCCTTTGACAAAGTTTGACCACAAGGTTTATAAGTGCACCTTGGGCCAACTAGGCTTACAAATGGGCACCTATTACATTAAGTGGATCCAATGATCCTTAAAGAATCTTAGGCCTATCAAACTCAATTAATTACATCTTGAGAGTGGTACTCTTGCACCACCTTAATATATTTTATCTCATCAAAAAGCTTGCACCATAAAATTAACTTAGCTCCTAACCACTACAGGGCCGCGAGAGAATTTATTGCTACCTCAAACAACTTGCTCGCAACCTTGCATGCAAAACTAATTGCATCATAAAAATAGTTGTAGAGACGTGAGGAATTATCTTCACTTTTTAATCCACTGGTCCCAAGTAATGAAATGTGGCATTTTATCGCACTTCCACATCCCATTGTTGGTCAACACTGTCAAAGTTGGGCATCTTGAAGAATTTGAGAATTATGTATACTACCTGACAAGCATAATGTCGGGGAGTCAGGGGAGAATTAAAACCTTTGAAGCACCTTTATTATGTTCAAAAGTTGCGAGGAAAGCCCAACTTGTCGACCAAAGAAGAAACCGTCTCCATTGACCTTTGATGTCGGGTAGTCGAGGAAAAACCCAAACTTTATAACAAGTTTGTCAATTATGAATTCTTACGGACTCACCGACTACAAATACCTTGAAGGACAACTTTTCTTCAAAAATCCTAGTCAGTAAAGGTGGGGACTTTACAAACTTCTTTTAAAATGAATAAGGCAATTTGAAGAAGTTTCTGAAACAGTGTCGACAAAAAGGGACTTGGAAACAAGACAAAGGACTAATATAGCATAGTCGGGTAAGTAGTTGACGAATTTGAAAACTACACAAGGGACACGGATTAAGTATTAGATTTCACAAAACTAACCAAATTGACACTTAGATGGACAAAAGTATCAAATTTTACAAATAACTTTCTCCTAACATTTTCTCTTGTAGGGGATAGTTGATTAAACTTATCAACATGAGGATTTAGAACTCTGGGATGTAGATCAAGAAGAAAAATGGGGCAACAACATGATAAAACTTATATACAACACATACAACTATGTACAAACATTTTCTTACTAGACTTAATTGAAAACTTATTTAAGAATTCCCATGTACTGATAAATCTTGTACTAATCCATCAACATCTTGTAAGAAATGCGAATCTTGTCCTGATTTTTTTGTTATAACCTATAGTCTTAACCACAAAGCTTCAAACTTTCCATGTTTACCTTTGTTTTGAACTTTGGCATTCCACATAAAGACCAAATCATTAACATTGAACTATCTGGAAGATGTCCTTTTGTCAAACAAATATTTTACTTGTTGGTGTAGCTTAAAATTTATCTTTTGAATATCCCTTATGACCTCATTGAACTCTATCAACTACATTATCCTACCTTGCATAGGATTTGATAAATCATCATTATGTTCTTGTATAAACTTATAGACTGGCAGCAAATTATTCACTAGCAGTCTAGCATTTAACCCATGTGCAAGTTCAAAAGGTGATTGAATTATTTCCTTTTTAATAGTAACTCTATCTTCCCACAAATAAATCTTAAGATTATAATCCCAAGCATTTTTATTTTTATCTGTAACCCTCTTCATTAGTTTCATCAAACTTTTATCGCTTGACTCTACTTGTCCATTTCCATGAGGATGATATAGTGATGAATATGAAACTTGAATACCATAAGATTTGTAGAAGGTAGGGAAATCATCAAATCTAAAGAACATAACATTAACCATGACTAATCTTAATGGGACTCCAAACTTGATAATACTATTATCAAGGAGAAAATCCATCACAACCTTACTACTGGCTTTTCAAGTTGGAATTGCTTCAATCCATTTAGTGAAGTAATCAATTGCAACCGATATTCATTTATGTTGTCCAGATGATGGTATTCTAAATTCCCCTATAAAATCAATTCCCCATTGATGAAAAGGGGTATAAGACACCATAGGTCTTAAAGGTAATGCACCTTTTCAAGTTGGAATTGCTTCAATCCATTTAGTGAAGTAATCAATTGCAACTGATATTCATTTATGTTGTCCAGATGATGGTATTCTAAATTCCCCTATAAAATCAATTCCCCATTGATGAAAAGGGGTATAAGACACCATAGGTCTTAAAGGTAATGCACTTGAGAATTTTAACTTACCTGAGAACTTTTGACATGGTTCACATTTGTGCACAAAATTTTGAGTGTCTACAAAAATAATAGACCAATAATATCCAACCCTCAAAATCTTATGGGTTATTGTCTTTACAGTGTGATGAACACCATAAACTCCTTCATGCATCTATATAAGGATTTGTTTTGACTGATGTGGATCTTAACAAAATAATAAATTCTATCTCTATTCTTCCATTACAAATTCCCTTGCAAAAATAAATACCTTTGTGACAGTAACCTTAATATTCTTTTCTAGTTGTCACTGAGATTGTAAGGACATCTTTGATCCAATAAACAATATATGATATTGGTATACCATGGGAATCTTTGAAGGCTACATACATTTTAATTTTGGTCTTTTGTGACATTGACTTGTGCTATCTCCAAATTCATTTCTGCCATTAGTTTAGCTAAACCTCGTCCTCTTACAAGCTTTGTGATCTGAATATCTATGTTGAACTCTTGGATCTTGTTAATCCACTTGCATCTTCTCCCTTCTCCCTATGACTTCAGATTGAATAAAAAGGTCCTTAACAACAACATTAGGAACATAAGATACAATTTGAGCACAAACTAAATATGGTCTAAAAGTTTTCACACCAATTTGAGAAACCATTTGAGTGCAAGTTTTCTTACGATGAGCTCTGCAATGGTACAAAGAACTTGAGTCTAGATGAAGTGATTGGACAAGGCGGCTTTGGGAGAGTGTCTAGAGGCACTCTCCATGGCACAAATCGAGATGTAGTTATGAAAATGATACATACAAACTCTAATTAAGGAAAGAAAGAGTACGAGGAAGAAATGATTGTAAACGGTGAGCTCTCACACCGTAATGTTGTCAAGATTTTGGGATGGTTCCATCACAAGGATGATAGGTTTCTCTTGTATGAACTTCTCCACAATAGAAGTCTCGAGAAATGTATTTTTGGGAATCCGCAGCCTCCTCTCCATTGGAATCAAAGATACAAAATCATCTGTGAGATAGCTTTTGTTCTCCATTATCTTCACCAACAATGCCCAGAGAGTGTTGTACATACAGACATTAAGGCCAACAACATGATGTTAGATTCAAATTTCATAGCCAAGCCAGGGGATTTCGGTCTAGCGAGAGAGGTGAAACCTAAAAAGGAAGAGCATACCACTCATCCAACGAGTACGTTTGGGTATATGGACCTCGAATCACTCAAAACGAGAAAAGCCAGTCGAGAATTGGACGTATACAACTTTGGAGAATTCACACTTGCAATCTCTTGTGGAAGGCCACTGGTAGACAAGAGCTTAACGCAACATGAATCCAATTTGGTAATATGGGTTTGGCACTTGAAGGCAGAGCAGGGAGTAGGACAAGAAGTAGATAAGAAACTTGATGGAAATTTCAATGTTGAGCAAATTGAGCGACTAATATTGGTGGGCTTGTCGTGTTGACTCCCCAATCTGAAAGACGGACCGAAGATGGAACAAGTGCCGGAGATGTTGGAAATGAAAGATGAATTCCCTCCTCTTCCTCAAGCTTTGTATGGTGACCCTCTTCCATTTGGGCTTGACACAAGCTCGAGAGAGACTTCGGACAGAAGTACCACGGGGGTTTCCTCATCTTCTTCCCATGTGAATGCCACAATTTAGCATCTCATTCTTAGTGTAGCTTGGCCACCCCGTGGTGGTTCAACTTTTGGTTGGCCTACAAACAATGGGGTTCCCTTTTCTCTTGATGGCTCTGGTTGGCCGGGTTCTGACGGAGATTCTGGGTGGCCCACTTATTCCAAATGGTTCCTACAGCTGACTTTGGCTATTACTTTGACCAGAGAAGAGAATGAAGAAGAAGAAAACACCGAGGAAGTCTAGTCCCTTCTAGACCTAAATCCTAACCCCACTGATGTATGGGGAAAGAAGGATGATCGTGATCCTCCACCTTCTGCAAATGGTACTTTAGCCGATTAGTATGCAAACGCTACTTTAGCCGATTAGTAGTTTTGTTGTTGTTTCTAGTCTTTGCCCATGTCTGTGTTTTATGATGGCTTTTGGGCGCTACCCATGTGACTCTCGTAGAGTGACTTTTTGTCCTTTCTTTTGTGAACAATGTATTTTTAATTATAAATTAATAGAAATAACAAAATTAAAAAGAACACACAACATACATGTGTTATAATCGAACTAAAGTTTAGTGGTTTTCTAAAAAAATTCTAAAATTTTGTAATAATTTTCTAAAAATATACTATTTTGTGTGTTTAATAATATAACAATTAAATACTACAAAAACAAACAAGTATAATATATACTTGTGTAAAAAAATATAAGATCTAATAACAAACTTAAAAAAAATTAAAAAAACATACAACATAGAAGCAAAAATAACAAAGAAAAGGTGAATCTAGTACATACCTAGTATAGTAGCGCTAACCTAGCATGCATTCAAGCTAGCATATCAACCATCTTCTCAAATCCACACAATCTTTCAGGTTTTATTTCTTTAAGAAAATTATTTGGATTAATGCTTGATTGTTAATTACACTAGACTTGAGTTGGATGAGGAGAGACTATTTCTAGAAACTGAGGCTATTTTAGACAAATACACAAGCACATTCACAATCACTATAGTGAGGAGTTATTACTCTAGTGGAAAGGCTTGTAACGTGAAGATGCAATATGGGAACTTGCTAGAATTATCTCTAAATTTCCTCGCCATATTATGTACCCTACTATATTTTATGATATCTAGTATTAATTTTTAGATATTGATTATCACACTATCTTAATAAAAATAGAAATTAGCAATTTAAGAATATTAAATGATGCTTTGGAAAATGAAAATAAATGATAAAGAATAATTTTTGTTTCACAATTTGTTTTAAAGAGCCGTAATAATAATATAAAAATCTGTATTACTTAGAAAAATATGTATAGTTAAGCCTTCAATTTAACAAGATTAATTATGTATATTGAAATAAAAAAATAAGAAAATATGCTCTATTAATATATTTGAAAATAATAATAATTTAATCAAAAACAATTTTTAAGGATTTAATCATTGAATTTTTTATTGAAAAAAAAGATTTATTTTTTTAAAGATTGAATTAATTAATTGATATTGTGTGTTTACTAGTCTATAATTTATATTAGAATTTCTAAAAACTTATAATTCTATTGATATGATAGGTCTAATTGATCTAATCATATAATTAATCACTAGAAATTATAAAAACATAATTTTGTTCATTATACACCAAACTTCTAATTCCTTTCATACCTAAAAGTAATTATAATTTAATCCAAAAACTCTAAATGATCATTATAAACTAAACCTGTAACAACCTTCATATAAAAATAATAATTATAATTTAATCTAAAATCTCAATTATATAAATTGATTTAAATGAAAAATCTATTTAATTGTGTTTGCCTCTTCCATTTGTATTTAAATGAACATTATTGCTGAAATTTTGATCATTTGCTTTGATCAACATGTAAAGTTGAGCTCAAAAGATATTATATTATAATAATAATAAATATTTTTTTAAGTTTTAATATTTTTAGAATTTATATCTATTTTAATTTTTTATAATTTATATTTAAAATATATTAATAATAAATTTTATCAAAAACCAAACGAAATATTCATAACAAAGAACAAATAAAAACACTGATAACAATTTTACTAAAAACAAAATAACCAAGACCAAAACCAAAAAGAGTTTAGTACACTCACTATTTAATAACCTCAGTATTTTGTAACATTTATACTTAATATGTTATTTAAATAGACAACACTGTTAAAATGAAATCATTTTTGAAATAAAATATTTAATTATACAGTTCTTAAAAAATAAAGTCTATTTGAAATCGCTAAATTTTACTCATCTTTACTCAACTGCGCTCACTTTGATCGGTGCTGCTACTTGAATGCCCCTCTCTATTGTCTGCGCTCAACATATTCTGGACGGATGACTGCACTTCCAAATCACCATATGCTCTGCCATGCAGGGGATGTGCTTCTACTTGCAGAAACAGGGGATGTCAACCACAGTGCTTGCAATAGGTTAAGTGATTGCACAAATCGGGTCTCTCTTTTTCCATCAATCCACCAAAGGATCACGCGATTCAGACGAAACTTCCAATTTGCTGTGCCCTGTCACGGATTTCACTGTGTTTTACAATCTTGCGCTCCATCAAAAGGTCACGCGGTTCACTTTAATAATCTTGCTTTCCACCAGTTTTTCAGGCGATTCAGAAGCAAAGAAGCAAAACAGGTAGATGGATGGTAATAAACTATATTATTTAGAAAATAATTTACAATCAATTATACAATTTAACAAGGTCAATTATCAACTTGAAATAAAAATATGAATATATACTATACTAATATATTTGAAAATATTTTTTTTAGTCCTAAACTATTTATAAGAATTCAACTAATATATCCACTACTAATTAATTTATAATTTAAATAAGAATCTCTAGAAACTTATAATTTCATTAATATGATAAGAATAATTGATCAAAATACCTAATTATAATTAAAGAATAAAATATTATAAAGCCTCACTTAAATTCATTATACACCAAGTTTTTAATTCCCTTTATATAAAAAGAAAATAATTGTAATTTAATCTAAAACCTCAAATTATGTAAATTGATTTAAATGAAAAAAAAATGATAAAGAACTTAGTTGAATTGTATTTGACTATTTTCCATTTGTATTTAAATGGATATTGTTGCTAAATTTTTTGTCAATTTTTTTTAGTGTGTACATAAGTGCTCTAGCTTTGATCAACATATGAAAATTAATGCAATATTTGAATGACCTACTCCATTGCCTACACTAAACATATCTTGGACAGACACATGCTCTTCTAAATTGCCACACAAAATCTTTTATAACACATTCTTCACCTCTATTGTTGGTTTATCGATTTTACCTTATGCACTACACTCAATAAAATTAAGCACGCAATGGCCATGCTCAAAAGATTCTAATTCTTCACTTGAGGACCTACCAATAGCTAATCCATCAATCATTGCAATGCCTGATTTTTCTCAACACTTTGCATTCCCTGACCGTTGCCTATTAAATTAGTGGCGCTAAAATCTTGGATTGTTGTGTGAAGTTCCCTGCTAGATTTCTACCCTTTTAAATATTTTGTAGAAAAAGTTAAATACACCCGACATAAAACACAATGTGCCTGTTGAAGTAATATGTTCAACACGTTATGATTTTTGTTAAAAATTGTGAGATTTTGTAAATTCAATCAACCGAACATAATCCTTGATTTGGTACTAAACGTTTCTAAACCAGTAAATCTTAGCCCTATTTTCAACGAGTATTTGTCAAAATTTAGACAACAATTGGTCGACAAAATGACCAACACTGTCGTCGGTCTTTTTTCGTCGATATTACGTCACACTAAATCGTCATCGATATTTCGACACACGTTGGTCAAAATTTTGACCTTTATATTGGTCCAAATTTTGACCTTTCAGTCATTGTTGGCTTCATCGTTTGTATAGCGGTCGCGTCGAAATGAGTTTGTATTGGTCAAAATTTTGACGAGATGTTTTAGTTTAAAATATTTTTTTTTGATTGAGCAAGTTACAGTTATAAGAACTTAACTAAAACCCAAAATGACTGAAGTTGCAATATTTACAAAATATAAATATAAACACTAAAATTGTAACTTTATCCAACACAACTATCTAACAGGGTCATTCATATTATCATGCCTATAGGAGTTGGACCTCTATTATAAATGTCTAGTTTATTGCAGCATGCAAAACCAAATACAATACCAAAACCTCCATAAATATTAGCACCATAACCATATCTACCTTGAAAATGATAATTTTGAATAATTGTCATTTCAAAAGGATAAAAAGTATAACTTTCTAGGTTGCTTGTCATTCATTTGGAAAATTGCAAACATACAAAAACTCCACCTCTTTAGTTGAAGAAGTTAGTTGATGGGATATTGTTTGACTTATTGAAAGAAACACCTTTTATCATGTT
>MU227453.1:1207960-1232849 GCA_018584345.1 Thuja plicata | reverse complement strand
GATTGTTTTGCAAATAGTAGCCATGATTTGTTTCCAAAAATGCCAACATAAACGAAATAACAGTCATGTTTTTTCAGCAAAAGGCAAAAATGCTCAGAGATTTACAACTTCATGAAAGAAAGATACAATTTTTTTTATCAAAATTTGCAGAAAAATAAGATGTTTTTTCTTAAAAAACCCAGTATATTTCAAAGGAGTTTCAGAACAGCAAGAGGGAAATACAAACAAAATACCTTTCAGCCATGTAAAAAACAAAAAAATCCTTCCATGGCATCCACGTTTTGTATAAGAAGTCACGGTTTTTCAAAGAAAAATCAGAGGTTCTTCATTTGTAGCCATAGAAAAATCAGAAATTCTTCCAAATGAAGCAACGTTTCCAGCAAAGAAGCCACAAAGAAGTCACAGAGGCAGTATCCTTTCATGGCAACTACAAACTCCAGACAAATCCTTTCATAGCGTCAGATCTTTCTCCCTTCTTCAATGACGGCTGCTAGGGTTTCCAAACCCTCTCCATAGCTCACGTTTTCTCCAAAGAAAAAATCCAAGCAAATGACCAAATGAAACACAAAACAAATAACTTTTGTTTTGGATTTAACGTAAGCCTTTTAGGTTACGGTTTCTCTATTTCTTTATTTCTTTTAAAGCAAATGCCGCCTTTTTTTTAAATTTATGCCTGTGTTCATTGAAATTTTGACCAACATGATATTGGTTGAAATTTCGATCAACGCGGGGATAGATTTAAAAAAACAAAGTTTTTCTTGTACATTCCAACCAAGAAAAAACATTTTGCAAGTTGGTCAAAATTTTTGGTTGAAAAATAGGGTCAAATGTACTAGTGCTAAGAGCTCCTTGAATTGGGGTTGATACATTCAAATGGTTGTACACTAATTTTAAATGCAAGAGCATGTTAGAGATTTGAAATAAAGTATTTAGATAAATAGGATGACGAATCAAAGATAGAAAACAATCATACAAATTATATTTTAAGTGTCACAAATGAAAATATAAAAATATATTATATTAATTCAATTTATTAATATCAAATATAAATTTATAGTCATCTATTTTCAATCATTTAGATAACTGTCAAATATATAAATAACAATTATTTAAAAACTATACAACACTAAACAACTAATCAAAATTTACTGCTTTTATCTACTAAACATATAACATGTTAAATAATCAGCTGTGATGAACTCTCCTCCCGCGGTCACTTCCTGCTCGATGGGCATTTTGAAATCTTCTCCCATTGCCGCTTCCCACTCGATGGGTTTTTCTGCTGGTACGTTGCGGCTTGGTTTGGTTGGGCCAGGAGTCTTTGGTGGGGGAGGGCATTCTGTGGTGCGTCCACAGTTCTTTGTGGCTGGGGCTTGTGGAACTGCTGGTTTGGCCTCTTACGCTGATGTGGCTACTTTTGAAGTAGATATTAATGAAGCTTTGTCCTGTGATCTTCCTTTTCCTTGGAGTGGTGGCCATCATCCCAGATCTATTACGCATTTCTCTGTAAGTGACCCTATAGTGATAAATTTGGAAAATGATATAGTTGATGAGATCTTTAATAATGCAAAGAATTATTCCTCTTATGCTGCTATTTTTAGATTTAGGGGTTTTTGGCCCTCTCTTTCGAACCTGCATGCTTGAATTTCCAAACATTGGGAGCCTTTTTTATCTGATTCTATTCAAATATTCCCTGTGGCAAAGGGTTTTTTTATTGCAAAGTTTGACAATGTTGAAGATTGGAACACTATTTTGCATAGTAGTTTCACTTGGGAGGACCATTTCCCCTTGATGGTCAAACCTTGGCATCAGGATTTTGATCCTATTACAAAATCTTTTAATAAAATACCCTTATGTGTGAGGCTTCTAAACCTTCCCCTGTATCTCTAGCTGGACTTTGTTCTCGAAGCTATGGGAGAGGCTATTGGGGATTTTCAGAGGGTTGATGTGGTTTCTACTAACATTTTTCACCCGACGTATGCTCGTATCCTAGTGGAGGTTGATGTTTCTAAGGGTCTCCTTGAGAAGCTGACTTTGGCTTCTCCTCAGGGCTCTTGGATCCAGACCCTTGATTATGAGGGAATCTCATTCAGATGCAGAAAGTGCCACAAGACTGGCCATATTGTTGTCCGATGTTTATCAGATAGGGTAAAATCGAAGAAATCGCCCTCTTGGTGGGTGGGTGTTGATGACCACCATTATACGGTTCATAAAGTTTCTAAGGTTGGGGGTATGGATGGCTGTCCCTCTCAGGATAATGTCACTACTACTATTTCTAATGTTGTTGTCTCGGATGTTGTCTCGGACGTTGTTTCTAATGTTGTTGTCTCGGATGTTGTCTTGGGTCAGATAGATAATGTTGTTCTTTCGGGTGATGCGGCTATTGGTCTTGTCCAGATGGTTGTTGTTGTCTCTATTTCAGCTGTCCTGAATGCTGGTGTTGTGGTTTCTGATGCCTGGGTCTCTCAGGGGGGGACTCTTGTCCCTGTCCCTGTCGGGGATGTTGGGGTGGACAACCTTGCTTCTCAGGTTGTGGACTTCTCTGCTAATTCTTTGTCTTGGCAGAATGATGCTTTGAAGATGGAGGAAGGATGGACAACTGTTAAAGGCAAGAAATTAAAGTCTCCCAAGCCTCCTTTTGATATGAGTTTACGGTCACATAAAGGTGGGCTTAAATGATTATCTTGATGGCCCTTTTTGTTGATTGCTTCTCTGGTCTCGGTTTCTTTTTTGTGGGAGCATTTGTTTGTTCCCTCTGGTGTGTCTGGTCGTAATTCACAACAGTATCTTTGTTCTTTTAACGTTCTATCTTTCAGTGTTTTGTTGTAAAAGGTTTCAGGTCCTTTTAAAACCTATTTTTACTTAATCAAAACATATTAAATCATAACAATTTAAACACCCCCGATCTTTAAAAGCAAAACAAACCTTAACAACAAACAACAAATTTATAATTTGTATCATATAAAAATAACAAACACTTTTCTTTCAATCTTTTAATATTCAATAAATGTATTGTCATGGTAAGCACACTCCTTTTCCCTTTTCCTTAGCCTTTTAAAAATTTGATTATTTTAGACAAAATTATTCATAACATGTTCTTTTCACCAACTTTTCAATACCTAAAACAAAAATATATAAAATGTGCACCCAACACACATATACACACAAACACACTTACTTACTTATTAGTACGTGCCATGGCAGAGAACTATTCCCAATGCCTCTTCACTTAACTAGTGATTATTCAATACTCCAGCAGGCCAATCACACTTCAACATTTCTAAAATTTGTTTCAATATTTCTTCAAGTTTGTTATTGCATCAGTGAAAGCTGCACATTTTTTTATGAGAAACTTTTATTAAATGGTTTTTTGTCACTCTATGATTCGATTTTCAGTTTTCCTAGATTTACAGAGACTGTACGTATATTACGAGGCAAGAGAAGGCGTAGAAATTGAGGTCTGGTAGCAGATTGTCAGGAAGCATCAGTAGGTGTAAATAATTAGGACGTAAATATATTAAGTAATCAACAATTTGTTTTTAAAGAATATCAAGGTCACCAATTCATCTCTGTACATTCTGTGATTGTCTCTTTTTGTGTATGCATATGATCAGAGGTTTATTTTTATTATTCTTACCATACAGGAGAACGCACAATTATAAAGGACTGTTAGCTGACAAAATAGTAGGCACAAATATTGGGATTGTAGGAATAAAGCCTTACAAAATAATGTTTTATAGAAGGCAAGAACTGTCATTTAGCATCGTGGACGTTTATGTGCTCCTACTTAACTGTAGACATCCACACGTAAGGATAGTTGTTATCTAGGGGCCCGTTTGGTTGGGGAATTGAAAAATAATGCAAATCATGGTTATCTATACCCTGGTTATGCAAACCCCGGTTATGCTTTTTTGGGACTGTTTGGTTGCCCTGGAAGATGGATTTGTAAATCCACATTCCAACAGTTAAATCGACGTAGTGCTCCGGTCCCGACAAGATATATAAACCAATTTAATCATACAAACCTTGGAGTGCACTAGACCCGACGGTGAAGTTAAAATGGCTTTAATCTCTATGAAAACCATGGAGATGAAAGTCATTCCACCTCTTTAGCAAGAATTTGGACATCCACATTTTTGCACAAATGGGGATTTGCAAATCCGTATTCACATTCAATTTAGAGGTCACCAAACAAGGAATTGCACCCCATAACCGGGTTATGGGCTGCATAACCCGGTTATGGGGTGCAACCAAACGGGCCCTAGGCAAGTTAGGTTTAATGCTAAGCCACGTCTTGAGCATGCACTAACATGTTGAGGACACTCCAAATGAGCACCGCAAGGAAATTATTTCTCTTCTCAAGTAAATACTCCATTGTTGTTTTCTCTGCTATAATGTCGGCTTTCTCCCCGAGCTGGTAAATTCATGCCCATATTTGTTTTGAGATTTACTACTCGAGAAGCTACTCAAAAAGCACCTGCGCTAGTCACCCAAGATTAAAAAAAAATGGATGGAAGAATTGAGAGGAGAAGGGAATGCCAATGTGAAAAAGGTAATTTGGTATTGCAGTAGTTTTCAAATGATGTAGTGATGTTATTTTTTAATTGTTAAAAATTATGACATGGTTTTTTGCAGTTCTGCAAGAAATTCAAACTATTGCAAAGCAAGCAAATGATCAACCCAGAGTCACAAACAATTTAAACAACAGTATTTCGTATTTTTTAGCAAGTCCATACTAACATACTTAAAAGAAGCTTTTTTCTTTTGTAGGAAGAGATGCTTTTGAACGTTGTCTTGCTGCATTATTGTTGAACCCTTATTAGAACCTCTTATTACTATTGGTATATCTGATAGCTGGGGCAAACAAAAATCTAGCTTGGTGATACAAGTAATATTAGTTTAATTTTTATTTTAGCATTTTATTTGTATAAAACTCTCTCATTCATTCTAGTATATCTGATTTAATTCAAACGGATATTACTTTTTTCAAAACACAAGTGTTGAGGTCTAATCCCTACTACGACAATTAAAACTGACAATAACTCCTTCCATACTCTATTGTCATCCTCTATCAATTCAATCTCCTTCCAATAGTTAATATAAACAAATTTCCACAATCTATTAGAATTCCTTGCGTATTTCTTACTGTAAATATTAATGCAGAACATTGTGGCGGTGTTTGATTGGGGTTCCATATGGTTGACAGATACATCGCACATACCAACACGAGAACACACGAATATTGATATTGTCAGACTCCTATGAACATTACGAGACAGGGAAGGTGCAAACACCTATACACGTTTAGGTAGTTGTTATTACAGTTTAAACTGTGTTGGCTACACAAGGACTTGCTACATGTCCCGCATGTTCAAGAGCTTGCAAATCCATGTCTCAATGCTCTGTCGGTTTTATGTAACACTCGTGCAGATGATAACAAAGTCTCTCACCAATTGCACCAATATTGGGAACAAGAAATGCAAAGGAATTTCCACTTGTATAGCTCCCATCTCTTCCCGCAACCCACATAGCCAAATTTTGTATACAGGCTATTGCTGGTATATTGACCTCTCGAGATAAACCCATATTATGGAGGATACAGATTCTTTAATAGATTCATTTAGAGTTTGTGTTTGGTGAGGTTGGTAACACGGTTTCGCTCCCAATATCAAAATCTTGGCATAGTTGCAGATAAGCAATGACGTAGATGGCTTACTTTCACTTGTTAATTTTGTGCATGATAACAAGGCCGCTGATCTGCTTTAGCTGGACACCAATGTGAATAGACATAGTGAGCCGAGGACAAATCTCTCACTGTAATGCTTCAAATATTTTGCAACAAAAGTTTACTCCATTTTTGGTATGACTGTAATCTATAATGTGTTCTTTGTTTCCTTTGTCAGGAATGAGTTGTTTTCCTCCGTAATGTTCGTTATCTCCGCTGAAACAGGGTTATTTCACTCATTTTCCTCTGTGATATTTGCTATATCTTCATTACTATTACCCTCACTCTTCCTCACAGCTGATTTTAAGCGCACTGGAAGCTTGAAAAGGCTAGGGTTTCTGCAATAACAACACTTCTTTCTATGCGCGCTATGGTTTTGAGCTCTTTTTTCCAGTCGCTTCCCACGCTATGATTTTTGTTGTCAAACTTACCCTCCGCAAAATTCAACAATAATAAGAATAGAATGGTGAAATGGACTTCTTGCCTATTTTTTCCTAGAAATTTTTTCTATGATTGGTAAGAATGGACTGTTAATAACGTCAATCTAATATATTTGATTAAAAAATACTAAATAATTTGAAGATTAATGAGAATAGTGTGTTCTTAAGATTTGCATACATTAGAGATCAAATGAAATTTAATGCTCTTGTTCCTTTTACTGTCTCATTTTTTTGGATATATATGATTAGAAGAAAGTAGTTTTGTGTCCGGGGTTTTAGGTCCAAAGAATAAAAGAGACAAATTTTAAAAAAGATAAAAATAAATTAGCATCTGTATGTATGAGAAGAACCTAAAATTTGTATTGTTTTGGCAATAACAAGATTTCATATCAGAACAGGGGATTATGCTTCTGCACTATCTATGCATGTATAACCAGTATGTTGCAGCTCTTTGTTTATGTTTATGTTTATGCAAATCAAATATTGTGTATTATCTTAGATATATATGAATACATAGCATTTCAAATCCATCACAGATTTTCTCTGGTTTTATGGGCTCTGTTTTGGTATATTTTTCTCCTCTGCCTCTCTCCATCAAGTGGCTCAATCTTCATTATTTCCAACTTCAAAATTGCCTCAAGGTTCAAGTTTTCTTGGAGCTCCAAGTGTTGGAATTATCATGAAAGGGCAGAAAAAAATATAACGATGTTAAGAGATGGGTTGATTTCATGAAAAATGACTCTAAATTTAACACAAACTTTTTGTGAACTGTGATAAACTAGATAAGAAGTATTAGAGGAATGCTTCAAAGACACAACACAGAGAACAAAACTGAAGAACTGCAGAGGCTCAAAAGTGCAGAATCGAAGGTAAAAATATATTTAGGGCTGGAGTTATTTGTGGCCTTTTATTTTCATATCTATTCATCAACATAACTGAATTTTATGTAACAACAGGACTCACTTTCCGCATTCTAGCACAATTATATATCACATTATTTTTAAATCTATTGTTGCTATGGATAGAAGAAACGTGGTAAACATCATATAACTTAACCACGATGCTTTAATGTTGTCTTTTTTCTGAAACATGGTTCTCTGTTACCAATTTGTTCCCTATTTCTCACTCCCAGTTCGGATCAAAAGGTCAACAACCATATACAAGAATTGATTCTCCATCCATGTACAAGAATTGATTCTCCATCATAGCGAAGTAAGTTGAGTTATCGATAGCTATTATTTGAAACTCCTAGACATGCATATAAGATTGATACACACAACCCTGGATTGGATCTTGCAAGAGAAACAACTACGGATATGGTTGCTACGTCTCTAATTCTCAATCATGTTTAGTCTAATGGGCTTCTTAATCATCAGATCTTGTTTACTCTAATGAGCTTCTCAATCAACCCACATTGATTTGATTTATAATCAAACACATGCAAATTCTTCACCTTGATTTGAAATCTATTTTATTGTTGTTCTCATCTATTTTATCTTTCTTATAAAAATGCACAGCCTTGTGAATGTTGTGCTTGAGGAATTACATGTTTTCTTTGTATAGTCTATATTTCTTCTGGGATGAATTACTATTGGCAACTGCATGGCTCAATGAAGTGGGAATCGGAAGCACTTCAATTACTTAGTAGATAATGTAGATTACATGTGCAGAGTAGGACATAGCATGATGGAGCTATCTTGGGATGTTATATATACAGGGGTACAAGTTCTTGGTTCATGGTTAGTAAGGGTCCAAGCCATTTAATTTGTTCAATATGTGGCGGTAATTATAGGATTATATTTGTCATATGATTTTTATGAGCTGAAATTTCAATACCTAAAGACTAAAGATAAAATGCAAACATGGTTTAACATTGTTCTATTACTTTATATGAGTGAATAGTAGATTTATCCTGCAACCATTATCATAGGAAATTAAGGTATCTATTCCCTGTTTTTCAAGTATCCATATCCTATTATCAAATTTCTCTTGCCAGCATTTGGCAGGAGCTATGCTGCAATACAGCTCTTGGTTTAATTATGTGAGACATTAATCTAACTTTAATAAAAACAATCATCTAACACATTGTCCAGTTAACACATGATGAAATCTTTTGCCCTTTATCTTACATTTTAATAATATATTATTATACCAAAAAAAACTTCTAATATTTAGTACTTTTTCATTATTATATTTCATTTCATATATTATAATTTATATGTATATCTATTGATAACAGAATTTATTAAAAACGAGGCAAAATGTTCATTATAAACAACAAATAAAAACATTGATAACATGTTTTACTAAAACTAAATTGACCAATAAATGAAAGAGCTTAGTATACTCGCTATTTAATAACTTCAATATTTTGTGACAGAGTTTATAGATAATATGCCATTTAAATAGTCAACGTTCTTCCTCAACAAAATAGAATATTGAATTTTACAGTTCTTAAAACATAAAATCTATTTAACTTCAGTCTTCATATGTATGTTTTAAAAAAAACTTTTGCTGGTGAAAGAAATTCACTGAATTTTACTGATCTTAACTGCTCTCACTTTCATCTGTGCTGCTATTTCGACGGCCCTCTCTATCATCTGCGCTCAACAGATTTTGAACGGATGACTGCACTTCCAATTTGCCATATGCCCTGCCATGCACCATCTTTTCCACCACTCCTTCAACCTCTCTCATTGTTGGCCTCCCCCCTAGATTTTCGCTTGTGCATCGCAGTCCTATGCCAATCAAACTAACCAGGCAATTTCCATTTTCAGATGATTCCAATTCTTCTCTAGTAGTTTCAGGTGTAGCATTACTGTTGGACTCGCCTACAGTTTGCTGATCAACTAGCAGCTCTCTGTCCACCACTCCCTCCACTGCGTCAGGGAATGCTCTTCTCACCCATCTCGGCAAAGTGTTGTCTTCAGAAAACATACCATCAGTAGGCCTCTTTTTAGTCACCATTTCAAGGATCAGTATCCCAAAGCTGTAAACATCTCCCTTGGTACTCACTTGTCCTCCCAATCCATATTCTTGCAACATTAAAGTGTGATTTCATTGTTGAGAAAAGAAATAGTATATGGGGAAGAAAAATAGCCAAGACAAACACTTAAATTGAGAAAAATGTTAAGTTTGGGTGTTTACCTGGAGCAAGGTAGCCTACTGTTCCCTTCAGTCTGGATGTGCTGCTACTTGCAGAAACAGGGGATGTCAATAGACGAGAAATTCCAAAATCAGCTACATGGGCTGTCATGGTTTCGTCGAATAACACATTTGAGGGCTTCAAGTCGCAGTGGACAACTGGAGGAGAACAATCGTGGTGTAAATATGCCATCCCGTGTGCGACATCAAGTACAATCTTCACTATCATCTTCAAACTTAACCTACACTGTATTTCATCCGTGTGGAGGTGTTGTTCTAGGCTCCCCTGTGACATGAATTCCAGTACCAGAGCCCTGAGATCTCCAGTAGATGAAGAGGACAAGACTTTCACAAGATTGCGGTGCCTGATATTTCTCAATACCCTGCATTCCCTGATGAAATGCTTGTATGAATTTTGAGGGTCCTGATCGAATAACTTAATGGCCACCAACTTGTTATCAGATAAGAGTCCTTTGTAAACTGACCCGAAGCTACCATTGCCTAGTAAATTAGCAGCACTAAATCCTTGGGTTGCTGTGTGAAGTTCCCGGCTAGAAATTTGAATGAAACCTTGTGACAACAAACTATTTGTAAATGGTAGCCTTCTAATTCTTCTATAGAAAATGTAAAATGCCCCCAAAATGAAACATAATGCACAAAATGTGCCAATTGAAGCACCCAAGATAATGTTTCTGCTCAATGGATCGTGATTTTGGGCAGAGCTTGTGCAATTTGGTAAATTCAACCAACCCGAGGCTGCACATAATCTCGGATTTGCCAAAAATGATGTTGCATTTAGGTTTCTGAAAGCTCCTTGATTTGGGACTGAACCATTCAAGTTGTTGTATGAGAAATTTAAATGTTGGAGCATGGTGAGATTTGCGATAGGTGGCACTGGCCCAGACAACTCATTGAAAGATAGGTCAATGCTTTCAAGATTCTTAAGCTGCCCTATTGATATTGGCACCATTCCCTCCAATTTGTTTTTGGCAAGGTTCAGGTATTGCAATCCCGAGCAACTGCCAATATCGACAGGGATAGGTCCTGACAGCTTATTACCCGAGATATCTATGGCTTGAACCTGTTGCAGTCCTCCCAGCGAAGGCAATCTTCCCGTCAAAAAATTGTGTGAAAATTTGAGATAAAACACCAATGAATGGAGGCTTGAGATCTCCATTGGGATATTTCCTGTGAGGTTGTTGTATGAGAGGTCAATCATCTCCAGGCGGAAACATTTCCCTATGGTATTTGGTATCCTTCCTGTGAGCTTGTTATGACTCAAGTCAAGTTGCCTCAGCTGTTGCAGACTGCCCAAAGATGAAGGAATGTCTCCAGAAAAATGATTTAGCCGAAGCCGTAGATATTCCAAGTTTACCAGCATCTTAAACTCTAATGGAATGCTGTCCTCCAATTTGTTGGAGCTCAAATCCAACAATTGTAGATTCTTCAGACGCCCTAATGCCCTCGGAACCTGCCCAATTACTCTGTTATTACTTAGATTGAAAAAATTCAATTCAGTAAGGTTACCAATTTCCTCTGGTATATTACCAATGATGCTGTTGCTATCCAAGGACAGTTTTGATAGCCTAGGAGAGAGGTTTCCTATGCCCTTTGACAAAGTGCCACTGAAATTGTTTCCTTGTAGATTCAGCTCCTCAAGAATGGAGCAGTTCGAAAATACATCTACCACGCACACTGTAGCACAGTGTCCATTTGACAGCCAATTAGATCCAAGGAAGAGCCTCTGCAGAGCAGTCAGCGTTCCCAATTGTTGAGGCACTACACCACTTAGAAAATTGAATGTGAAATCAAGTATTGAGAGCTGAGAACAATTTCCCAGAGACTTTGGGATACTCCCATGAAATTGATTGTCTCCCGCCTCGAGTACTTGTAAGTTGGGGAACTTCAGGTCAATATCTGCAGGAATCGAGGCCACGAACTGATTTGATGCCAGAACAAGAACCTTCAATTCTGTACAGTTTAACAGCAACGGGAGAACATTTCCCTCGAAGCTGTTAACACCAAGAAAAAGTGCTTGAAGATGAGTCAACATTCCGAATTCTCGGGGTATTTCTCCACTCAACATGTTCTCAGTTAATGAAAAAAAAAATATCGCGGAACAATTTCCTAGAGATTTTGGTATGCTGCCGCTTAACTGATTCCTCATCAGCTCCATCTCTTTCAATTTGGGTAGCTTAATCTCTGGAATTGTGCCTTGAAACATATTGCCTGCTAGCGACAGCCTCTTCAATTCAGTATAGTTCTTCAGAAAATGAATTGATCCTCCAAGGCTATTGTTAGTGAGCCAGAGTTCCTGCAGTCTGGTAAGTGAAGAAAATTCTGCTGGAACAGTGCCATACAAGGAATTGGAATACAAATCTAGCCTCTTCAGAGATGAACAGTTCCCCAGGGCCAGGGGAATGCTACCTGTAAGACTATTGTTACTAAAGAAAATCTTCCTCACCCTCCATAATTTGCCAATCTCCATGGAGATGCTACCGTTGAGTTTGTTGGAACCTAGATCAAGATATTGTAATCTAGTCAATGTTGTGAATATCTCAGATGGAATTGGTCCTTCAAGCGCATTCTTAGACAGAGATAAGACACGCAATTTTGTGCAGTTACTCAACAACCTGGGGATAGTGCCTGCTAAAAGATTATGACCAAGATTTAGAGTTTTAAGCGCAGTGAGATTTGCCAAGCCATGAGGGATGATACCACTCAATTTATTGACAGAGATATTGAGTTTCTTCAAATTGTGCAAGGAACTCAACTGTGGTGGTATTCTTCCAATCAACAGATTATCGCTTAATCGGAGTTCTAAAAGATTTGTGCAGGCAGACAGACTAACTGGAATTGGACCTTGCAAGCTGTTTTCATAGAGCTTAATGAACTGCAGTTTTTCTAGCTTACCAAGCTCTTGGGGAATGTAATCAGAGAAATAATTATGGGAGAGGTCGAGCATTGTGAGGAAGGACAAATTGCCAATGTGAGGGGGAATGGTACCAGACAATCCCCTGTATTTGAGAACCAAACTCACAACCCTTTGATTGCGATCGCAAGCTATTCCAGTCCAGTTGCAAATATTGTTTCCATTTACCCAGTTGGACAAAGAAAGACTTGGATCCACTTTCACAGAACTTTTTAATTGAAGCAAAGCTTCTGCATCAATCTGATTCTGAATTTCCAACTCATTGGACGAAATTGTAACAAAGATAAAAGAAATGAAGATGAATAAAAGAATGAACTGACCTTTAGAATTCATGGATTCTTCCAAATTATTCATGTCTAAGAGCAGAATCAGTGCACCTACAATTGCAATTGTTTACCCGTTCTTGTTAAAAGGATAGATCAAAGAACTATTGCTCCTCTTATTTAAAGTTTCATGTCATAACTTTTCAATGGAAATTGGACATCCTCAAGCACGGGCATAAGTCAAGAGCAGATAAGTCGCGGACACTTCTAGCCTGCAATATATTTTAATTGAGAATTATCTTATTCATGATTCAAAATAGTCATTCGTTATAAAAAATTAAAAATCATCTTAATATAAACAAAACGGTTGAAAATAGAATACCAACACATTATTTTCTTACAAAGCTCACGGTTGAATAATGACCACTATAACATGTTCCTTAACTAATTGAAGTTATTAAAGAAGAGTTATGTTAATCTATTTGATTCGTCTTAATATTTTTCCATATTAAACGTTTGTCCAGTTCTGTGTTTTCTTTTTCACCGCGTTGTTGAATTTAGAAGCATGGCCTGCATGTTAACTGTTTGACAGAATGCCATGAAGAGATGCCATGATTGCGGTATATATGTCAATGCCTTTGTTGACAAGGCTTTAGAAACTTTTGAGCGTATGTAATTGGTACGTGCGAAGCCAAATTCCTCGTTCAAAGTTGAATTCCGTAAACATCGCCTAACATCAAGGACATGAATTTTACCAGTTGTGTTTGCAAGAGCCCCGGTAAACACGAATGCAAAATGTGGATGCATAGACAATGCACGGGAACTGTTTGACAAAATGCCTCAAAGATAAGTTATCTCGTGGAAAGCAATTATTGCAAGAGCCCCGGTAAACACGAATGCAAAATGTGGATGCATAGACAATGCACGGGAACTGTTTGACAAAATGCCTCAAAGATAAGTCAGATAAGTCATCTCGTGGAAAGCAATTATTGCAAGAGCCCCGGTAAACACGAATGCAAAATGTGGATGCATAGACAATGCACGGGAACTGTTTGACAAAATGCCTCAAAGATAAGTCATATCGTGGAAAGCAATTATTGCAAGAGCCCCGGTAAACACGAATGCAAAATGTGGATGCATAAACAATGCACGGGAACTGTTTGACAAAATGCCTCAAAGATAAGTCATCTCGTGGAAAGCAATTATCGCAATGTATGCACAAAATGGATTTACAATATGCTATCAAAGTTAGACTGCTTTCCATGCATTTCAAATTGACGATTGCGGATCTTGTCCTTGTAGTCCACTTCTTAAGAAGAGAGAGATTTTAAGGCTTGTGGAGGATGTTATTTGCTATTGTGTCCGCCATCTCCTAGCGAGACACCATATTCACTTCAACTAATTCTTCTTTATATTCACTTCAACTAATTCTTCTTTAACATATTTTTCATTAAAGTTCGTTTGTGCATGAAATTCACAATAGGCCTATTTTAGAATAATGACCTATTTTCGGTGCATGAAATTCACAATAGGCCTATTTTAGAATAATGACCTATTTTCGGATTAATTAATCCTGAAAACGAAAGCTAAGGTTTGGTCTATTCGAGAATAAGGACCTATTCTTGGATTAATTAATCCTAAAACGAAAGCTGGAATAAGGTTTAGACCTGTTTGGTTCACCTAGAAGATGACTGGGAATTAATCTATTCTATGTTTGGATTCCATAATGTAGAATCAGAATAAGGATTATTAATGCGTCTATGACATTTCTTACCGCATTGCGAAAACTGCAATAATATATAGAATTTCCTCTGTTTTTAGGGCCGAGGAACAGATACCTCTGCCACATCTTTATTATTTGCTAAAACAATTTCGCTGGGCATTCCATTAAATCCTCAAACCTAGACATGCGAGGGTTTATTTCTTCAAAATAAAAATGGAGGAACTTCTCACCCACCCTTTGGCTCCTGCTCAAAACCAAAATCATCGTTCAAGCACAGACCCGACGAGTTATAAATTTTGTTGTAATTTCGAATCATGAATAGCTTATTTCGAATCCATGAATAGCTTATTCTAGAATTAAAAATGAATTCTAGTTTTTTTTTTCGAAATAACTAATCTAAGCATTGGCCCAAAAATGGGGATTAATTTTTGAATTCAGGAATTCAAAAAATGGCTACAAACGACGAATTACTTTATTCTTGCATTAAATAATGACTATTCCAGGTTAATGTTGTTTTCGATTAGTAAATAAAGTAATATTAGTGTGGTATACAAATATTTAAAAAAAAAATTCATTTTCATAATATACAATCTAATTCATTCAATATTTTTCATTTAAAATTGGTGATAATAATAGAAATAATAATGGAAATAAAATATCTAATTAATAATATAAGCCATAGAATAAATAAGGGTACAAAAAATGCATTACCAAAGAAGTACATAAGATATATTGTAAATTGTGGGGATATTTTAATAAGAATAGTGTAAGCTAAGAGAGGATATGAACAATTTAATATTGGGAGGTCAAAATAAATATTAGATAAGTTTTTATAAATTCTACTTAGAGAAGTAGCAACATGATTGATGGAGTAGTAAGTATCCATCTTTAAGGGTTATTACTCTTGGCCATCATTTACGACAAATATCTTGATAATTTTATGTTTAAGTGGAAGCAGTGTATTTTTTTTGAAATAAAATTTTAGTTGTACATAAGACTAGCATATTTATATTTTGAAAAATAAAAGTAAAATAAGTCAAGAAATATTATTTTCCAAAAACTAAATATTTTCTAAAGTAAAAATATAATGCAATTAATTGAAACAAATATTGATATCAAGATTTTTTTTAAGAATTTAATATTTTAGTTTATGAAGAGGTAAAGAGCATTAAAATTAATTAATTAATTAATAATTTTTCCTATTAAATAAGGCCCACCAATTGATCCATATAAACTTAAAATGAACTTCTATGTAAGTTTTGTATAGATATTGATAGGATGGTTTCTCCATCTTGTTTGCCTTTTGAGCTCAAACTAAATTAATGATATATGCGAATATTATTGAATAACTTTACCATAAATTATTTGCTACATATATAACATATTAATATTAAATTTTAATTAATTACTTACATGATCAAATAAAATATCAATATAAAATTTTTAAAAATATTATTATGATCCAAAGAATATTTGAAATTCAAATTTAACAATAGGTGTCATTTTATACTCTATAAGGTATCATTATTATAATTTAATAAAAAGACAACCTTCACATCATTTTTTGTACTTGAGGAGAGAACACTTAATAGTTCAACTCCATAATTTTGTGGCTCTCAAAACCATACATAGTAATTTTAAATCATTTTCAATTTTAGGGAGTGGTTTATTTGAAAAGGCCTCTTCAAGGTGTCACATCAACATGATTTTTCTCCCAAAAATGATAGATTAATAGTTGTCTATTAAATAGTGTTTCATTTGTGCACTGATGTGACATCAAATAATTTTTTGAATTTTACATTAATAGAATAGATTTGAGTTAATTATGAGTACTAATGATCTAAATAACAATTTTAAGTCACAACTACTGTGATGTGTAAAATGTATATCTGCAAAAAACTACACACAACACTCAATAAGACATTGTATTAGTAGGTTAGCATCAAAATTCAATCAAATTGAAACAATCAGACCTATTAAAATCATCCTATTGATTCCTACATAGAAGATCCAAATGAATTACTCAAAATGCTCTCAAATTTAGCACTTATTCATTGTGAATCAACAATTATATGATGGAATATTCAAATAAAATGCTTAAATGCATCTAAAATTGATCTCAATTATGCTCAATTATACTCCTAAATGCATGAATTGACAACAATTGCTACGAAAATGAACTAAATTATGCTCAATTACTCTAGAATTGAACTAGCATTACTTAGTTACTCAAATTATCCTCTTATGAAATGAGCTTAGAAGGTCTGCATTTATAGATTTCCATTAGAGGGAAAATTGGAATTCAAATTTGAATTTGAATTCAATGGTTGTGATTCATCCATGAAGGATGGTTGAGATTGAATCCTGAATGATCCATGTGATTGAAGCTCGTTGGTTGATGAGTTGAATTTAATGTCACTTTGAGGGAATATAAATGATGTAATTAATTAACTCACTTTAATTAATACTCTAGTCATGTGATTTTTTAATTTTGATTTGGTTAAATGACTAGGATTAATTAATGAATTAATACCTTTTGATAAATGATCATTGATGTTTGATTATTGATGAATTATGTAATTTAATCGATCTAATTCAATTACTCAATTATGATTAATACTAAATTCAATATCCTGATTAGAACCTAGGGCAATTCATTTGAAAACTAGGCCTCTAGTTAGACCAGACCAATTTTAGCTGATTACATTTGTCCCTCTTTGAATCGATGAGTGATCAGCGCGTTGATTCAAAGAACATCTAATTTTAGAATAATTGAGAGGGGGGGTCAATTAGTGGCCTTAAAAATAATTCCAAAAGATCCAACCAAAAACTTATCTCTCAAATATAATATCCTCAGTTATCTCACATTCCCAATTTCAACAAGATGTACACCATAAATAACTTTAACAAATATAAACTGCTCAGTAAGATATACTATTTATCTTTTCTAGACTTTACCGAGTAGCAGCAAATAAATTTAGAGTTAACCGACCAATCCAGTTTCAATGATGTGTAAAGAAAACTATCAATGCAATGAAACATATATACACATTTGACACATATTTTAACGTGGAAACCCAATATGAGAAAAACCACCTGGGAACGGTAACCCAAAATATTTTTACTCTTCTAAAGTGAGCTCGGTGAAGAGCCAACCCTGTTAAAGGTTACAATACACACTATTAAGTGCGACCTTGTTAGAGGATTTAAAACCAATAGTTTGTCTTTTGACCTAGCACTCACTATGTTGTCAACAAGAAAACCTTTTGATACTCTTGAGTATCTCAATACAATAAGGACTGTTAAATCCCACTCGGTTAAGAGAATTTCTGAATCAATGGTTAAACTGATACAGTAAATGATCTATTCAAAATACAACTTTGATTTGCAAATATTCAAATCTATTGCTAGTTCAATAATACCTCTCTGATCATTATACACTTTAGTTCCTTTGCTTTCTTTCTTTCTTCTGCTTGGTGAATGCTCTGTCCTCTGTTGCTCAGTGTCTATAGAATTCCTTGGCTCTATTCTTCTTATTTTTTCATAGATATCTTCTTGATCTGTAAAACTCGCCATGCGTTGCTTTTTCCCGTAAAGCTCTCCTTTAGTTTTATTCCATAGATCTCTCCTTGATAACTGTGAATAAAACATGCTTTAAATCTCTTCCATGCTTTAGTTTAACTGATCGTTGATAATAAAGCAATCAATCAGTCAATCCCTAAATTATAGCTCTGTCAGCTAAGCCATTTTGTCATTCTTTAACTCTAGTTAAGGTTGGTCATCATCTTCAGTAATGTTCGGTCATTAACTTCAGTTACTACGGTGCTCGGTATACACTGTGAACTGCTCGATGTTCACTTGCTCATTTTACACTATGAACTTCTCGGTGTTCATTGTCACTCGGTGTATACAAAATTTTTATATTTTATCGACAACATAAACTTTGTCTCTTCAAATCTTCACGGCTATGATAACATGTGTATGAATGATCAAACCATATCAAGTTGATATCAATGACAATACAATACATTAACTGGTTTCATGTCTTGGATTCACTTTTGCAACTCGGTGATCATCAACTTATCATCTTCAAACATTGAATCAGTTATAGTTCATCACTAATGTTGATAAAATTCTTCTTGATTGAATAGTTTGATATGAATCCTGATTCAAAACTATTCCTGATTTTAGAAATCGATTCTGAACTTGATTGAATGAAAATCGATTGAGATACTGGAGATTCCAGAATGATTGAGAACTAGATATATTGCAATTGTCGATAAGATTAATGTGAAGACTAGATGACCAATTTGATATGATGCGATGAAATTGATCAAAACTTGTCTAATGTTTGATGATTGATTGAGATCAAAATAACCAATTTGATGTGAAGTGATAAAATTGATTACCTGCCTAATTGTTGATGATGATAACGCATAACCAACTTGATATGAAGCAATGAAATCAATTACCACTAGATAGATTCCAAAAACTAGATCAAATAATCAGTTTGATGTGAAGCGATGAAACTGATATTTGACAAGAAGATCTTGAGAGCTTGACCAGACAACCAGTTTGATGTGAAGCGATGAAACTGATTTCTAGTAAAAATTGATTCTGAAAGATTGGACAAGTGACCAGCTTGATGTGAAGCGTTAAAACTAATAAATGTCAAAAGTTTGATAGAGATAAGTAACTTGATATGGATCTTGATGAATTCAATTATCTCCTGATATTCTGATGAAGAGACTACCAATTTGATGTGGTGTGATTAAATTGATACGCCCCAAGTAATGTTTGAAACATGAATACTAATAAGAGCGAGCAATTTGATATGAAGCGATGAAATCACTTGTTCTAAGATTGATTAACTAATTTTCTGATGGGTGAAAGCACAATAATCAGTTGCCTTTTAGGCTAACTTTGCCTACTCGACCTACTTAGACTCGGCCCAGTCAGACTCGACCGAGTTTACGTGCGCGTCACGTGGCACAGAGTGGCGCTTATGTGGCCCAGTAGACTAGGTCGAGTAGTACTCGGCCGTGTCTAACTCGACCGAGTCTACTATGCATTTTAAATACCCCAAAAACAACCGCAAGCCCCTCATTTGCGGGTAAAAGTACAAACCTGTGTCACACTTTTACAAAGGAAGAGGACCATGACATGCAAAACTGTTAAACTTTAATGACATAAAAGTGGCATTTGTTTTTAGAATTTAAAAATGATGTAAACTAATGAAATGTGTAAAATTGGATTTAGTTTATGCCTATAATTTTTAAAAAAATTTTTGAATAATTATTGACCTAGTTTTTTAATTTTTGAAGTCCATTTTTTAATTGCGCAAAAAATGCTGAAAATGTAGGGTCTAGTTCCCTCCAACTAAATATATGCAAATAATATTGTTTTCCTTTAATTTCAGAATATGTTTTAGATGACATGTATAGCTAGTGCATAAAAAAAGAAAGATTGGTTTTCGGTATATATTTTGTCTGTTATGACTATTCAAAGTCAGAGTTACCCAAAATTAACAGTTTTATTCTCCCTCCACATTTGCCCTAGAAAATCTAAACCAAATACAAAAAAAATTACATATTCTTGAAGAGGACTCTCTCCTCTAGTGTTACATATAAGTTGTAAAATTTTCCGACATGATTTGCTATTTTTTTTATTTTTTCAAACGAGCATGTTCTTCAATGTTAAAATACCTACTTGGAGTTTTTTCAAATTATAATATATTATATGTAATCAAAACACAATAAAAATTATATTGCCATAATCTAGACTCCGAGCTCTACAAAAGGGTATATTTAGATTTTTAAAATGGTTGATTTTTAATGAAGATATCAGTTGTCAAAGTGAGAAGTTCTGTAATTTTGAAATTTTTGCCTATTTGGCTGCCACATAGGATGCCACACAGACAGTTTCGGCCAGAACTGGTTCGGCTGGACCTGGTTCGGCCGAACCCCCCCATATAAATATAATCCAATTCTTCATCGATAGAACATAGTTGGCTTATATTTACTCATGAAAATTCGGCCGAAAATGGTCCGGCCGAACATGTTTCGGCTGGAACTGATTTGCCACATCGACGCCACATTTGCGCCATGTATGTTCGGCCGAAATAATTTCGGCTGAAACAATTTCGGCCGGAACTACGTAAATGGTCCTCAAGTGCGACACAGCTTCGTACTTTTACCCTTGCACATAGAGGGGCTACGATTGCGGTTGAGGGTCTGAGAGAATAAACTTGACCGAGTTTGAGGTAGGTCCTCCTTTTTTCTTTTTTTTAAAATGTTTTGCTTTATAAATATATATGTAAAAAGATTTTTTTACTAGCATTGTAATGTCACAATTTTTTCTTTATATTCAAGAAATAAATGTTTTTAGGTCATATAATTCATGTTAAAAATATATAATTGATGTTAAAAACATATAATTTACCCAAATTTTTGAAAAATAAATGCAAACCCAAACCCAAAAGTTTGAAACATTTACACGTAAACTTAAGCCTAAAGATATATAATTTATCCAAAATGTAAATTAGAAGCAATCGTTACAAGGAATTATTATAGGATACATGGTCCTATTATTAAGAGAACGTGTCACACAAAATTTTTGTCACAACTTGATCATTCTACATTTTCATTATGTACACAACTTTCAAAATTAGCACATAACAAAAACCTAAGTCTCACTACAACATTTGGGGTCAAATTTCGACGCCAATTTGCGACGATGCTACCATTTGTGTGTATTTTTGTATTTTTTTTTCTAAGTGCCCTCGATGTTGTCGTAATAGCGACAATACCATCGTAATTGCGACACCCTCTTGATTATAAACAAAAAAGAAAAGAAAAAGAAAGGCTCATTTGTGATCGAGTTGTGCATGCAAGCAGAAGAGGGCCCTAATTAGTAAACTATAGCATTGTGCGAAGAGGGCTCTTGTTGTATTGAATCCAGCAGTCACAACTGAAGAATCCAACATCTCGTTCATCGCTGCTTAGCACTAGTGTTACCCCCAGGTTTGCAATTCACCTGGTTTCCTTCACGTTTAGGGTATAACAACTTGTAATTTATGAAGTTTTTGACGTTCAAATTATTTCATTTGCGGTAGCAGCGTATTGAAAAGTCATTTTTTAAATTCTATTAACGACTTCGAGTATAAGATCAACAAGCCACCGCATACTCACCATTTGAGGTATGTCTTATTTTTTAGCCTTTGGTTAAGAGCATATTACACGACTAGAGGTGTATACCCTAAGATGGCCTTATTGATATTAGTCAATATGATGAGCATATTACAACTTTTTTGTCTGAGGACCTAATGAGAACATACGTCGTGATTTCATCAGAGGTAGGGATCCCTTTAGCTGATATTAGTCAATATGATGATCACCTGCGTTAAGATTTAGAAAGATGTATAGGTGAGTCATGCAACATTTTGATTATTTGGCCAGTGTTGCAAAACCTAATCCATCTACTAATCATTTTTTTGTTGAACATGTCGATTAACCATGCGTGTCCATATCTCATCTCTTGCCAAGTCAATGTCACAATTCTATCCCTGAGCAACCTGACAAATTTGGCGTTTGATATCTCTATCATTACTGTGACTTGTGAGGCAATATCAAAGTGTGTGTCTCTTATATGACTCAGTAAGCTTTCTTCTTACCCTATTAAAGATCTCATTATTTCTTACTTTCCAGATGTGACATAAATATTTAGTAGTAAAAGAAAGCCAAAATAAGCTATGTGTATTTTTCATGCCTCCAACTTAGCCAAAATAATCTCAATACAAATATTGTTATAATTGTTACTCCAAACATGGAATCCATTACAAATCATATAGCAAGTATCTTTAAAAAAGAGACAATAAAAAAAAAGTGTCTAAAGATATTAGTTTTCCTGCATATAGAGCACAAATGCATTTATATGGCATCCTTTCGAGGATCATTAACCACCTGAAACAAGTATTTTTAGTTTCCAAAATGTTAGTCCATAATATTATAATTTAAGTTTCTGAAAGTGCTTTTGTAATATTATATTTTCAACATTAATATTCCAAGATCTATTAGTGGGTATGTGCAAAATCATGAGGGGCCAAACTATGCCCTTAAGTGGCAATGAAAAATCATAAAATCAGGGTTAGTAAACTTGACGTGAAAATTTGAACTAGCTATCAACCTATTATCAAAAAGTTGTAAGAATAGAATCTGTAGGAAATTGAATGTAGTTTCTAAACTACTAGGCATTTTCTGAAAAAAAAAGTTAATATGATTGGTGAAAAGTATAGATTTCAATGCAGCAGTACAAAAATTTCAGGAAAAACATAAGAAGTAGGTGTATGTATGACCACCTTAATCATAATCAAATGATAATATTTTTTTATAAGATTATATATATAAGTAGTAAACTCATGCCCGAATGTGACACATATTTTTGTGTAATTTTATTCTAAAAAAATAATTAATTATGAATTATCTGCTACAACGTTTTTAGAATAAAAAAACTCCCGTGTCTGACCACCTTAACTCATTGAAAACTTTACCAAATTTTTATTTTTATTTTAAATTCCTTATAGTAGGCGAAGCATAGAATGTGACGCATTTTTCAGATTTCAAAAATGTTATACCGTCTAAAAGTTATAGCCGTTTTTCAATCAATATATAAATCAACACTTTAGAGGTAACTCAATTGGAAAATAACTAATAATTACTTATCGAATTCAAAATTTGACAGCAATTATATCGATAGAAAGATGATAATCTCCTTAAGATACCCTTTTCGTTTCATCAAATTTGGGTGAAAAAAAAGTCGTCAGCTACATGGTCGAAGTCTGGAACTTAGAGAAACAGGGAAAAACCACATTTTTGAGACATTTGAAGAGTTGACCAGGTAGGTATGGTGCACAAAGCAATACCGAGCCTAATCGGGTACCCGATATTTTCAGGTACCCGAAAATCCTAGCAGAACTTTGAATTTTAAATTTTCCCTCCCCTTTCTCCCTCCCATTTCTCCATACTTCATATGATATATTATATATAAAAAATTATATATTAGATTATATATTATCTATATTAAATATTATATAATATCTATTATATATTAAATATTATATAATATATATTAATATTAAATATTACATTATATATCATATATTATATATTAATATGTATTTTACAATATATCACATAATATCTTCAGATTTAAATTATATGTAATATATATTTTATATTATAATATATATATATATATATGTGTGTGTGTGTGTGTGTGTGTTACGATATAATATATATATTCAATATGATATGTATTGTATATTATATATAAAATATTGTTGTATATATAATAAAATCAAGTATAGTATATATATAATATATATTATATAGGACATATTAATATATAGGTTAATTACACCAGTATAAGGCATCGAAAAGGTTTCCAAAGGGGTCAGAGGGTTCCTAGGGGTCCTAACGCTTGAGAAAGTGTACTAGGACCCCTTAGGTCCCTCTGTAACCCTCAGCAACACATTAGAATAATCAAGTGTGTCACAAGGGTTCGTACGACCCCTTGGGACACACTTTAGTGTTCTAATGTGTCGAAGGGGTCAAGGGGACTTCCTAGGGGTCCTAACGCATGAAGAAGGTGTACTAGGGCCCCTTAGTGTTAGAATAATAAGCAGAAAAATGCAAATATAAACACAAAAGAGAACACAAAGACACAGAGATTTAACGTGGTTCACCCAATCCTTGGGCTACGTCCACCAACAGCGAGTCCAATATCTTTATTATTATCCAGTGACTACAATCTGAAACCTGCAACTCAATACAGTCACAGGAAGCTATGAAAATCCCTCATACAATGAAATCTTGAAACCCTAAGCCCTTTTCACAAGCATATTTGACCTAACCTAATTAGCGCAAAAAATACTCTGACTAATAGAAAATCAATGGTCGACCCTTTACAATATTATTAAATCATTTTTGGCGTCGAGTGGCGTTGCCCCTCAACCTCTCCCTGGGGCGCTGCCCCACAGGGCCCCCGCAAGGGGCGCTGCCCCTTGACCCCATCAGGGGCTACGCCCCTTGACCCCGCCTGGGGCGCTGCCCCAGGACCCTGCAAGGGGCCCTGCCCCTTGACCCCAAGCATGTGGCCCAAATAGATATGTCTGGGGGGAAAACCACGCCGGAAGAAACTGAGTCTGATTAGGCTCCACATACATAACAATCTCCCACTTGGAGACTGATCGACCAAACCTGTAGCTCCCACTGGAATAAAGAAACCACCCTGGACTCTGATGTTCTTTTATTTTGTTCAGTCTAGAAGACCAACCGAAGCTGAAGAGGAATTTAGCTTCTCCCTTGTCACTGCCTTTGTAAACATATATGCTGGATTATCATCTGTATGTATCTTCTCCAACTTTAACTTTCCATCATCCAAAACTGACCGGATGAAATGATATCGTAATTGTATGTGCTTTGTTTTTGAGTGCAAAGCAGAATTCTTTGCAAGATGAATGGCACTCTGACTGTCTGAATACAAATAATTATCTTCCTGTGGATGTCCCAATTCTTCCATGAAGAATTGAAGCCATATCATCTCCTTGGCTGCCTCTGTAGCAGCAACATACTCTGCCTCTGTAGTGGATAATGCATTCACCTT
>MU227453.1:1094139-1116508 GCA_018584345.1 Thuja plicata | reverse complement strand
ATGTAATTTATTTTCAATTCTCATTATGTTAAGCATTTCATCTCTAATTTCTTTTCTAAGTATGTCTGATTTTTGTCAAAAACCAACGTGTATTCATTTGGGCTTAGATTTTGGCTCGTTCATCAAAATTTGAAAAAAATTACATTTTCAGAAACTAGACTCCATTCTACACACTTTAAAAAAAAATAAGTTTTGATTTTCAATTAGTTTTCAATGATTTCTAGGGGGAGCACACATAAATTTCACGTTTTTAGGATGTGTCCACTTCAGAAAATGGCAAAAAATCACACTTTCATAAAAAAAAATTAGCAGAAAAATCTGGGATAAACTAGATGGTGTTAGCTAATTTCTCACTCGAGCGATTTAATTTTTTTTTTTTTAAAAAGTTAACATTTTAGGGGGAGCACACCAAACACTATGTTATGTTTTTTCACAAAAAATAGGACCACTTTTTGTGCTCCCCCTTTTTGAGGGCCTTAATCTCCACCATTTCTTAAAAAAATTCATATTTTAGAAACTAGATTCAGAGTAGAACAACTCTTGTTTTTGTCACATTTTAAAATTTTGAGTGTAAGTATACTCAATTTCTTGTTGAAGTTCAGAGTTTGCTGATTTCAGAAAAAAGTGGCACCTTATACCCCCTTTTTGGTCCCCCATCTTTGTGCACTTACCCTAGTACAAAATAAAATATATGCTACCATCATTAGTTTTCTATGAATTTTGATGCCACGCGGTTCTATTAATACTATATTAATTTGATCAAAGGATACCATGCTTTGATTCAAAATCTGAACTTGTGCGAAGTGGATTTCACTTGGATATTAGATTCGGCCTCAATTAATGCTGGAGATTAGATGGGATTTTTGGTGTGCCTTAATATGTTTGTCACATTTCTTGGGTAGCATAGATACATGGTTCTCAACTATTAACCTTCCAATGTGCTATTTTAGAAGTATGGCATTCAATTCATCCTCGTGCCCACGTTGTGATTCCTGTGAACTATTCCATGATGACTTGCTGCCAAGAAATTTCAGAATTTATCTTAGTCCGGTGGAAAATGAGGTGGCATTTCTCACTCAGGTAGATGATACTCTGCTCAACTCTATTTTCATGTGCCATTCTTAGGTGATTCACAAGGAAATTCGTAAGGTAATCGAGGAACATGTGTTGTCTCTAAAATCAAAGCAAGTTCTCTTCCCTTCTCTGATGGTTTCAATTTTTCTTTTTAAATCAATCGATCTGTTGCAATCTGTGGATTTTTTATTTCTACTTGCAAAAAAGGTGGTTCATCCTCAATACATCATGGGCAACAAAATAATGTTGGCCATTCATAAGTATGACTTGTGGCTGGTGTGTGCTTTCATGGGTAACCTGTTTCCTCGCCATTTTCTTTTGGCTAAACATTAACACAAGATGGTTTACAATAGCATCAAGAAGGCGATGGAGAGACACAGTTTTAGGTTTGTTAAAGCTTCTATGCAAGTTGCGGCTAAGGCTTTGGGCTCTGAACTCAAGGCAAATGTCAGAGGGGTTGTCAATACCTTGCTTGATATTTTGGGCACTCCCAATATTCCCTCGCGGCCTCCAGCTCCTCTCGATATACCACTTCAGAACTTGTCTGCTTATGGTTTGAATCAGCCTCCTCCAGTCGACACTCCTTCAAGTGGATTCCAAGATTCTCATGCAGATTTTCCTGCTTTGGTAGTTGGCCCTCAACCAAAGGAAAATTATGGTTGGGTTATAGACACTCTGAATGCTCCTCCATTCGGGTGGGAGGATGCTTAGGACTTTACTAGTGGTCAATCATCCGCTCATCATTTCGGAGCAGTGGATATGGAGGATTAAACAGTTGCTAGTTGGTTTCAGGAAGTGTTACCCAAATTTTCCATCCTGTCAAATTTTGGCTACAAGTGGAGTAAATGAGGCTCCCATAAGGGTAGAGCCTAGCTTGTACGTTTATGTTCATGTTTCTAGGTCTTCGCCATGTTCTCTGCATGTTTTTCAAGCCTATCTTGAAAACCCTAGGACCTTTGTTCATGTCTTGAAAGGACCCAAAGTCTTGTTGAGTCGATTCATGTTAAAACCCTATATCTTACATGACATGTTCTAATTTCAAGTTACTTTTCCATGTAACTTAAAGTGTCTCTTTTTCCATGTACGCTTTAACCTTCTTATCTATCTCTTAATCTTGCAATCCAGAGGGAATATTCTAAATGGTTCAGAGACTTGGCGCAGCCTTTATCTCGTGATCTCGAAAAGAAAAGAAATATGCTTCTATGATCTAGAGATTAAGTGTAGTCATTGATTCAGTTTTGATCTCGTGGTCTACGCTAGGTCTCCATATCTGACTAGATTTAAAGTATCTATTCGGCGATCATGGCGACTGCTTTATCTCTGAATCTCTAGATAGACTGGGGTTAAGATCAAGTCAAGTAAAGTTAAAGATGATCTTGCCAAGGTTTGATTGCAGCCATCGATTGTGTCTTGATCCTTTGGATGTCGTGCAATCTCATAATAAAATTAGAGTTAAAGAATTGATCTAGTGACTTGGAGTTTTCTTCAATCTCTAAATCTCCAGATTTGACCATAGTCAAGCACGGGTAGCTCAAGGTTAAAGTCGAGTTTGCAAAGATAGAGAACATGGTCGTTGCTCGAAGAAAGGATCTATGGTTGGCGCTAGATTTCTAGATAAAGTCAAATTCACCCAATGCATCTCAAGATTCAGTGACTTGGAGATACAAAGGATTTCAAGTGCCCAGGGTTAAAAATGAGTTAAGGCATAGGATCATACAAGAATCAGATCGAAAATTAGTGTGAAGCCTTGAAACGAAGATGCTCAAGATCTATTCATTAAGGCATTGCACCATTGTGACACGTGTCCATGGTGGGCCAGGCTGAGGTCAGAAGGTAAAGTAAAGACCGATCAATTCATTTTTTATCGTGTGGATGGCGTAAATCCTCAAAGTAAAAGTTGATCAAGAACTTTCCATTGAGGCATTGCACCATGGTGACACTTGGCACAGATGACGTCATGGGTCCCAGGTTTACAAAGGCAGTAAAGGCATAGTAAGTTAAGAAGATCTAATGGCAGGCGTAAAGCCTCAATCGCCAAGATGAAGTTGTTTAATCTTTGAGGCAATACACCTTGTTGACACGTGTCTAAGTCAGGCTTGGAGTCAACGCCAGAGGTAAGATAAAGGTAACATACGTTAAAATCAATCGGACGGTGGGCACTTTCCCTCGAAGGTAAAGATGAGGATTTTTAACATCCAAGGCGTTGTGCTTGTGTGCCACGCGGCAGATGAGATCCTATGCTCGCAGGTTATTTAAGGGAGATTGATGATTCTATTTTAAAGTTGGTAAAGTTTCAAACCTGAATCGTTGATCGATTTTTCCGTGCCACCTATGACCGTTTATGTTTAAATTCAAATATTCAAATGCTTTCTCACAAGTTTGATGGCGGTGGCGATGTGTTCCAACTTGCAGAGAGGGTAGATGGATCGAGATGATCTGTCTGCTCGAATTTATGGCAATATGAGATATCTTTGAAGCACATCTAATCGTTTGAGATATTTCCTAGATGCATTAATGGGTAGACTTGACTGATTTAGGGTTTCTTCATTGTATAATGTATATCCATTGTAACCCTAATTCTACCCTAACTAATCAGATGGATTGACTCCCGAACCTGTGTGCTAGGGGAGGTTGTATATAAGTATTTTTAGAAGCTTTTGTAGCTAGGTTTCTCAGCTTATGCAAGACTTTCCGTGGCATTCTCTTTGCCCTCAGGTTTTCATCTATTTGTAATTTCTCATTGGAATTCAGATTATGTAAAGGATTTTTGTGACATTTTCTCTGTCCTTGGGTCTTCTTGTCTGTATTTCTCTTATTTGAAGCATAATATAGTGGCTAATATTAGAGAAATCTTGGAGTTCTTGAGCCCTCTTTCTTTCTGCATCTTTGTGCACTATTGTAGGTGATTGATTTAGATGACCTTGCGGATTCTGTTCATCCCCTGTCATTTTGTCTTATTTCTATACATATTTGCTAGAGTGGATGTCTATTTGCAGGTCATAGTCCGTGTCTATTCCATTGAATATGCTATTGTTTGTGAAATCTTCTCTTTCCCTGAATAGCCTCTTTTCATTTCAGATCTCTCTATGAAATACTTATGCAAGCCTATTCAGGAAGTTGTGCTCGTTTAGATTTAGGAATTTCATGCTAGTTCTTGGTCATTATGTTGTGATTCATGTCACGTTTGGTGCATCACCTTGTAGGTTAAGTTTTTCTTTCAGTCTTTCAGTTTCTCCTTCTATCCCTTTTCCTCCCAAAGTTTACTTTTCATGTTTAAAGAGCAAAAAATAGGTGATTATCCAAGAGGAACTGGCCTAGAATCCGGAGGTTTCACTTCAGTTAGCAAAGGTCCCACAACATGGAAGTGATTCCCATGTTATACTAGATCATTAGGCTTACGAGTCTAATAGGGTGCAAATTTGGTGTATAACAGGAAGTATGTGCAGTTTTTGGGCTGCTTGTGACTACTATGCTACATGCATCATTTCGGTTTGGTCCCTTTTTGAACGTGCAGCTTGGAAGTATTAATCAATGGATTAATGTATTTTGGTAATGTAGATATACAAATGTTCATTTTAGGCATCTATGTAATCGGTTGTATCTTCGCTTTAGTTAGGTATTTGTTGTGCTACTACATATGTATTTGACAAGGATTCTGGGTTTTCTTCTCTGGTTCTTTCCCAGTTGAGTCTTTGAATCAGTTTATTATTAATATATATAGTGACCAGTCCACTTTTGTTTTTAAAAAAAAAATCCTATTAAATAAGACCCACCAATTGATCCATATAAACTTAAAAGGAACTTCTATGTAAGTTTTGTAGAGATATTGATAGGATGGTTTCTCCATCTTGTTTTCCTTTTGAGTTCAAATTAAATTTATGATATATGCCAATGTTATTGAGTAAGTTTACCATAAATTATTTGCTACATATATAAAATATTAATATTAAGTTGTAATTAATTTCTTACATGATTAGATAAAAATATCAATATAAAATTTAAAAATTATTATTATGATCCAAAGAATATTTGAAATTTGAATTTAACAATAGGTATCATTTAGTCTTCGGATGCTAGCTCAAACGGTGGGGAGCGGAGGCTTGAGGTTGTGGGTTACCCCCATGGTCTTGGATTTGAAACTCCCTCTAGGATTTCCTGGTGGGATCGAAGTTTGAGCCGACGGTCCCACCTGGGGGGGGGGGATTAGTCTCGCCCTAACTCGCATAGGTGCCCAAGAAACGGGCTGATGGTCATTGGGTTAGGTCGCGGGGATACCTCCTCGTATTCCAAAAAAAAAACAATATGTACCATTTAGATGCATGAAAGGTATCATTTTAAACTCTATAAGGTATCGTTATTATAATTTAATAAAAAGAACTATTAAGTGATCTCTCCTCAAGTACATCAGCTTTTTTTGTACTTGAGGAGAGATCACTTAATAGTTCAACACCATAATTTTGTGGCTCTCAAAATCATACATAGTAATTTTAAATCATTTTCAATTTTAGGGAGTGACTTATTTGAAAAGGCCTCTTCAAGGTGTCACATCAACATGATTTTTCTCCCAAAAATGATAGATTAATAGTTGTCTATTAAATAGTGTTTCATTCAAATAATTTTTTGACGTTTAGATTGATAGAATATATTTGAGTCAATTATGAGTACTAATGATCTAAAATAACAATTTTAAGTCACAACTACCATTACTATATTATTCAAAATTTGTGACATTAAATGAACAAATGTTATCACAAATATTTAAAAATGTTCAAACAAGTATGGATCTTCTTCCCAAGCTTAAGCTTTATATGCTCTTATAAAAAATGAAAAAAATTTGTGTAGAAGACAATGATAGAGAGATTGACTTAAAAAATAATCTCAAACAAAAATGTAATCTCGTAAAAATAATGTCAAATTTCTAAGCTGATAATTGTAAGTGGTCCTTTTGGCTACATTATGAATATTATATGTAATCTTAGGTAGCAAGAAAATAGATCTACATATCCACCTAAGATTTAACTAACATCTTTGATGATAATGTTACACCGGTGAGGGCAAAAGCCTTGCCAGTAGCCAAGTGCCCGTTTTCTTATTGCCTCCCACACATCCAACAATATTTTTTTTATTGAAAAAACAAAACTAAAATTACAATGCATAATGAGAAGAAGCTTCAGAATAACAACACAACCCTCTCAAAGAGGTTGCGAACACAACACAAAGTTACACACTAATGTCACAACTTTAAACAAAATCTGTTTCCACTCCCTAAAAGGTTGGTGAAGCTCATAATCTGAACTGAGATCAAAATGCAATGACAGGCCTGAGAAAGAAGCATCAAGGGTTGTCCAACCTCACGAAAACAACAACTTCCACCATCATAAACTTTGATGTTATCTCTTTGAAGTAATCTGTAGCAAGAGCGAAAACCCGGAGAGAATGTGTATGTATGGTGACTTACCATTAGGCTTCCAAATCACGCAGCTCAACACCATCATCAAAGTTCATAATTTGTCAAAAGATCAACATCTTTGTTTGTCCTGCCTCTAGCACCAGTAAGTTTTTCCTCAAAAACATTGAATTGTGTTTGAATCTCTCCCAAAGTGGTAAGAACAACATAATTTGAATGGAGTGAGTTCCGCAAAAGAATGAGATGCGGGAGAGGTTCACAGTGATAATCAACGCCACCATTTGTACAGTGTAGAAGCTATGGGAGAAGATTGCAAGACAACGAAATTTCTAAAGTTTTTTCAGAAAAAAAAATGTGTCTAGAAGTTTGAGAGATGGTATTGAGGCATGGGGAGAAGCCAAGAAGTGCTGGCTCCCAAGACCAAGCTTGTGGAAAAAGGGTGGGAAGATTGGAAAAGAAAAAACTCGACAAATGTTGGGCATTTGGACAAAACCAAAAAGCATGTTTTATAGTTTCTTTTTTGGCGCAAAAAGTGTTAAGCAGTGACAAAGGCAGAGTCACGTATGACAATATCACTGTACGACATAAGCAGTGACGAAGACAGAGTCACGTACGACATTAGCAGTGACGAAGGTAGAGTCACGTACGGCAATATCACCGTACGGAAAGACCACTCTCACAGAGGCAATGTCAACGTGCGACAAGAGCATGTACGGCGGAGGCATGGCAATATCAACGTGTGGCAAGATCACATACGGTGGAGGCATGGAAACATCAACGTGCGGCAAGACCCGACATAGGAAAAAGTGCCAAAGGAGAAGTCACCGTACGGCAAGACCCGACGGAGGCAAAAATGTCGAAGGGAGTGACCAAGGCCGAAGGGAGTGACCCGTTGCCAAAGGGAGTGTCTGAGGCCGAAGAGAGTGACCCGTTGCCGAAGGGAGTGTCGGACGCTGAAGGGAGTGACTGAGGCCGAAGGGGGTGACCCGTTGCCGAAGGGAGTGTTTGATGCCGAAGGAGTGTCTGAGGCTGAAGGGAGTGACTCGATGCTGAAGGGAGTGTTGGAGGCGAAGGGAGTGTCTGATGCAACCGTTTCATGGAGTGACAGTTGTTATAACGAATCACAGAGTGTATAAATGTCTGCGGGATTCGTTAGGAAGAGAAGGCTAGGAGGTTGAATGTTTAAAGCAGGTTGATTGTAACACAGTCTGAGCTTGTGAGCCTGTACGAAAAACTAGAGATTTTGTATGTAAATTGTTTACTGTAATACAAAGTTGCTTGGGGGGTTTTTGGGTGGTGGGTTTTTTTCCGAAAGGGTTTCCCTCGTAAATTTGGTCTCCTATGTTTATCTTCTGTGCATGACATTTTCTATGTTCCTGTTTCTTTTGTTTATCTCAATATTCTGAAGTTGATTCGAACTCTTTATTATTTCCTCTGTAAATTGGCATTAGGAAAGCGTTTCTGCACATTGCTTTCTTAACAAGTGGTATCAGAGCCAAACTAGTTTTTTGTTATCCTTGTTGGGTAGGGTTGGTCGTTGTGTCAATTTGTTTCCAGTGGGGTTTTGCAAAGTGTTCATCTGGAAATTGAGATGGCGGGTATATCAGGGAGAACAGACATTGACAAATTCAATGGCACAAATTTTGAGTTGTGGAAACTTAAAGTTGAAGATATGTCAGTTGATCGAGATCTATGGATCGCTGTGTCTGGCAACAAGCCTTCGGGCATGAAGCAGGAAGATTGGGATCTAGCAGATCGAAAGGCCAGAGAACTAATAAGATTGAGCCTTGCAGATTTTGTTCTGTTGAATGTCAATGAAGAGAAAACTGCATGTTCTTTGTGGAAGAAGTTGGGAGATATTTATCAAGGAAAATCCTTGGTAAACAAGCTCTTCCTGAGAAAGAAGTTGTACTCTCTGAAGATGGACAGAGGAATGGTTGTGGCAGATCATTTAAACGCATTCAATATGGTGATTGCACAACTAATATATGTTGGTGTGGTCGTTAGTGAAGAAGAGCGTTGCATGTTATTGTTGTGCTCGTTACCTGATTCATGGGATCACCTTGTGATGGCCATCGAAAGTACTACCACCCAATTTAAAATGGATGAAGTAGTTGTTGCACTTCTATCGGAGGAGATGCGGAGAAAATCTTCTGAGGTGGCTATAGAGGCTCTCGTCGTTCGAGACAGATGGAAGGACAAAAGAAAGGACACGAAGTCTGAATATTCTAGAAAGAAGTCCAAAGCGAAGTGTCGGAACTGCGGGTAGGTTGGTCATATCCGAAAGGATTGCAAAGAGAAGATGAAGAAGAAAATGAAGAGTTCTTCCGATTTTGAGTCTTCTCGGAGTGATGATGAAGATGTTAGCAGTGCTGCTTTGGCGAATCAGTCATCTGATGATGACTGGTTAGATTAATTTGATCTTCATGTGGAAGATGTTTGTCACGATGCCATGTGTGACTCGACACCACCGTACAGTTGGAGTTGTTAGCAGTGATGTGTGGAAGAAGTTTGTCACGATGCCATGTGTAACTCGACACCACAGTTTAGTGGGAGTTGTTGGTAGTGACGTAGTGAATGATCTTCATTAGTATTGCAGATATTGAAGGCGTGAGATTTTGATGTTGCATAAGGATCTTTTCACATTTGCTGAAGTACTGTTTGGAGATGTTTATCTTCATGTGACTGAAGATGTTGACATCTTGAGGGCTCAACGAGGTCTTTGATAAAGGTGGATTATGTTTCCATTTGGCATGTTATGGTATGTTCATATGGAGCATGTTATCTCTTTGGTTGAGATGTTTTAGATCATCTTGTCATGTTTATGTTCCTGAGGCCATGGTTGGAACTTTGACATTGATCTTGTTTTTTGTTGTTGTGTATTGAGTACATTGGTCATTTGCTTGATGCTTCATGAAGTTGTTGTTCTATTTTTGGAGTTAGCATGAATTGATGGGTTACAGGTGCTCATGGATACTTAGCGACGATAGTGATGATGTTTTCTCTTGTGATTAGAGATGTGTTTGTTGAAACGGTTAATGGTTTCAACAGGATGTATGACAGGCATTTAGAGGTGTACGTAGGACATGGTACATGATTGATGTACTGTTGATGTTCTTGATGCTACAAGTTTGTTGTTGCACTTCTATGTGATGTTGTTGAATGGGTTCATATCATATTAATATTACCTGTGCAGTGGGAGCTTCTTGGCGTGTATGTGACAGGTATTGCACTTGAGGCTTGAGACTACAGGCAATAGGTTGAATATGGTGATGTTTTGGAATCCATGTTGGTATACCTTAGAGTGTGAATAGTTGGATGTGTTAGCACTTATTGTGGGTGCTATTTCAGCTATGAATGTGACAAATGTTGATACATTCGATTATTTTTTGGATCGAGGGTTTTGTGCTTTGGGATACAGAGATATGGTTCTCTGTGAGACAGATTGTATGGTTTTATCAGGGGATGGGTTGTATGTGTGTCCAGTGGCAGTGGCATGGTAGAATGTGGGAATGTCCATGAATGAGATGAGACTATTATGTAAGTATCCCAATGGTGCACATAGTAGATTTTTGTTCTTGATGGTTTTGTGTTCGAGTGGTATATCAACATTGATAGGCTTTAGAGTCCATGTTTCTCTGTACTCTCTATGTTCATTGGTCAGTGGTTTTGAGTGACTTCATACTTCGTCAAGTGGGAGATTGTTAAGCAGTGACGAAGGTAGAGTCACGTATGAAAATATCACCATACGACATAAGTAGTGACGAAGGCAGAGTCACGTATGATAATATCGTCGTACAACAAGACCACTCTTACGAAGGCAATGTCAATGTGCGGCAAGAGCACGTACGACAGAGGCATGGCAATATCAGCGTGCGGCAAGATCACGTACGATGGAGGCATGGAAACATCAACATCATGTACGATGGAGGCATGGAAACAAAAACGTGCGGCAAGACCCGACGGAGGCAAAAGTGCCGAAGGGAGAAGTCACTGTATGGCAAGACCCGGCAGAGGCAAAAATGTTGAAGGGAGTGACCGAGGCTGAAGGGAGTGTCTAAGGCCGAAGGGAGTGATCTGTTGCCGAAGGGAGTGTCCGATGCCGAAGGGAGTGATCGAGGCCGAAGGGAGTGACCCGTTGCCGAAGGGAGTGTCTGATGCCGAAGGGAGTGACCGAGGCAGAAGGGGGTGACCTGTTGCCGAAGGGAGTGTCTAAGGCCGAAGGGAGTGACTTGATGTTGAAGGGAGTGTTAGAGGCGAAGGGAGTGTCTGATGCCGAAGGGACCATCAACTCGAGGAGTGCCAGACTGCTAGTGACCGTTTCATGGAGTGACAGTTGTTATACCGAATTCTATAACAAATCACAGAGTGTATAAATGTATGCGGGATTCGTTAGGAAGAGAAGGCTAGGAGGTTTAATGTGTAAATCAGGTTGATTGTAACATAGTCTGAGCCTGTGAGCCTGTATGAAAAACCAAAGATTTTGTATGTAAATTGTTTACTGTAATACAAAGTTGCTCGGGGGTTTTTGGGTGGTGGGTTTTTTCCCGAGAGGGTTTCCCACGTAAATTTGGTCTCGTGTGTTTATCTTCTGTGCATGACATTTTCTATGTTCCTGTTTCTTTTGTTTATCTCAATATTCTGAAGTTGATTCGAACTCTTTATTATTTCCTCTATAAATTGGCATTAGGAAGGCATTTCTGCACGTTGCTTTCTTAACAAAAAGGACAAAGGGGAGTTGGTGTGATGAAGGATAAATGAGCTCCAATGGGGACCTTAACATGAAGAATTTTCCACGAAGTAAGCTGGGCTTGGGCCTTGGATTTGGACATCCAAATCTGAGTGCTTAGCTTATTCCACTTTGTGCGTTTGAACTTGTAGTTCCATTTGCAATTAAGGTAGTCAAATAGAGGAAAGGTTGGCAAAAGTTATCTGTAAACAACTTTAAGAAGAAAAACACAAAAAAATACTACGATTATTTGACCATTTCCAGTCAGTAAGGAAGTTGTCATGGAAAGGGGTGGACAACAAAAAGTACAATTCAGGTGTAACCAGACTTTGGGTTTGATTGATAGGAATCTTGTCTAAGGGGACAACTTGAATTGAGACAGTATTAGAAAACTAAACAAACCATAGCATGCTAAAGTTAAGGCCCCGTTTGTTTGAGGGGTGGAATTGGAATATGGTGCCCAAAACTAGGTTTTGAGTTCAAATCTGCCATTTGGTGCGTTAAAACAATAACCCGAATATAGTTTCCATCTTCCGATTTTGAGCTAAAATGAGGGTTTCCATCTTCCACCCAAATAGGTGGAATACGATTTCAAAACCTGGTTTTATGTTTTTTTTAGGACTCCATAGTACGCAGTGGAGTCTTAACTCAGTTTGCATACCCTCCATCATTGTTGATCAGAACAGACAACGAACACACTGCATATCTCAACAGTTCCCAAACACTGCGCTCAACGTGGATCTGAATTCGTACCCAAAGCAGCGACTACGACTGCCACTGCCGAGTCCACCGCATTGAGTCCCGAGCTCATTTTTGAGATGTGCCGCATAGAAGGTTGAACTCCACCGAGCTTCCCATGCTCCATGGGTTATTCTTTCTCCCGTGTGGTCTTACCTCCGAGCTCGTGCATCTATTGCACCTCTGAGCACTGTGCAGACTCCAACATCGGCTCGCTGCCTCCAAAAATTGTTCTCCACTTAGACAGAGCTCCCTGTCGAGCCTACAACTCGGTGACTTCAAAGCTCCAACACAACAGATCTAGCGCAGCTTCCCCATGACGGGCTACCAGTCTTCTTCATCCAACGAGCGAGTGGTCTACTCAAAGCGGCACTACATTCACATTCAACCAAACGATCCAAACTGTATCTGGAAGATGCAAAACCGGAATTTCAAAACCCTATTTTGAGATAATCAAGTTTTGAGTCCAATTCCAATTCCCCAAACAAACGGGGCCTAATAAGCGATTGACGATATAGGTGAAAAAACAGTCCCAAACCCACTCGTTAGGATGCGCAGAGATGGAGGAGGTGGCATATTATGTGCAGGTGAAAGAATGAACACAACTCCACCGTAATTTATTTGCATCCACTCTTCTTCTTGGAACAACGATCTTCAAACCTTGGCAATCCTATCTAATATTTTTCGTACGACAACATTACTTCTTGCCCTGTTTGCAGCCTAGTGTTCGGCACTACCTCCAAATCAAACAAGTACTAGAGCAAGAGAGAGAAAGAGCAAGGCATGAAAACAGAACAACATAATGCATTCATATTTTAAGCTGTTTCAAGCATGCTCCAATATCAAACAATTGCAGCAAATCCATGCTCACATTATTGCGAGGGGACTCACTCAAAATGATTTATTGGGTTCTAGGCTTATAAGCACGTACGGAAGGTGACAGTGTTTGGTTTATGCACGCCTGGTTTTCGACAGAATTCCCAAAGGAAGTATGGTTATATGGAATTCGATGATTACTGGGTATTCCAAGAATGGTTTTTGGGACAAAAGCCTCAAGCTTTTTTGCCAAATGCAGAATGAACAAGAAGCAGACCATTTTACATTCCCCTGCGTTCTCAAAGCATGCGCTGCGATGTCTGCTCTTCAGATAAACATGGAAGTTCATGTTTGTGCAATAATATGTGGATTAGAATCCCATCTAATTACCGCGAATGCCCTTATTTCCATGTACGCCAAATGCAAGTGTTTGGAAGATGCATGCAAAATGTTTGACATAATGTTTCCGTCTGAAAGAGATAGTATCCTGGAACTCTATGATTGGAGCTTATGTACAGAATGGGGAGGGAGCCAAGGCTTTAGAATTACACAGTCAAATGAAGGTGAGGATCGAAGTAGATGCAGTGACATTCATAACCCTTCTAAGACCGAAAGGTGGTGGGAACAAATAACATTTAGAGTCGAAAGAAATCCAAACCACCTAATGTCAGCTAGACATACCAATATCACACATTAAAACAACAGACACTAAATTATGAAATTGTAGAAATGAAGATAGGGTCGAAAATCATACCAGACATATGAGTCCTGTGAGGTCATGGTATTGAATGTGTCACTGGCCTCCCATTCCATGGAGCGGCATGAGAATGACATTGGAATACAGAGAAATGATCAGGGCAACATGATAGTTCCTGCAATCCAACCAAGGAAGGCAATTATTATTCTGGAGTATCCCAGAACATTCATGCATTCACTCTTGTCATAGAACAAACCCCTCTTAATATTGCAGGCCTGCAGAGCATTTCACAACCTCAAAATCTGGAATTCCATGCATTATTCTTGCGTGACTTTTCATTTGTGTAACAACTGCCAACTCATCAGACATAGAGCAGACATCAATTTTTTTAAACAGTCAAATGTTTACAACTAAATTTGTTGCCACTATAGGAAGCCTATGGACTTAATTAAAACAGAGGTTGTTCAATAAAAATGACTTGAGGTGTATCTTATATCTAAAATTATTCTTACATCTATTCAAATTGAATATCTTTTTAACTACTAACTAAATATAAAAAATAAGTTAAAATTTTGGTAAAGTGAGTGGGAACTAAGAACACGGCTTCATTATGATTTGTTGAAAGCATTAATTACCCAAGTTGATGAGAAATTCTATAGTAATGGCTAAGGGTGTTATAATGACCTAGTGAATGTGTAGAGGCTAATATGATTTATATGTTAAGTTGTTTTTCAAGGAGATGGTTGTTAAGATAGTTAATGAAACAAAATTAATAACCTGATGATTTGTAGTAATAACTAAGAAGGGAATCGACTAATGGAAACATCCATTATCTTTCAAAATTGTATTGTTATATTATATTAATAGACTTAGGTGTCCAAAAACTTAATTTAGTAAAAATTGTTAGAGTAATAGGTTAATTATCTAATTAATTGATTAATTAATCATCATTCATTGGCCAAGTGCCTTTTACTTTATTCATTTAAGATAAACTTAAGAGTTCTTTTTATTTGATTTGATTGAGCTTAATATAAGTCATAATGTCTCACCACATAGGATGGGAAAAATTGCTACAATATAATTATCATATCCACTAAAAACCTCAATAATTTTCTTGCTTGACTCCTAGCCTTGTCGGTGGATTCAGTGATTAAACTATGTTAAGTGAACCCTTATGTATGTGTGTGATGGTTATGAAATTTTAATTCTATTATTAATGAATGTTTTTAATATTATCATGATTTTGTTAATTCAATGCATGTTATGGCTACCCTAAGTTGACAAATTTGTGGAGTTGTGTGAGAATGGGGGTCGTTTGCAAGTGCTTGAGGTGCAAAGTGAAGTGAATTGTGTGATCTGGTGATGAGAGACAGCTTGTTGGTAATATAATGCCATTTTAGCGTTCACACTTTGTCAGTAAGTTTTGTCCACCGAATGTTGTCTTATCCTTGAACATTGTCCATCTATTTAATTATAATGATTTATTTGTTTTTGGCAATGTAGGAGAGTTTAGAAATAACTTGGCTCTCATCTTTTGAGTATCGGGTAATAAACTTTGTACAAATATCTATAGTTTAAAATTAAATAAAGCCTACTATGTAATAAACAAATAGCTAAATATATATTTGATAGGCAACAATAAAAATAAAAATAAATATAAGCAATAATAAATAAAATATAAGAGGAATTATAAAATTAAAAAACCTTATATATGAATATATTATAGCACAAATTAGAGGAAATTAAAAATAAAGGTAAAGCCAATGAAAGGAAGGGATAAATAAATGACAGTTCAGCTATGTGACTCAACTAGTGAGACGAGAAGAAATGAATGAACATGGTAGAAGCATGAGAAAGCAAGAAAGACATTCATGCCCTTAACAGGGTATGGTGTCCATCTTTGGAATGACTCCATGTTGATGTTGATTTAGACACGTAAAGTACAAAGTTGCGTCACACTTTTATAAAGGAAATGACCAACGTTGATTCAATTTTTTAAATTGAATCACGAAAAAATGACATATATGTTTAGAACCTTGAAATGATGCAAACTAATAAAATACTTATTTTTAGTGTACTTTATGTCTATAATTTTTTAAAAAAATTAAAAAAATTGAATATAGTTTTTATAAAATAAACATTAAAATTTAGTTGTTGATAAAATGTTGAAATTGAAGTTACATTGAGCGTCACTCTTTATATAATGTTTTTATTCTTTCTTCTTTATTTTTTTTGTCTGTATTGATAACTTGGAACTTTAGTGCATGGATATATTTTTCACTATTTGTATAGGTATATGTTCAAAATAAAATTGAAAATTTACGTATACTAAAATATACTCTTTCTATTTGGCACATCCTTTTGTCTTAACTATTTATCTAAAATATAAATGAATTATATCATCTTGACATCGATTCTTTTAAAAAGAAATTAAATAAATTTTAGTATTTTTCCTTGACAAGATAGTGAACCTTGTATTTCTATGTTGATGACCTTCTTTCAATAAAAATAAAATGTTAAAGTAATTAAGATATTAAAATATATATGTTTAGAAAACCTCATATAGGTCCTTGTTTCAAAAACCTCTCTTATAGATCTACAATTTGTATTTTTACATTAAAAAAAATATCATGAATACATGAGTAGGAGTTGTTGAAACATCAAATGTTTTGAATAATTTTATTTTTTGGTAATTGGACCCACCGTGGTATAAAACATGCATTTAGTAGACAATTCCAATTGGAAAAATTGTGGCACATATTTAACTTAGTTAGAATGAATCTAGCTAGATCATATGTTTGACCAAATAATTTTTTAGTTTTTTTTTTTTTTTTAAAAATTCATCTATGCTATATGTTGGCCTAAAGTGTGACACAACCTTTTACTTTTGATTCACAGACTCAATAAATATTTTCCCTCCTCTATTGCCATAAAAACCCTATGATCTTTCATAATGCAAATATATTTTCATTCTTATTTCCTACTTAATGGCAAGAAAATGTGAGTAGCAAGGGAGATGATGAGGAGGAGAGCTCGAAGAAAAGACCAAGGAGAGTGAAAGGAGTAGCGACTACATTACAATTTGTGGGATAGCCTATTATCGACAAAATGTCTCAACCTTGTATTTATTGTTGAATTACTGAGAGGGGGGATGAATTAGAAAACTATGATACTTTATACTTAATTCTGATTCAACTCAGTAGGATAAACAACAACAACAACCGAATCAACAAATATCTTTAATAACTTAAGCAATAACTTGCAAAAATAGTAAATAAAATGCACATGAATCATTCAACACATTTGACAACAGATTTAACGAGGAAACTCAATTTGGGAAAACCTCTATGGGAATTGTCACCCACAAATGAAAATACTCTTTTGAAGTATGCTCGGTTAAAAGCTTATCCTGTTAAAGATTACAATACACATTTGCTAAATGTGACCCTGTTAGGGGATTTACCTCAGACCCATTAAGATCTTCACCCTATTAGGAGTGGTCTGGTTAGAGGGATTTGAACACTCTTTTAGAATGTCACCTTTCTCAAGGATTTTACAAAAAACTGTTAAGTCCACTCGGTTAAGAGATTTTGATGTTACAAATGAAAATAAGCAACAATATGTAAATGATCTGTAAAACTGCAACTACCTCTTGCTTGATCAGATCCCTTTATGCTCTATGTGACTACTAGCATCAACACTTCATCAATCTCTTCACTTAGACTCAGATTTATCACTTCTTTGCTCTTCACTGCATCAATCGGTAGCACTTCAACACTTCAACTTGCCAGCCATTTGTTCTTCGAATTCATCCTTTAAATAGACTCTATTTTTGTCTCTTAATCTGCTTGATTAGCTTTTCCTTCAATCATGCTTAGTCATTAGATTTCCTTTTCTGAACTAACTCAATGAACTTGAAACTCGGTTAGCCGCTTTGGCACCACTTTGAAACTTGCACTTTTCTTGGAAATAAAACTTTTACTTTTACCGCTTAATCTATACCATAGATTTCTTCCTTGAATTTTCCCATGCGTAGATCTTGTAACCAACTTCCTTTCTGTTCTTGGAATCCTCCAAATCATTGTAGCATTGCATTAAATGTTTCCTTATCCTTGTTTCTCACATCTGTTATGTGCGGTAACTAACTCTCAGTTCGGTGACTAACATGCACTACTCGGTGCTTCCATGTCTTAGTGTCCTGACCAACTTTCATAACCCTTTAGGCCCTGTTTGGTTTCCGGAATACGGTGGGAACTGGCAGTGCTAAACCCAGTTTTGAGACTAATCCGTCGTTTCGGTTGCAAATATGAAAACCCAATTTTGTAGGCCAAATTTGAATTTTGACCCAAAAATGAGTGGCGCAATCTTCCCACCCAAGAGGTGGAATTCAATTTCATCTTCTAGGTTTCATTTTTTATTAACCCCATTTAATTGGGCTTCGGGTCCGTCGGCTGTTAGGTTTAATATGGGGTTTGCATTTTGGGGATTCCGAGCGCTTCCCTCCGCTTCCATTTTCTGCTTCCCTCTACACTGTGTTTTGACTGGGGTTTGCATTTTCCGCTTCCCTCTACATTGTGTTTCGACTGGGGTTTGTGTTTTCGGCTTCCCTCTGCACTATGTTTCAACTGGGCTTTTCATTTTTTGCTTCCCTCTGCACTGTGTTTCGAGTGGGGTTTGCATTTTTCACTTCCCTCTGCACTGTGTTTCGACTAGGGTTTGCATTTTTTGCTTCCCTCTGTACTATGTTTTGACTAGGTTTTTCATTGTTTCCTCTCTGCATAGTGTTTCTTGCAACGAGCTTGACAGTGGAAGAGATGGTCATTCCTCATAATCACTGGTCGAGAGGTCAGAAGTTTTTTCCATTTATAATCTTGATGTTGTTGTTTTTCTATTATATTTGGAATAATAAAATCTATCAGAAATAACATAGAAGTACTATAGAACTACATTGTTTAAGCCAATTTCAAAGCATTGGTGATTTGATAGCCAATTCATTGACTAGTCTGAGAAGCCTGTCAATTTCTTCATCAGGGTTCAGACCATCCTTTCCAATTTTCTCCAATGTTGTGTGAGCAGCTTTACCATGTGATGTAAGTTAAGAAAAGTGGGTTGTAAACACCTATTCAAAACGTCTAAGAAGTGCCTTTAACTCCTTTGCATCTTCTACATTGCCCTGCTCCTCAAAATATTTTAGGATGACCCTCACATTTTGAGACTTTGGCTGCCATTCTTCATAATTCTCTTTTCTTAGAGCTTCCTTCATGCTTACAATTTCCTTCAAAATTTGTTTTCTTTCTAAATAACCCTTTGCAAGAATTTCCCAGGTTCTGCCATTTAGATAGCATTTTTTATCTGAGACATTTGCATGAAATATTTCAGCCTTTTCCAACATACCATTGAGGCACCATGTCACTAGTGCATCGCTAGCATGGACCTATATTTTTGTCACAACTTATTATTATGATTAATAGTTAGGTAAATTAATATTTACTTATTAAGTTATATTTGACCTCTTGTTTTACCCTTCAATTATGTTGTTACACTGATCTTCCATGTCTGCTAGTTGCTAGTTAAATTTGATAAGTTAGTTAATATTCCTCTTTAACTGATCTTGTTAATTCAAATCATGTATACAGTTAATTATTATTCTAGATTGAGAATTTAGTTTGCTTTAATTTTTTCTTTGATACATTAAATCTTACTTTTCACTTGTCGGTTTACCTTTGGCTTAGATGCCACAATTGAGTGTTATTTATTCTGTCAAAGTCACCCAAGATTATCAATGAGTGCCATTTATTGGGGTAGGTCAAACCACCAGATTGTTTTGTGCTTTGGAAATGGCAATGGTTTTAGCACTTGAGCTCATACCAATTGAGAAGAATTTAGCTAAATTATTGTTTAAACTTTACACATCATTCTTGTTTAAACTTTACACATCATTCTTGTTTATTTATTATCAGTTTGCCCTTATGAGTAAATAGGTCTCTGATTAGTGAGTATGTTATCATGGTGTTCAGAATCTAGCTTAATTATTGTTTCTTTCTTATTACTTATTTATTTTCTAGTTTTCCATTTTGAGATGCTAGCTCATTGATTATTGAGTTAAATTTAATGTCTGCTTATCAAATGCTAGACTTGGAAGAAATTATTTTTCAATTTGGTACACTTATCAGAATTTAGTAGTCAGGATTTAAAAATTTCCAATTATTTATGTTAAAGTTGGATTGCATTACAACTTGTTGCAGCACTGCTGATTATGGCAAAACTAAATCTCAATTTTAGTTTGTGTTGTATAACAATTTCTCGTGATCATTAAATATGAGCAACTAGTCAGTTTTAAAATTTGCCTTGAAATAAACTTAAATACTAGATGCCTTGACTCCCAATAAAGTCCAACATAACCACTTTGTAAGCCTCTTTGTGATAACAAGATAAATTTTAAATTCGCAGCATGCACTTATGTGCAAGTTATGGCATATGTTCAAGTCTTTACTATAATTTTGGTTGATCCCACCTTCAGTTAAAGTAATGGGAAGGGAAAGTAAAAGTGATGGAAAGTGCAGACAATTTTGTTAAACTAAATTCTTGTTTAACTAACCAGTGGTTCCTTGCCTAGTGTCAAGGCAAGGAGAGATTCACATGATGATGACCCCATTTGAAACTCTACCATGTTTATTTTCTGGATGATTATATGGCTTTGCTACATTCCTAGATAAATTTTAATGGAACAGAGACCCCTCAAAGTGCAGCTTTTATGAAAAAGGTTATTCAAGTTTGATATTTAATGCACATAGAGTGAAGGCAAATAGGTGTGCATAAATCAGTTGAATGATATACTAAAATCTACAGGTACATTTTACCAGTTTCTTCTCTATCGCTGGGTTCAATGGGAATGTCTTGTTTCCTCCTTGGATTGTACGTCTTAGCCCCATTAGGCCTGATAATTATGTTTTAGACATTATCAGCTCTTGCATCATTTATTTCCATTTGGTCAACAATGATGACTTTGGTTATTATGTCCCAAAGCATGCTGCAAAGCTGCAAACATGTGACAACATTGTTTTAGATCATTGGCCACACATTTTGATCTTTCTCAATTTTGTGCTTCATTGGGTGTCCTTCTCTTACTTGGTTAACTGTACTTAGATATTTTGGTTCAAGGATTTTAAATATTTTTGGTTTTCCTTTTATTGTTGTGTACCTTTGCTTTGAAATTTGTTTGCTTTCTAAATAACCCTCTGCAAGAATTTCCCAGGTTCTGCCATTTAGATAGCATTTTTAATCTGAGACATTTGCATGAAATATTTCAGCCTTTTCCAACATACCATTCATTACATAAGCTTCAAGGAGTATGTTGGATGATTTCCCATTAATTTAAGGAGCTGAGGACTTCCATTCTTGGAAAATCTGCTAAGCTCCTTCAATGTCTCCAACCTTTACCAATGAAGTAAGCACATATTTATAAGATGAAAAGAATGGTCTATCAAAAACATCCTTTACAGATTTCCATATCCTACAAACTTCCTCTTTGTTACCAAGAGCACCATACAAGGTTATAAGGGAATCATGTCTGTCAACACATTTTTGAAAAATTTCTTTCTCCATTTCTTTCAAAGCAGATTTTGCTTTGTCTATAAGACCAACGTTGATATATACATTTGTTAGGGTACTGTAGGTTGTCCAATGTACATTATTTTTATAGTCATCCTTTATTTCATCCATGATCTTTTCTACCCCATCAATTTCATACATGGCACTACATGCACTTATCCATAGATTATAAGTTTGTGGATCTAGTGGTACCTTCATTTCCTTCATATGATTAACTTCCAAAAGCACTTTGTTTGTTTGGCCGACAACCATATAGAGAGTCATCAACTCATAATAAGCTTGTCCATCTCTAGAAAAGTCTAAATCTTTAATCTTATAATTAGGAAAATAGTTTAGATGAGAGTAGTGACAATGGAGTCCTAACATGTATTTACATAACATGATTTGATTATCCAAAATTTTAAAAACCGTACATTATGTAGAAGCTATCCTTTATAAAAATAGTTATGGGACTAGGAAGATAGCTTCAAAACTATAGTCACCTAGCTATCATTTGGCATGTCTACGATTTAGAGCACTTCATCCAAACCCAAACTATATACAATGGAGAAAAAAATAGACAACCATACAATGTTCATAAGATTCTCTGATATCAATACTCTGCAATTTTCTGATAGTCTTAACACAAACTTAACATAGGTGTGTATATTATATCAAGCAGAAAACAATCAGTGATGAACTTAACCTGATCTAAAAGAAAAAATTATAATATCCTCTACTAACAACTACAAATTACCTTTGGCGACCAATTTAGAAATATGCATTGGCATAGTTTAGCAAAGGGCAAGTCACATTCTAAGAAATTCCAGTGAAGCAATGTTCCTAAATAGTCCAATACTGTTCTTTGACCTATTTATACATACATTGAATATACTGAGACAAAGCATAGGCCAAGCATTGGATAAATATTGACAGATCAAATATATAAGGCCCCGTTTGGTTGTCAGAATACGTTGGGAATTGGCAGTGAAAAATCTGGTTTTGAGCCTAATCTATCGTTTGGGTTGCAAATATATATATATATATATGTCTATATATGTCTATATATGTATATATGTATATATATATATATATGTATATGTATATATATATATATGTATATGTATATATATATGTATATATATATGTATATATATATGTATATGTATATATATGTATGTATGTATGTATATGTATGTATGTATATATGTATGTATATATATATATATATGTATGTATATATGTGTGTGTATGTATATATATATATATGTATGTGTGTGTGTGTGTGTGTGTATATATATATATATAGTGCAGAGGG
>MU227453.1:1069413-1092929 GCA_018584345.1 Thuja plicata | reverse complement strand
TATCATATAGATTAGTTTCCTTCCATGCATTGTTATCATATAGAATAACTTTCATTCTCATTTGCAATGCATATTTGGTGATCATGGAGACTAGCATTCTTGCTCTTCCTCTTTGAATCTCTCATTTCATGGTGTACTTGCATGGGCATAACTAGGTATAAACTGAGGGCCTCCATTACAAACCCTTGCACTCCATGAATAGGGAGCTATGAGTCACCATTTGAGACCTTATTCTTGAGCAATCTTGAATATAATGACTCATAGAAATATGTCACATTTTTAGCACACATTTTTGGTGCCCACTGTGGGGCAACCCACCTTTGCATGTTGGTTTTGATTATTTTTTGGAGCTAACCCCCTTGTGCAGATTTGCTTGGAGATGAAAACCCTAGATTTTCAAATATTTGATCATATCTCCTAAGAGGCTTAGAGTTTCGGTCTAATTTTTTTTTTGTAGGTTCGCGACATATCAGAGAAGCTTCAGTAAAAAATTTAGAATTTTTTGAGGTATCATGAAATTTTTACAAATTTTTCTTTATTTTCCATAAAAAATTAATTTTTGGTGTAAATCAGTATATTTTTCAGAAATTGTTACATTTTCAGAAATATATTTAAATTCTATAGGGTTTCCATTCTTTGTGTTTTAAATTTGGATGCAATATCATAGCTCATTTGGTCGATTTATGAAAACTAGTCTATTTTGGGAAAACGGCTCCCTAGGGAACAAATAAAAAGATCTTTTTAAATTTTTGACATTTTTGGAAAGTTCTCTATTTTTTAATAGGGGTCTCTTTTCTACATATAGGGTTTGGGATCTGAATTCATGTCATATAGGTCCAATTTTGTTGACTGGGTCAAAAATCAAAATTAAAAAAATGGCATTTAATGATTAGCTTGCACTTATTTTTCACATGGTCAATGCATGATATGAGTTGTCATTTAGATTATTTGCTAGTTATTATTGCTCCTAACAATTGATTTTCAGATCTAACCCTAGGGTTTGCATAAGGTTAGTATACATTGCATATCTTGTTTGTTGTTTGTTGTTTGCTGTGTTTTTCTAATTTTTATTTCTGAAACAGCCTAACATGTGGTTTGCAGGATGTTGAAAAGAAGACTCAAATAAAGACTACTAACAAATTGTCTTGCAGGTTTCCTCTTTCGATAGCATGCTAAACTTTGTGCTTGCATTTTGTTTTGTTTTATTACAATAGGAACCCACATGCAAGACTTCTAAAATGAACTTCTATTTTGTATTCTAGGAATGACAACGATGTTATGAAAATATGCTCTCGCCCTTTTGGGATGATCAAAAATCCAGAAGCATTGTTGTCATTTTCTTATGTGTTTGAAGTGTCTTTTAGATTGTAACCCTAAGAATTATATGAACGTATCCTTTCCCCTTGCCTTTGTAGATCTTGGGTGCAAGAGAAACTCATATAATTCTTCTAGTGTAGCTACCTCCCAAGTGCTTTAATAGAGCCAGTGAGAGTAGATTGCCCAACCGGTAACAGGCTAAAGCCAAGCCCTTCCGAACCGATATATCAAAAATGCCTTTGTGATTATTCTCACAGTGGACATGTGTGAATTCGTTGTGACAACCAAAATCTCCTCTAGTACCCTAGTGGTGCGTTAATGTCCCTACATTGTTAAGGTGAAAACCTTTCTTTGGAAGGATTGGGAGAGCCCCCTTAATTGGGAAAATGACTTGATCACAACCACTTGAATGGATGCCTTGACTGCAAACTTTGTTTTAGTGACCAAAAAACCTCTATCTGTTGGCGCAGAAGGTCAGAGACAGACTAAGATGTCCCACATTTTCACGGCTCTTAGTAGAGACAACAGTCCTTTGGGGAGTGATTCCCTTAGGATTCAAAGCTTGGTTTGCCTGAGAAGTGAGTGCACTGTAAGGAGGAGCCCGTGCCTCCAAGCTTCTAAGTTGTCCTCTATGAGTAGACATGGCTAAATTTTAGTTCAAGTGGGAATTCAACAGATATTGCCCTGGCTTACCTAGGTTGTGGAGTGACTGTTCTATTTATAACAAACAATTTGCTTGATGTGTCTTGCATGAGTGAAACATCAAAACATACACCAAACATCAAGACAAACATCAAAATGATCAACAAATCTGCATTCTTAAGTGTCAAATTGTCAACTTGCCCAATTTTCTATCCTATCATTTTCAGTCTTCCTTGGTTGATCCAGATCAGATTAGGTCACTTACCCCACTGTTAGAATCTTGTTTACACTTTGGATTCTTGCGTTTTGACCTCTTGAACTAGTAATCTTTGATTTTACAAGTGACCTTTCTTGGATTTGGTGAGCTAGAAACTATCCTTGTTGAGAAGATAAACCTTTAGATTCTTTGATAACACACTTGGAGAGTTTTGGTAATCTCTTGTCCATTCACTTTCATACAAATTCAATTTCAATAAATATAACTTGAGTAAATCATCCTCCTGATCCATATGTGTTAGGGTATTCGCCCATTCATTGGGCACCTCTATGGTAGTGTTGGTTTACACCTTTTGCAAAATTCTTTCTTATCACCTCTCTTTTGGACAAGTGAATGCCTTTACTATCCTAGTTTGGTACCAACGTTTCTTAGGGTCATCCTATCAACCTAGTACCTTTTCTTTCATGCAAGTTACAACAATATATCAAGTAGATCAAGGAAAATGACCTCAAGTAGTCTTTAACCAATTACCCTTAGTTCAAAATTTCCAACAACATAAGGGAAAAGAACCCATGTTTGATCAATCACCTAGGAACAACTCAGAAGTTTGGTTTGATTCCAAGAGTCACCTTAGTGAGTTGGGTACACCCTTAGCATCTTCTCCCTCAGATGTGGATATGAGTTACACAATGACTTGATGAGAGAGGGGAGACATGGATAAATGCCTTGATGACATATTTGCAAAACATAGAGATACCATTTTGTTTGGTGATTCTCGTGACAGTCAATCACCTTCACCCCTTATCTCAACTAGATATCTAGATGCACACCAAAGAGCTATGAGAGGTAAGAGGCAAGCTTATCAAGATGAGCAATCACAACCTCAAAACCAAGATGAGGAACTTTATGGCACTTGTGTAAATGCAACATACCAATAATTTGTTTCGACATTCAAGACCAAGTTCACCGCTCAAAACATTTTCAAGATACACAAGTGAAAGACTCAAGAGAATTGAGCATTAAAAGAAAGCCTTCCTAGATGAACAAGCTGAAAAGGAAGAGCAATTTAGACTCCTAGAGTTGGAGAGACAAACCTTGTTGGAAATAGATAAGAAATCCCTCCCGGAGGAGCAAGATAGACTCTTGGCTCAGTGACTTAATGCCCAATTTAATAAAATGTGTGTTAGTGGTGGAAATAACTCTCCTCCATCCACTCCTCTTGAGACTCCATGAAGTGGAAGACGTTCAAGGATGTCATCACAATATCCTAGCCCTAGAGGAAGAAGGGCTTCAAGACATGATCATTATAGGAGATGAACAACTCCTAGGAACTCAAAACAACCTTCACAACGTGCTCATCATGGTTCACAATATGGGGGTAGTAGCTTGAGTTTTGACCTCACCTCCCAAGACTTTATGAAAATGAAACAAGAACCAATTTTCCAACAGTATGTGGAGAAATATTTGGAGAAAAACAAAGAAAAGTTCCTAGAGAGTTTAATCAACAGAGGTGCTAGAGTCCCCTACAACTTTGATGTGGACAAAAATATTAAGAAGCAAGGGCCATCTCAAGAAGAGGAGATCAAACAACTTAAGAGCATGATTGAAAAGATGTTAGCACCCAATAATTCTTTCTCACTTGATTCAATTTGTCCTAATCCTTTTGAAAAAAGTGTTAACATGAAAGACTTCCCTAGAAAGGTTGAGATCCCTCAATATGACAAGTATGATGGGAACGCAGATCCACATGATCACATGCGCCAATTTTATACCACAAGCTTTGAGTTCCATCAAGATGACTCATACCTCATGAGATTTTTCCCAAGGAGTCTTAAGGTTCAAGTGATGGAATGGTTCACCGACATAACTCCTCCCGTTAAGACTTTCAAAGAGCTTGTCCATAGATTTGTCCAACACTTTGCATACAACCTTTCAAGATCAATCACCATGTTGGACTTATGTAACTTAAAGAAAAATCAAGGGGAATCCTTTGTCACTTTATTGCAAAGGTGGAGACGACAATGCTCTTGCTACTATAGAACCATTCCTAAAAATGAAAAGATTGACAGCTTGTTAGCAACTTGGTTCTCGAAATGCGGTATGAAGTTAGGAAAATGGTTTTTGATTCCTTTGACACCATGGTTGAAACTGCATGTAGGAATGAGGATGTTTTGAAAGAACAAAGAATTTTGACCAAACATGGAGACAACAACAACAATGGTCAAAACAACAACAACTCTAACAAAGATAAAGGGAAGAATTCACACTGGAATAGGAACAAAAATGTGGTCAATGATGGAGTTGTGGACTCCTCCCAACCCAAAGATCAAACTATGCTCCACTTGTCTAGTGATGTTCAAGCCATGAAGCTCAATACATCTAATCAACAAGAGAGCAAGCTGAGATACCAAGATAGGCCTAAGAAAGAAAGATGTCAATTTTCAAAACTTGTTGACTCATATGAGGATGTCTTGAAAATGCTCATTGCCAATAACCTTGCACATCCTCAAGATCCTGCAAAACATTATATACCTAATGTTAAGCCATGTTGGTGGGATGAGAAAGCCTTTTGCAAGTTTCATAATGGTATTGGACATGACATTGAAAACTTCTGGAAAATCAAGCATATTATTCAAGATCTCATTGAGAGTGGCAAACTTAAGATAGATGGATTGAACACCAATGTTGATCATAAGGCATTCAAAGATCCATTGCTCAAATATGAGAAGGGGGAAACCTCTAAATCTGAGAATGGAAAAGCTGAGATCAATTACACCTACACAGATGCAGAGAATACTATCAACATGCTTGAATTTGTAGAAGAAAATGTCAACATGATGAGGGGTAAAGATCCCTATGGTTATGATCTAGACGTCGAATCTCCTCCTATCTTTGATGAAGAACCCATCATGGTGCTATGTGGTCCCAACTCTAGAGTGTCATCACAATCCCTTAATGTTGTCACATGAAGTCAAGGTCATGTTGTCATTAGAGGACCCAATTCGAGTCAATCAAGTAAACCTAAGCAAGTGGCATCCAAGAATGTCACCTCAAAACCAGCAGTTAATCCAAACTTGAGCTATAATCTTGTCTATCAGTTGCAAAGAACCCCAGGTCAGATTTCGATCTTTGAGCTCTTAGAGTTGTCCTTGAGACACAAGCAAGTCCTTGAGGATTATTTGCACATGGAAAACATCCCCAACAACTTTGACATTGATCAATTCCATAACATGGTTAACAACATTTCTAGTCATCATTACCTTACCTTTTCAGAGGATGATGACAAAGCTTTGAGCCACCCACACAATCTTTCTCTTCATATTGAGGTCATGATCCACAAAACCCATGTTAGGCGTGTGTTGATAGATGGGGGTATTGGGCTTAATATTTGTTCCTTTAGTCCTTTGAAAGAGTTGGGTTATTCAGAAAAAGTAATAGATACTAGGAAAAGGATCACCATCAAAGCCTATGATGAGGTGGAAAGAAGTTCCAAGGGGTTGGCCATCCTTCCTATTAGGATTGGCCTTGTTGAAAAAGACATTTTATTTCAAATAGTTGATGTTGGTCCCCTTGTGTATAATATCTTACTTTGTAGACCGTGGATTCATGACATGCAAGCGATGTCGTCCACCTATCATTGGTGTGTTAAGTTACCCTAAAATGGAGTAGAGATTTGTATACTTGGGGATAACACTTTATCTGTTAACTCAATTTCAGCAAGAATTCATGTTCCCCTCAATAGAGAAGCAAAAGACTTTGACACAACCTTAGCTGAATGTAAAGACAAGCTCAAGTCAGTAGACCTTGGCATGGGGGGGTATCAACTCAATTCCCTCACAAAATTACCAATTTCACCTTGGTCCTATGGAAAAGCTTCACAAGAAAAGAGACCTTCCTCTTCAGCTATGAATTTATTTGGCACGTTTGTAGAGTCCTTGGTGCCTGTTCAAGATGAGAAAGAGGAGATGTTTGTTAGAGACTGGATCTATAAAGAAGAGAAATATATGCACAATGAGAACTTCTCTCCCTCTCCTAAGGCTTACGGATGAGGGTATACTTTTGTCATACAAATGGGCTATCCCAGACATGACCCTCTTAATCAAAGATTGGATGCTAGAGTTGAACCTCTTGATCATGCTCTTATTGGATGCAAATCTAAGAAGCCAGTTGGCCTAGGCTTTGCAAATCACAAAAAGCCCACTACTCCTATCCTTGATAAGTCAAATAGTGAAGATGAACCAGAATATGTACCTAATTTGACAAAACAACATGACATGTGAGAAGATTGGGTCCCTTCCACTAAAATCCTCTAGGGAGATTCAGATATTCCAGTCACTCATGTGTCAGTTGCAACTTTATAAAAAGAATCAGATGTATAAGATCCTTTCAGAGAGCGTCAATGAATGGGACTCCTTCTCAGATCCTTCCATAGTTGACATGGATGTTGATGTCATCCACACTTATAGTTCTCAACCTGAGGTAGCTGACAAGTCATGTGTAGGATTAGAGGATTTGAACCCACGTGTTGCCTTAGTGGATGATTCTTTGCTTGTTAGGACGAATCCTGATTTGAGTAGCTTAGAAGGATACTTGACAGACTCTGACTCTTCAGTCACTAGAGATGATATCATTCACATTTACAACCTTGAACCAATCATTGAATTACCTCTTGTTAATCCTGACCTCGTTGATTGGTCCCAACGCTATCAAGAACCTGAGCTCTTAACATTTCAAAATGACTATGAGATAGCTTGTTACCTAAATGCCCTTGAACATGTAGTCTCTTCCACCAGTGAACCAGCTACCAGCATGATAGAGCCAGACATCAAGTACCTTAGTCACAAGATAAAAAGAAAAGAAAATCAAAAGAATAGGAGTTCTGATGGCGAAAACCATTGTGTGGCAGTGTCAGAACCAAAAAAAGTAAAAATAAATGACGTATCCAAGGGTGAAAACCTCTCTGAGACACCTAAGGATGAGGTACTTGATCATCTCCCTAGATACTTTCAAGATAGATCTTCAGTAAAAATATTGAAAATGTTGTTTGTTTCTCCTCATGGGTACATGATTCCTAAGTCTTACAAGTTATTGTTCCCATGCACAAACAACATTATTGAATATGAAGCTTTAAAAAATGAACTTAAGATGGCCATAGAAAGGAAAATCACAGAGTTACACATCTATGGGGATTCATAACTGATAATCAACCAAGTTAATGATGAATATCAAACAAAAAATGAGAAACTGGTACCTTACAAGAAAATGGTTGATTCCTTGCTTCACTCCTTCAGTTAGAGCAACATGAATCCAGATTTGAATTCTTGGTGGAAGAGCTACATCGCCCTATCTATGAATCCATAGAAATCCATGTCATTTGTACCCTTTTTGGTCATGATTCATCCCGTTATGGTGCCATTTACTCATACCTTTGTGATGGAATTATACCTGAAACCTTTAACCGATCTGAATGCAGAAACCTTACCTGAAATGCCTCTCGCCATTCCCTTATCTCTGGTGATTTGTATAGGAGGGGTCTAGATGGAATACTTCTTAGATGCTTAGAAAAGGAAGAATCTGACCAAGCGTTAGTTGACATCCATGACGACATCTATGGGGGACATTCCAATGGTCTTACCATGGCCCGAAGGTTACTTAGGACGGGGTACTATTGGCCTACAATGCAGATTGATGCAGTAGCTTTTGCAAAGTCATGTGAAAAGTGTCAAAAACATGGTAACTTGATACATGCTCTAGGCAGGGAGCTCATTCCTTTTATATCTCATTGGCCATTTTAGTGCTGGGCCTTTGATCTTGTTGGGAAGATTCATCCCAACTCATCAGGTGGACACAAGTTTATTATCACTGCTACTGATTACTTCACTAAATGGGTAGAAGTTGTCCCACTTTTTGTTGCCTCAGGAAAGACAGTCTCTCTATTCATTCTAAACCATATCATCTGTTGATATGGAGTGCCTTCCAAGATTATCACTAAAAACAGAGGCCAGTTCAAAAATAAGGACCTTAAAAAAATCTTCAAGAAATTCAAGATTAAACAACATTGGTCCTCAATTTACTTCCCGCAAGGAAATGGTCAAGCAGAGGCATCAAACAAAACCATTCTTAAAATCCTACATAGAACAGTCTGTAAGAATGGTAGAGATTGGCACTTACAAATAAATCCAACTTTGTGGGCCTATAGAATGAGTATTCGTACTCCTACTGGGGCTACTCCTTTTTCCCTTACATATGGTACTGAAGAAGTGTTACCTTTAGAGATTGATATTCCTTCACTTAGAGTTTCCCTCAAAGGTCTAGTTACAGATGAAGACTATCGCGCCATGAGACTTCAAGAGTTAGAACTTCTAGATGAAAAATGTCAAGCATCTTTTGACCATATGAGGGTTTATCAAAAGCGCATGTCCAAAGCCTTCAACAAAAAGGTTCTCCCTAGAGAATTCCTAGTGGGAGATCTTGTCCTATGTTAAAATCCTAAGAATCAACAACATCGAGATCAAAAGGGAAAATTTAAACCTAATTGGCTTGGACCTTACATCATTACAACAAATTTTGGGTCAGGTACTTATTTACTATCTACAGCAGAGGGAGAGTAGCTCTTTGATCCTATCAATTTTTTGCACCTGAAGAAGTTCTATCCATGATGGCCATTCTGTCTAGGGGTACCCTTTGTACATAATTATTGATCCTGAAAAAATCCAAAAAATGATATATTATAAAAAATTCTAAAAATCAGAAAATGTCCTAAAAAAATGATCATTTTAGTGAAAACCTAGCAATAGGCGCTTTGATGTATCTCCAAAAAATTATATATTCCAAAAGTACAAAAAAAAATTTAAAAATTTAAAAATTCAAAAAAATAGAAAAAGTGCCTTGGTGAAAACCTGGAAACAGACGCCTTGGTAGAAAAAAATTGTAATAAAATCCAAGTGGTGAAAACCTGGAAATAGGCGCTACTTGAGGCCTTTGCACCCCTATTTCTTAGTGCATGTCCTCGACACTTAGCCTTTCTCCATCATGCCTTGACCTTGTTGCCTCTGTCTGGAATTGGTCTTTTTCTTTGTCTAGGGGTCATAACTATGTTAGCTTTGGTCTCTTGGATGCGTTAGTCTTTAGGACACCTCACAAATGGTGTTCTTCAATGCCACCCCAACTGTATTTTTCAATACAACCCCTCACATCGAGTGTTTTTCAACACTTATCAGTTTGGTCTTACCCAGTTTTGTCATGTGATTTTACCTGCTTGCGAGCATTCAATCCTTATCCTTAGAACTCAGTATCCGTTAACACACTTAAATTTTTAAACACAACACTAAATTCTTGAGCTATGTCATGATCTTTTCTTTGTGTGCTGACTATTATTGATTTTCGTTGAGTGTCCTTGTCTAATAAGTCTCTCCAGGATGCATAGCTAGAGGACTTGGGGGATGGGGCATATTTTTATTTGGTTTCTGCTTGTGGGTGTGGTCTTAAAACTCTTGAGTGTCTCTTGTTGTTCCCTTGAAACACTTAGGAGATTTGAGGCTTCATCCTTAACTGTTTTTGCACAACCATTCTTCTGGTCATCCTAGCATCTATGCCTTGATGCAAGCGTGGTTTTGCTAATTTAAATTGGGTAAGTTAACAATGAAGTCATCTTGACCTTTATGTCTTTGATGCTTATGTTAGAATCTTTCCACATTCCAATCCAATATAAATCGCATTCATATCTTCATAGTTGTGCTTGTGACTAGTGATGATTGTGTGATTTTCTGATGTCCGTTAATAATGGCCCAATGATGAAAACAAGTTCCTTAACATTCTCTAATGAATGATGAACACAAATTCCTATGTTACAGTTGCTCTATTACAAGTACACCTTTTCATTTTCATATGGCTTGCATTGTTAGACTTCATGTTAGTTTGCATTTTTAGGATGCATTATGAGTTTGAGAGGGTTTTCCTTCATCTTTCTTGTGGACTTTTAATCAATTGTGGTCATGTTTTGATCTTCATTTCCTTATCTTCTTTCGTGATCTCAATCAAAATTTTCTATCTTAAACAGTTGATTGATTTTGGGGCAAATTATGTTTCTTCTCTCCATTTCTTTCCACCTCTTCCAAACTTCTATCTTCCATTCGCTTTCACCCCACTTCTTTTGTTCTACTTCAACCTTGGGGCATAATCTTTCATGCTTGATGATCTACCTTGGTTATGTGATCCTTATATCTTCAATCTTACATCAAGAACCTTATCTTTAGTTCAATTTGATCAAATTTATCAATTTATTATTTCTCTTCTATCTCATTTAGATTTTGATCACAAGGGGGGCAATACCTATCAAACTTCAATCCTTGATTCAACTTTATAATTCCTATCAATTGCTTTGTTTGGGGCAACCTTGCTTGAGATTCTTATCTTGGACATATCAATTACCTATTTATAGGGGTGTTGACCTTGTCTTTTTCAACCAGCTTATCTTTGTCCTGATGTGTTCCCATCCGTCGATCACACATCTGGGTTGTTTTGTGATCCCAAATTGATCTCACACTTCAACTGCATTCTTTGACTACATGTGTTCCCATAAAGATCACACATTAGTCAAAGAGGGGCAAATGTTTGCACCCTAAAATGGTCGCCTAGACTATGGGCCCCCATTCTTCAATTTATCAAATGACAGAATCAATTTATCAAATTTCCGAATTAATGCTTTGCAACATTTTCAATTCAAATCAATTTCCTTGATCAAATCGTAATTAATTCAATTATTTTAATATTTCCTAAGGATTGATCATTTCATCAATAATATTATTTAATTAAAAGAAAACAATCCCTTTTTATTAAATAAAATAATCTTATTTAATTAAAATCTCTTTTAATTAAATAATCTTATCTTATTTAATTAAAATCTCTCTTAATTAAATAATCTTATCTTATTTCATTAAAATCTCTCTTCATTAAATAATATTATCTTATTTAATTAAAATCTTTCTTTTTAATTAAAAGAAAATCCCTCTTATAATTAAATAAATAAAACCTCCACTTAAATCCCTCTTTGTGTTGAAAAAGGAAATAAATTAAATAAAAATAAATAAAACTCATTTTTCTTCACACATATTCCTAAGTGGTGGGCTTTTTGCCTCTTAATCATAGCCTTTGATTTTGCCTTTTGAATATATGAGCACATGGATCAACCAAGATTTAATCTCCACCATTGCTCATTTCTTTTTACCTCTTAATCTCTACCGGTCATTGCTCTTTAAAAGGAAACCTCTCCTTCTCGTTTGGATATACACTTTTATGCTATTGTTATGCTGCAGGTTTGGAGAGCGATCTTGGAGGAGAGTTTGAGCATTGAGCTTGAACCATGCAACTTATTCTTCTTGTCTTCTTCTCTATGCATTCATGGCAATCCATTTAGAGTAGATTCATGTTAATTTAGATTCATATTTCCTTCATAGATTAATTTGCATATTTCCTTTCATGCATTGTTATCATATACATTAGTTTCCCTCCATGCATTGTTATCATATACAATAGCTTTCATTCTCATTTGCAATGCATATTTGGTGATAATGGAGACTAGCATTCTTGCTCTTCCTCTTTGAATCTCTCATTTCATGGTGTACTTGCATGGGCATAACTAGGTCTAAATTGAGGGCCTCCATTACAAACCCTTGCACTCCATGAATAGGGAGCTATGAGTCGCCATTTGAGACCTTATTCTTAAGCAATCTTGAATATAATGACTCATAGAAGTGTGTCACATTTTTAGCGCACACACACAATATATATATATATATATATATATATATATATATATATACACACACACACACACATACATATACATATATATATATATATATATATATAAAACAAAACCATTACAAATTTCAAATTTTGAAACATATCATTCTAATTTAAATTCAAGTTTCTGTAACAAAAAGATCAACCTAAAATCTCATGATAGATAAGTCCTTGTTATATTTCAGTAATTAATATACGCTCTATCTTTGTGCTTGATAGTAGATATCTCCTCACTGAAATCATTGTGTTTGTTCACATTTCAAGCCATTGATGGATCCTACTGAGAATATTGATGTTCTAGGATGTGTAGCTGTGGAAACCACATACACTCATCTTCTCACATCTCTTCTTTCTTTTCTTGTCGTAGCCAAATAAGTGTCCGCTCGAGAAGGCAGTGCACAAATGGGTAAACGATTTAGAAAAATAAATTCTTTTTATAGAATGGTTATTCATTCCAATGACGTGGATTGTCATGATCAGATTTGCCTGAGCAGGGGAGCCTTCTTTCATCTAGCTAGTATCCTAAGGCTGAAAGGACGCTTAACAGATACGATACACTTGAAGTTAGAAGAAAAACTTGTGATTTTTCTCCACACCCTTGGCCATAATCTGAGGAACCGCAAGATTGCCCACAACTTTGGGCACTCAGGAGAGACAGTCAGCTGATACTTCCACAAGGTGTTGAGGGCTATCTTAGCACTCAACAAGGATTACTTTATAGCACCTGGTCCAAACACTCCTCCTGAAATTAGTGGGAAGGATCGTTTCGATCCGTTCTTCAAGGTAATTCTTGTGTTGTAACAAATTTCTTATATGGATTTATATCCTTATCGTATTATTGGTTGACCGTACAATTGATGATTGTATCATATAGTATAGGATCGTGTTGGAGCTATTGATGGAACCCATATACCAGTCACTGTCGATATCAACATGCAGGGTAAATATCGTGATAGAAAAGGCAACTTGTTGCAAAATGTTATGGGTGTGTGTTCCTTTGATTATAAGTTTCAGTACTGCCTTGATGGTTGGGAAGGGTCTACCACAGATATTCATGTTCTAGATTCAGCTCTTTCAAGAGAAGATCCACTTGTTCCCCCTGGTAAGCCAACTCATAGTTTAATATACTCGAGGGTACAATCAATGTTTCAACTTTTAACAATCTACTTTACTTATGTAGGAAAATATTTTCTAGTGGATGTTGGATATCCCAATGCACCTAGATTTCTCGCTCCTTATTGTTGTACACGTTACCACCTGAAGGAGTTTTCAAGATAAAATCCAATAAACTCTCCACAAGAGCTGTTCAACCACCGACACTCCTCTCTTAGAAATGAAATAGAGTGTACATATGATATTCTCAAGAAGCATTTTCCAATCCTTAGGCATGCCACGTCTTATTCTATCATGACACAAGCCCATATTGTATTAGCATGTTGCATACTACACAACTTCATTATGATAGAGGACAACGTTCCATCAGAAATTGGTACCGAAGAGGAAGATGATCGTGATGGGATAGATGTACCAATGCTTGAGACATATGGGTTGTCTCAGTGTGATAGAGACTAGCGGGCACAGTTTGGAGATGATATAGCAAATACAATGTGGGAAGACTATAGATCCGTAGAATAGTTGTGCTTTTATGAGTCAATGTGTTTTATTTGAGTAAACTGATGTATGCAAATACTTTGATATACATGATGGTTTCCTTTTTCTTTTGTTTGTATTTGGAAGTATTGGACTTTTATATAATAGTTGTACTTTTATGGTTCAATGTGTTTTATTTGAGTAAATTGATGTATGCAAATACTTTGATATACATGATGGCTTCCTTTATCTTTTGTTCGTATCTGGAAGTATTGGACTTGTATATAATAGTTTTACTTTTATGGATTTGTATATAAATATGTTCCATGTCTAGGCTTAAACCATTAACAAAAATATTCTTACACCATTAACAAGCCTTTGTACATTGTGAACAGTTGATCTAAACCATGGCATACACAAAACTCATGATGAGCATGGAAGAAAATGGTAACATGAGCCAATTATCCTCTTCCTCAAAGAAGGTACAATGGACCAAAGAGATGGAACGCAAGTTTCTAGACTTGCTCATTGAGCAAGTCTAACTCGGAAGAAAAGGAGATGGGGGACTCAAAAAAGAAGCGTGGACTGCCATTGAGAGGTGGTTTAACGCAGATATGCACCTCACTCTAACCAAGGACAATTTTAAAAACAAGCTGAAAACATGGAAGCTTGCATATAGAGTGATGAAAGAGTTGAGAAATACAAGCAGTTTCACTTGGAATGAGGCAACTCAATGCATGGATGCCGAGGAGAGTGTGTGGGATGAGATTTTGAAGGTAGGGTGGTCTTTCTAATGTTTTGATTGAAATATTATTGCCTTCTTATAAAGTTAATAATGAAACACAAAACCTAATCCATTTATTTATGCCAACATGTAGAGGAGAGAGTTCAAAAATGCCAAACTGTATAAGAGGCAACCCTTCCAATACTTCAATGAATTGAGTGTAATTGTTGGTAATGACATTACTGAAGGTAATGCAGCTACGACTTCCCTTGAGAGTGAGGAAGGGAACCCTATGGAAGAGGCGTTCGATGTGCATGATGAAGAGGACATTGGTTTCGGTATAAATCTTGACAGTGTTGTTGATTTGGATGAAGACCTTAATCATTCAAATCAGTTCACTGCAAATAAAGGAACTCCTACATCATCATCATCAAGGTAGGGAAAGAGGAAAAAGGCAAGTATGGCCATTTCCTTGGATGTCATCTGTGAAATAGTCAAGAAATTAAAAGATAGCCTCGACAATGTTCACCTCCACAAAGTGGATAAATTTGATGAGGATTTTGTTTTTCTTAGCGCGTATAACACTCTCAAATCCATCTCTGAATTGAGTTGAGGTGTTTCTGTGAAGGTATACGACACCTTCGTGCTTCAACATGAAAGAGACAAAGGTTTCTTTCTAATGAATGAGGAGAGAGTGGAGTGGATTGCATTCACATTTGGTGGATTATAATGATCCACACTGCCCAAAGCATTCACAAATTTAACTTGAGGTTTTAACTATGACATTAACCAGAATTTATCTTTTGTATTTAGACTTTTTAGAGGTCTTTGAAATATTTTCATCTGTTATAACTTACCCTTTTGCATGTTTCACGAGGTGACAGTACTTTTGCATCGCAATATTCCAATCAGCTTTTACAATGTTGATATGGTACATATATACTAATTAATTTATTATTGAGTTTATGGAAACTGAAATTCAGTAGGGTTTGTAGTTAACATGCCACTATATCACTGGAAATGTTTCATTCTTACTTTTTGCATTCTATCAATGCCTTTAGATCTATTGGTAATGATCACTTGTTATAAAGGTTCAGAAACTAGGCATAATCCTTTAACTCAGGGATTGGACATCCAACTAAGCACTTCATCCTCTTTATAATAAACTCATTTAATATGTCAAACCTAGGGACGTGTTACTTGAAATGGGCTAGAAAAATATATGCAGCAAGCACTTTCTCAACCAATCACTCTATAATCATAGCAAGAAACAAATGCTGGAAAGAAACTATTCTATGGTTGCAGGAAGTAAATGCTTTTGAAGGGAAACTATACTATTGCTGCATGAAATGAATACTCAAAAGAAAGTTAAACTATTGCTGTGAAAGTAAATACTTGAAAGTAAATGATGGAAGTGAACGCTGCTATCCTAATGGAAGAGTGCACAAACTAACTACAATGCCTTAGTTACTCTGCTGCTTAGTTGCATGAAGCGATAGTTGTCCTGTAGCTTTGGCTGCAGGAGCTGTTCAGCATAGGACTTGAAATGATGAAAATGTAGGAAAGAGAACTATGCTAAAATGAATCTAACTATGTATTCCTCACCAAGTTGTCCCCCTTGGGTGAGTACCCAGAACACTCAATTACACAAAATTTATCTCAACACTTCATTTGCTCATTTAAATGAATAACAGAGTACATCGATTCTCATAAATAGTAAAATAACAGAATTGAACTATATTGCAACTATCATCTAATAATTCCCTTCTTCTCATGTAGGAGCGGGGCTTTATTTAAAGGAAAACATCTAACTGCTAAACTCAACACGCCCTAAGAAAAGGCGGAGCTTTTATTACAAAAAACTAACAAAAAGGAAAGCTAGAAAGAAGGAAATGGAATTGGTCCTTGTATTATAATCCCAATTGAATGTGTTACCTTTCCTCGGTGTATTTCCTTGTTTCTTGGATGTCCATTTGGATTTTGCATTGGATCTGAAATCTTGAGTTTTATGACCAAATTTTTCGCAATTGTAGCAATGTCCTTGTAATCTAGGTGAAGTAGGTGTATTTCTAGTCTTTGACCTACATTCATGTGCTTGATGTCTATGCTTCTTATATTTAAATAAATATCCATTGAATTTAGGTTTAGGATTTGACTTACTATTCTTCCTTTGACATATGTTTTCTTTGTGACCTGGCTTTCCACAGTGGTAACATGTAGGCTTGTTGTTCTTTGACTTTGCATTTCTTAGTTCTCCACTCTTTGATGATTCTCCTTCTTCAGTGGAAGACTGGTGCTTGGTATGTCCAAGTCCATATGTGTCACTACTCCTCATTGGTGATCTCATTCATTCCTCAAATTATTTTAAGGCTTCATTTGGTTTGTTTATCCTCTCAACGAGTTCTCTTTCAGATCTCAACTTATTTTTTAGTTGATTGTTCTCAGATCTCAGATATGTGATTTCAATTTCTTTTATGTTTATCTCTTGATTTTCAAATAACAGTTGGTTGACCAAGTCTAACTGATTGTTTGTGAGCTTCTACACATCACTTGTTCTTTCATCAAGTCTGGTAGTCATCTGTATCTTGTCTTCTTCTTCCATTTTCTTATCTTCCTCTACTTTCTTCTTCTGATCAATCGCCTCACATAGTGTTATTGATTGATTTTCTTGTTATATCTTCATGTTAGAGTAATAAAGTGATTCCACTTATTAATTAAATCATATTGATTTAATTATTAAGTCACTTATTATCTCTCTTTTACTTAAGCTAAACTTTAGGCATTTAATAATTAATTCTTTTATTAATTATTATTATGCAACCTAGATATTTCCCCTTTAGGGTTTCCATTTTAGGGTTTCGGTATCCTTTTATAAGGATTCCCTCTTTGTAAATTATTCAATTCGATGGTTATTAATTAATTGAGGCTGTTATTGCATTGAGAGTTTTTCTCCATTGTTTGCACAAGATGTTTCCTCTTTCATTGATCTGTGATTTTTGGCCTCCATAGCTTTTTTGCTTCTCTCTTTCTGTGACAGGTTTGCATGCAGGTGATTCTTGGGAGCTGTGGGTTGATAATTTTCATCAACTCCAATATGGTATCATAGCTCTAGATCTTCATGCCCCTGTTCTCTTCATGAGAGATTTGGCCTTGTTCTTTAAATCTATGTTTTTGAGAGGTTTTTGTCTCAGATTTTAGTGTTTTTGGGAGGATTTATTGTTTGGAGTATTTTGAGCAAAAACTGACATCTGGGTTGTGTCCGGAATACCCCCAAAACCCCTATTTTCATATAAGGCACGTCTTATTTGGACATAGATGAAATCTGGGCCTTCTTTTTGCTTGCATGACCTTGGCACAATTTTTGAGGCAAAAATCTACATCGGTTTCTGTGCCGCTGATGTCAGCAACCACAGACCCCAAGATTTTTTAATATTTTTTTTTTAAAAAAAAAAAAAAAAACTTTTTTTTGTGTTTTTTTTATATAAAAAAAAAGGCATGTGTTTTTTTATGTTTTTTTCATTAAAAAAATAATATTTTTTTTCTGCCATTTTGGTGGGAAATCTGGAGGCAGTACTTTTTTTAGAGGAATCGCCAGTTTAGCAGAGCTTTGCCATTTTTGGCTGAGGTTTCACGAGGTTCACTTCTGTTTTGACCTCCCGGTGGTGTTTTGCTCATATCTCGAGCAAACGGAGGCCAATTTTTGACTTCCTTATATCGCCGAAAAGCTCTTTCTGAGACGGATGTCTTTATGGAGGATAGTTTTTCTAATTTTTCCATATTGTAGGTTTTTTATCCTTTCAAATTCAGGGTTCTATTTTGCACTCCGGGAGCCATATTTTGCTCATCCGGACTCATTTTTTTGACTTCCGCATGGGGTCGAAAAGTTGCTTCTGTTCTCTTTCTTATTCTATGGGTCTCATACCCAGATTCTGCTCCATGTATCTATGTATTCATTTTTTTGCTTTATGACATTCTGGTAGATATCTTGGATGTTTCAGGTCCTGGGATCGTTTCCTTCTCTGAACATTGTATACACCTTTCTCTGTAGCTTTCTTTTGTAAACACATTGAAATAAAGTGCCTGCAGTTGCATATCTGGGATCTTGTACACCTTGTGCTTTTTTGTACTCGCACTCAGTTATAAAGTGCCATGGGGGGGTTATGATGTTTTATCTTTTGTGCTCATCCACCTTTGTCAAGTGAGTGTCCCTTCCACGACATTAGCCTCATGATGTGTGTCTAGAAGATTATTTCTTCTACTTCAACACCACCCTTTATCCTGTGCTTGTACCCTCTTCTACACTATTGGTGTTCCTGATTCTTCTTCTTGCAGTTATTTTTTGGTATTGCATTTCAGTGTTCCTATCAAACCTCTCCATGTTCAATATTATGGGGGGTATCTCCTGTTGGTTCTAATGCTTCCTTGGTTCGATGGAGTGATCTATGTATTCAGTATTTTTTCCTATATACTAGGTGGATGCAGTGGCTGGTACCTATGAATTTCGGTGAGATGGATCATTTACCATATGGACACTCTTCTTTCATTCCTATTTTGGAGGCATTCTTCTATATTTGATTGATCAGCTCTTCATGCTTTGTTTAAAGTCTTCTCTACCTGATCATGTTCTATTACAGTGGAGGTTCCAGCAGTAAAATTTTGATAGTGTTTGCAGCTTCATGCTTCAGAGGTGTTCTACATGTTCTTTCTATGTTCCTATTTTCTGGGACTTTCTCTAGTTTGAAGGCTTCTTCAGTCCTTCACTAGGTTTCATCTCTTTTTGGAGAGGGGTTTTTCCCACTGGGTTTTCTCCTTTTCTCTTCTTTATAGATATTTTTGTACTTGGGTACCTCATCAGGCCTTGTTGCCAGGACCCATTTTCCTGCTTTCAGTAGCTGTTTCTAGGTTTTAGCTTCTCCCTAAGTTTATCTTAAGGGGGGGTGTTAAAGTAATAAAGTGATTCCACTTATTAATTAAATCATATTGATTTAATTATTAAGTCACTTATTATCTCTCTTTTACTTAAGCTAAACTTTAGGCATTTAATAATTAATTCTTTTATTAATTATTATTATGCAACCTAGATATTTCCCCTTTAGGGTTTCGGTATCCTTTTATAAGGATTCCCTCTTTGTAAATTATTCAATTCGATGGTTATTAATTAGTTGAGGCTATTATTGCATTGAGAGTTTTTCTCTATTGTTTGCACAAGATGTTTCCTCTTCCATCGATCTGTGATTTTTGGCCTCCATAGCTTTTTTGCTTCTCTCTTTCTGTGACAGGTTTGCATGCAGGTGATTCTTGGGAGCTGTGGGTTGATAATTTTCATCAACTCCAATACTTCATACCTTAGACTTGTTCTTTCAGTTTGTTGTTCTTCTCCAATAGTTTTGAAATTGCTGCATTACTTTCTTTTAAATCTACATTGTTAAATAGACCTTCAGTGTCTTCTTCTTTATATTGAGTATCTTTCATCTGAGTTGCTAATTCCTTCCTAGCTTTTAAGGATTTCCTCAATTATTCTCTAGCTATCTCAAGCTGCTACATTTTTAGGTGACTATCAATCTTCTGATTCTCAATGACCTTTCCCAACTTATAAGCCTCTATTTCCAAGATCTTAACTCTCAAGTGGTTAGACTTTTTCTAAGAGAACAATTCTCTGATACCAATTGTTAGAAGTATAATATGGAAAAGTAGTAACTGAGAGGGGGGAGGGGGTGGATCAGATCTATAAAACTTCTACCAGTTCTAAACAAACTAATTCAACCATGTATTCATAAACATAAACTGAAATTCTGTAAAGATTTAACATCTAATCATGAACACATAACACAAAAATTTGGTAACCCAGAAACCCTTGAAGGTAAAATTGGGGTGGGGATGAAACACACAAATCTTCACTACTGCAGCAATAAAATATGCATGTTAGGGCTACAAAGTTTTGATCACTTTTGATGATCTACCCTGTGAGGGGTCTACCCTATTAAGAGCTTACAGACTTATACAATCTACCTTGTCAAAGGATTTAAACTTACAAAAAAGTAAGCACTCAGTTAAGAGATTTACAAAGGCCTGTTAGGACCACTCTGTTAAGAAATTTACCCTGATTCACTTGTTAGAATGTATCAGTACCTGATCCTTTGGTATGCACTACAAATGTTGATAATGGATCTCCTCTTTCCAACTCTTAACTCATCTCTCAATCTAATTTATCAATGTTTTTCTCTTCACTTCTCTACTTAGTCACTTGTCTGGTCAATGCTTCAGATATGCAAAATATGCATATACTCCTGATCTTTTCTCTTCACATCCATATCCAAACATACATTATCTAATACACATAGATTAGGGTTGAAGAATCGCATATATAGATCATCCAGATCAAGATCAACAATCTAGATTCATCACCTTTTGCCTCTTAGGCATCCCTAATTCTAATTAGTTGCATGGCTTGCATAGGGATTCATGATCATAAAAATAGAACTTAATTAATTCATTAAATCTTAGTGCATGATCATTAAATGCTCCATATAAGTCAACCAAAATGGTTTACCTTAGTTTTTTTGTCATTCCAAACACATATACAAAATTGTCTTACTCGGCATAACCATATGTTGTCGCTCAGCACTAACTCTTCTAATCAACTTGACAATCATCCTGCTCTACATCTATTGAGTACTTGGTGACCTTTGACTTTCTTGGAAGTAACTATTGCTCAGTCTCAGCCTTAGTGGGATGGCTCAGTTGCAGTGATGACCGACCAACCTGCCTTGATTATGACTAAGTGTGTGACACTAATAGACAATAAAACTTAGAGATCAACAAGCTCCTCTTGTATTGACATCCTAAAACCATTCATGTATTTTGAAACTCTCTCTACTTCATCCTCTTTAAAGCCAGACATGATATCCAACTTGTAGAAATCCTCGGTGTACTGTTTCACATTCACATCCTTTTGTCTCAAATTCTGTAATCTTTTGATCAAACTAACTTGATAATCAGAGGGTAAGAACTTTGCCTTCATCTTGTTCACCATGTTGTACCAAGATTTGATCTTCTCTTTACCTCTACTCCTCCTATCATTCTGCAAATGATCCCACCAAAGTGAAGCATGACCTCTTAACTTAGTACAAGCATACTTTACCTTCTTGTCTTCATCAGTACCTTCAAAATCAAAGTACTTATCCATAGCTGAGATCTAAACCAACAACTCATCTACATCCAATCGGCCATCATAATTTGGTGGATTAAAATGTGGTCTTGTATTAACCCTAGTAAGATCCCCAATAAACATTTCTTCTTCTTGATTCACTTCAGGTTTCTCTCGGGCTTCCCCTTCAACTTGTTCCTTAGTTTCTTCTTCAGCATCACTTACTTATCCAATATGTTGACCACTCCTCTAGGCTATTTTTACCACCTCCAATCTAGAAGCAATATGTCTCAACATTTCAACAACGTTAGGGTTTTCACCTCTTCCAACTCTAGCACCTCTTCTAGCCATCTATGATGATTTCTTTGCAACCGCGGGTCAGATCCTTATTCTGCTACCCCATGACAAACCAAATCAGGAACCACACACTCAGGAAATAAGATCTATTAACTACAATCAAAAACCTTCACTCTGATACCATCTGACGTAGTCAAGGTAGGAGGGTTCAAGGAAACGAACTATCCAACCTTGCAGCAAGAGTTACACAGAAGAAATGCAAAGATTTCAAGAAGCAAATTCAGAGATCTAGAGTATGGAACCCACATGTAACCTTATCATTAATAGGTAAAATAATTACAAATCTCTACAATAGTAGTCAACATGCCCATCTCAAATTCCAAGGACCTATTACAAAGAAAATTTATTCTTCCTGACCTATGACTGTAACATCCTCCTTCAAAACCCTAGATTAAAACCTTTGATCTATAGCTTTTGTCCCCAAAATAAGGACCAAGATCCAACCTAAATAAATGATCTTAACCTAACAGATCGGCCTCAAGATTACATTTCCCACTTGAGAAACAAAATGTGTTACCAACTAACTCCAGTTGGCCTTCGGTCAAAGATATTTAACCAATGAATAAATCACAAGGAGAAATCATACAAACAAGTCGGCCAAACACGTAGCTACATAGAAAAATGATCCATCAGCACCGTCGAACAAGGAAATCCAACCAAGATTCCAAACACTCATCGGTACAAGAGCATGAAGAACACATTCTAAACACAGCCAAAGAATCCAGCATAAATTTAGGCGCGATACTCCAAATGAGTTTTGATCATAGGAATACATCCCTATTGATCTATAGAACACAAATCTACAATCACAACTACTAAGGATATGAAGAACTCGAGTGCGATAGAAAACACAACAACTGGTGATCAGGAACATAAAACTTCAAATGTTTTTGGTTGATGCAAGATTGCAATGAACCCAAGATGCTCTTGCATCAATCACCCTCCCATCCTTTACCAAGTCACAAATTAAATAATATTACACATTAATTTGTTTCATCCTTACATTTGAAAGGTTTTTTCTTTGCTACACATATGATATCTTGACTGTGCCAAAAAAGTTTTTTTAGTTTCCTAGCTTAGTCCACCATATCAACACAATCTCTCAAGGGGTAAGTGCACAAAGATGGGGGACCAAAAAGGGGGTATAAGATGCCACTTTTTTTTTCTAAAATTAGAAAACTCTGAACTTCAACGAGAAATTGAGGATAGTTACACTCAAAATTTAAAAATGTGACAAAAACAAGAGTTGTTCTACTCCAAATCTAGTTTCTAAACTACTAATTTATTTTAGAAATGGTGGAGATTAAGGCCCTCAAAAAGGGGGAGCACAAAAAGTGGTCCTATTTTTTGTGAAAAACATAACATAGTGTCTGGTGTGCTCCCCCTAAAATGTTAACTTTTTTGAAAAAAAAATTAATCGCTACAGTGAGAAATTAGCTAATGCCACCTAGTTTATCCCAGATTTTTCTACTAATTTTTTTATGAAAGTGTGATTTTTTGCCATTTTCCAAAGTGGACACATCCTGAAAATGTGAAATTTATGTGTGCTCCCCCTAGAAATCATTGAAAAATAATTGAAAATCAAAACTTGTTTTTTTTTTAAAGTGTGTAGAATGGAGTCTAGTTTCTGAAAATGTAATTTTTTTCAAAATTTGATGAACGAGCCAAAATCTAAGCCCAAATGAATACACGTTGGTTTTTGACAAAAATCAGACATA
>MU227453.1:1037607-1048617 GCA_018584345.1 Thuja plicata | reverse complement strand
ATATTAGATATAGAGAGTTCAAAAGAACAAAAAAAAAAAAAAACCGCAGAGTATCAGAGTTCAGAGGCCAAGCCTCACACTAACAAAATAAAGATCATATAAACAACGAGAAGCTTAAGACAAGAGAAAGGAACAACTAGTGGAGCACATCACCTAAGGTGTCCACCCAAGCCACCCAGCCCATAGATCCATTCATCCACACCATGTTTTTCTGATCTTGAATATCCTTAGGCATGCAAATCATTTCTTTTTCATTTTTTTGAAAGTTTATAAAGCCTTTTTCAACAAAAACAAATCCATTTTGTGCATCTTCTACAATGAATATGTTCCATGTAAACTGTGAAATGCAATAAAAAATTGGGAATCTGTAACTTAAAGAATAGCCTATTTCAACAATAAAGTGAAATCATAGAGATCTTGTACCTGCAAAGAAATTTAAAGTAGGTCATTCTAATTGTATATATATCTCTGTCATTTCATGTCATGGGAAAAGAAGTTTGCGTTTATAGAATGAGTCTTTGAAAGTATTGTCACAACAAAATGAGATGCATAAAAATTTCAAATAGAAAGAGAAAGAAGCTGAGAAGAATGCTAAGTTCCGTAGAAAAACATGGAGATCTGTCACAATGCAATGTCAATTTCAATCTTCTCAAACAACCCAAAGATGGTGATTTACCTGAGTGTCTTCTAGTAAGTCTCTAGTACTATCTTCACAGAATCTCAGAAGCCTTCATGTCCATCGATCACCCAAAATGTTTCTATGATTTATCCCCTAAGAGCATGCGCAACACCGCTATGCCAAATTGTTTTAGCATCTTCCATTAAAATGGGAGCTTTTGAAAAGGGTATTGACATGCCTGAAAACACACTAAAGTTATAAATTCTCTTGTAGACATGTATGCAAGATGTCGAATCATAGACATAGTTGCTAAAAATAGATTAAAACTCAATCAACGACAACCAGTAATAAACTGAATTAAATTAATCTATGTCAAACAATGATATATTTTCCTTCCTGATCTCCATCCTTCGTCGCCTGGCCTGAAAAAACATTTGAAACTTTCGATTGAGCCAAATAAACACTAAGAAGTATAGAGAGGAACCTGAAATCAGATCTTTTGGTAAGACACGGGCGGAGAAGCATATAAAACTACATTTTTTTTTCAACTGCATAAGATTTTGGCAATAGTTTGCCCTTCTACAATCGATTTTCTCTGTATTTTCATATTAGAAACCGTATATTAGATTAAAAAATCCCATGACCAAATATTATGTGATTATGGAAACGGTACCAGCCAATGCACGGTTCTATGATGACTTAGAGCCTACATGATGTTTGTAGTCCACAGAAATTCTACTCTCCTATGCCTTTACCATGCTTCAAAACTTGCACAAAACTGACTGGGAATGCATTTTCTCAAAAATGATAACACTGTTACCAGGATCATTCCCCTTGCCGACATTGTCTATGTCTGCCCACTTGATGCACTCACTCCACCATAATTACTGTTATTCATCCTCTGAGCCAGTTTCAACATGCTATGTCGCCCACTAGGATTCGCTACCACTTAGCCACACCAAAATAATTATTAGGAAAAATCCACAAAAAACATTATACACTTGATCTAGACATCATTATACACAGGGATCTCTTGATGAGCCATTATTTGACATGAGAACAGTCTCCTGCTCTCCATTTCCACCCTTCAAGTCATCATTTTCCTAATCTAGACCTATAACATATAAATGCCATGGTACCAAAATTTAAATAGCAAAAATCCTACTCACTTTTATTTAAATCCTCTAATGTTCTGTAACAACAGTTTTGTTGTCTATTATTGGCCTTAAATTGAATGAAATGTGTCAATGATGTTAATTAGCTACTATTTTGTACCCTATTATAGTTGTCAAATCCATGAAATGATTATCTAGTCCTTGTCTTGGCTAGTATCAATAAGTTGTATGCTCTTTGATACAGTATCATTTATCTTGATGACATGACTATTCTCTGCTATTTCCTTTTGACAGTTTCCATCTCTTTGTTTCTTTTTTCATGGAAGGAYCTTGATCTCTGCTTGCTTTTKCATTCATACCTCTATGAATCTTCATCTCCTCTATGATAAGAAACCTTACTTTAAGAAACTTAGATATCATGTGCTCTCTTCAAATGAGACTACATTTTCACTTGTTATATCTCATACTCTTCATGACACTACATTGACACAAGTTTTTATAGTCTTCAACGCACTTCTATTGAACTTCAACTTGAATTTGCAATCTAAAACTCCAAGATCATGAGTGGAAAACAAAACCAATGGAAAACACTTGTCTTTGAGACTCAACCAATTCTTCTTTGTGGTCCAATGAACTTTGATGTATACAAAGTTTAATCAATAATAATCCTAACATAAAGAAGCATTAATCATGAGTAAAAAATATAGTTAAAAAGAACTTAACACAATGAATACCATTGTACCAGGTTCATTTATTGTTAGTATTACTATAAACTATTGTTCATGTTAATGAATGATCAATTTTCTCATGGCCATGCTAATTCCAAGACAAAATCTTTTCATCCACAGTTGTCTACCATTCAAACATTCCTATAACAGTCACAGGGAATCCTGGAACTACATCAAAAGAAATTGTTTTTATCTTTTCATCCAAAGTTGTCTCCATACAAACATTCCTATAACAATCACAGGCAATTCTGGAGCTACATCAAAAGAAAGTGTTTTTCATACACATGAACACTATAGGATGGTTAGGATAAATTTTACATCATAGTTAAGATACCTCATTTAAAGAATCCACTCTTTGGGAGAGACTTCCTGCTCATGAAGCTATAACGGTCTAGAGGATTAAACGCTATGGTATTGGAAATAGAGAAGATAAATTGGCGGATTTACCATGGGCAAGGAAAATGCTGGCAATGTTTTTGGAGTCTGAGTTTACTCTTGTTGATTGCTTTTTATTGAATAAGTTTAAAGCCTTTTAAATAAAAGCATCCAGTTTTGTGTACATTGTTCAATCATTGTTATCCACGACACCATACTTCTATCAGGTATTTTGTCAAACAATTCACGTCCCTTATTTGTGCTGCTACATTTTGAATACATGTCTACCAAGATAGCTGCAACTGTAACATCTAAAATAAATCCCCTTACATCTAAATTTTGATGGATGTCCATGCTCTAGTTTGAAGCCCCATTTAAATATAGGCAAGGAGAATGTTGGCAAAGATTAGGGGTCAGACTTTACACCTCACTTTTTCATTTTTTTGAAAGTTTATAAAGCCTTTTTCAACAAAAACAAATCCATTTTGTGCATCTTCTACAATGAATATGTTCCATGTAAACTGTGAAATGCAATAAAAAATTGGGAATCTGTAACTTAAAGAATAGCCTATTTCAACAATAAAGTGAAATCATAGAGATCTTGTACCTGCAAGGAAATTTAAAGTACGTCATTCTAATTGTATATATAGCTCTGTTATTTCATGTCATGGGAAAATAAGTTTGCATTTATAGAATGAGACTTTGAAAGTATTGTCACAAAAAAATGAGATGCATAAAAAATTCAAATAGAAAGAGAAAGAGGTTGAGAAGAATGCTAAGTTCAGTAGAAAAACTTGGAGATCTGTCACGATGCAATGTCAATTTCAATCTTCTCAAACAACCTAAAGATGGTGATTTACCTGAGTGTCTTCTAGTAAGTCTCTAGTACTATCTTCATAAAATCTCAGAAGCCTTCATGTCCGTCGATCACCCAAAATGTTTCTATGATTGATCCCCTAAGAGCATGCGCAACACCGCTATGCCAAATTGTTTTAGCATCTTCCATTAAAATGGGAGCTTTTGAATAGGGTATTGACATGCCTGAAAACACACTAAAGTTATAAATGCTCTTGTAGACGTGTATGCAAGATGTTGAATCATAGACATAGTTGCTGAAAATAGATTAAAACTCAATCAACGACAACCAGTGATAAACTGAATTAAATTAATCTATGTCAAACAATGATATATTTTCCTTCCGAATCTCCATCCTTCGTCGCCTGGCCTGAAAGAACATTTGAAACTTTCAATTGAGCCAAATAAACACTAAGAAGTATAGAGAGGAACCTGAAATGAGATCTTTTGGTCAGACACAGGCTGAGAAGCATACAAAACTACATTTTTTTTTCAACTGCATAAGATTTTGGCAACAGTTTGCCCTTCTACAATCGATTTTCTCTGTATTTTCAAATTAGAAACCGTATATTTGATTATAAAATCCCATGACCAAATATTATGTGATTATGGAAACGGTACCAGCCAATGCACGGTTCTATGATGACTTAGAGCCTACATGATGTTTGTAGTCCACATAAATTCTGCTCTCCTATGCCTTTACCATGCTTCAAAACTTGCACAAAACTGACTAGGAATGCATTTTCTCAAAAATGGTAACACTATTACAAGGATCATTCCCCTTGCCGACATTGTCTATGTCTGCCCACTTGATGCGCTCACTCCACCATAATTACTGTTATTCATCCTCTGAGCCAATTTCAACATGCTATGTCGCCCACTAGGATTCGCTACCACTTAGCCACACCAAAATAATTATTAGGCAAAATCCAAAAAAAACATTATACACTTGATCTAGACATCATTATACACAGGGATCTCTTCATGAGCCATTATTTGACATGAGAACAGTCTCCTGCTCTCCATTTCCACCCTTCAAGTCATCATTTTCCCAATCTAGACCTATAACATATAAATGCCATGGTACCAAAATTTAAATAGCAAAAAGCCTACTCACTTTTATTTAAATCCTCTAATGTTCTGTAACAACAGTTTTGTTATCTCTTATTGGCCTTAAATTGAATGAAATGTGTCAATGATGTTAATTAGCTACTATTTTGTACCCTATTACAGCTGTCAAATCCATGAAATGATTATATAGTCCTTGTCTTGGCTAGTATCAATAAGTTGTATGCTCTTTGATACAGTATCATTTATCTTGATGACATGACTATTCTCTGCTATTTCCTTTTGATAGTTTCCATCTCTTTGTTTCTTTTTTCATGGAAGGACCTTGATCTCTGCTTGCTTTTGCATTCATACCTCTATGAATCTTCATCTCCTCTATGATAAGAAACCTTACTTTAAGAAACTTAGATATCATGTGCTCTCTTCAAATGAGACTACATTTTCACTTGTTATATCTCATACTCTTCATGACACTACWYTGACACAAGTTTTTATAGTCTTCAACGCACTTCTATTGAACTTCAACTTGAATCTGCARTCTTCAACTCCAAGATCATGAGTGGAAAACAAAACMAATGGAAAACACTTGTCTTTGRGACTCAACCAATTCTTCTTTGTGGTCYAATGAACTWTGATGTATACAAAGTTTAATCAATAATAATCCTGACATAAAGAAGCATTAATCATGAGTACAAAATATAGTTAAAAAGAACTTAACACAATGAATACCGTTGTACCAGGTTCATTTATTGTTAGTATTAGAATAAACTATTAATCACGTCAATGAATGATCAATTTTCTCATGGCCATGCTAATTCCAAGACATAAAATCTTTTCATCCACAATTGTCTACCATTCAAACATTCCTATAACAATCACAAGGAATCCTGGAACTACATCTAAAGAAATTGTTTTTATCTTTTCATCCAAATTTGTCTCCATACAAACATTCCTATAACAATCACAGGGAATTCTAGAGCTACATCAAAAGAAATTGTTTTTCATACACCTCAACACTATAGGATGGTTAGGATAAATTTTAAATCATAGTTAAGATACCTCATTTAAACAATACACTCTTTGGGAGACACTTCCTGCTCATGAAGCTATAACAGTCTAGAGGATTAAACGCTAAGGTATTGTAAATAGAGAAGATAAATTGGCAGATTTAGCATGGGCAGGGAAAATGATGGCAATGTTTGTGGAGTCTGAGTTTATTCTTGTTGATTGCTTTTTATTGAATAAGTTTAAAGCCTTTTAAATAAAATCATCCATTTTTGTGTACATTGTTCAATCATTTTTATCCACGACACCATACTTCTATCAGGTATTTTGTCAAACAATTCACATCCCTTATCTATGCTGCTACATTTTGAATACATGTCTACCAAGATAGCTGCAACTGTAACATCTAACGGAAATCCCCTTACATCTAAATTTTGATGGATGTCCATGCTCTAGTTTGAAGCCCCATTTTAGTATAGGCAGGGAGAATGTTGGCAAAGATTAGGGGTCAGACTTTACACCTCAGTTTTTCATTTTTTTGAAAGTTTATAAAGCCTTTTTCAACAAAAACAAATCCATTTTGTGCATCTTCTACAATGAATATGTTCCATGTAAACTGTGAAATGCAATAAAAATTTGGGAATCTGTAACTTAAAGAATAGCCTATTTCAACAATAAAGTGAAATCATAGAGATCTTGTACCTACAAGGAAATTTAAAGTAGGTCATTCTAATTGTATATATAGCTCTGTCATTTCATGTCATGGGAAAAGAAGTTTGTGTTTATAGAATGAGACTTTGAAAGTATTGTCACAACAAAATGAGATGCATAACAAATTCAAATAGAAAGAGAAAGAAGCTGAGAAGAATGCTAAATTCCATAGAAAAACTTGGAGATCTGTCACGATGCAATGTCAATTTCAATCTTCTCAAACAACCCAAAGATGGTGATTTACCTGAGTGTCTTCTAGTAAGTCTCTAGTACTATCTTCATAGAATCTCAAAAGCCTTCATGTCCGTCGATCACCCAAAATGTTTCTATGATTTTTCCCCTAAGAGCATGCGCAACATCGCTATGCCAAATTGTTTTAGCATCATCCATTAAAATGGGAGCTTTTGAATAGGGTATTGACATTCCTGAAAACACACTAAAGTTATAAATTCTCTTGCAGACATATATGCAAGATGTCGAATCATAGACATAGTTGCTGAAAATAGATTAAAACTCAATCAACGAAAACCAGTGATAAACTAAATTAAATTAATCTATGTCAAACAATGATATATTTTCCTTCCGGATCTCCATCCTTCATCGCCTGGCATGAAAAAACATTTGAAACTTTTGATTGAGCCAAATAAACACTAAGAAGTATAGAGAGGAACCTAAAATCAGATCTTTTGGTAAGACACGGGCTGAGAATCATACAAAACTACATTTTTTTTTCAACTGCATAAGATTTTGGCAACAGTTTTCCCTTCCACAATCGATTTTCTCTGTATTTTCAAATTAGAAACCGTATATTATATTAAAAAAGCCAATGACCAAATATTATGTGATTATGGAAACGGTACCAGCCAATGCATGGTTTTGAGATGACTTAGAGCCTAGATGATGTTTGTAGTCCACTGAAATTCTACCCTCCTATGCCTTTACCATGCTTCAAAACTTGCACAAAACTGACTGGGAATGCATTTTCTCAAAAATGGTAACACTGTTACCAGGATCATTCCCCTTGCTGACATTGTCTATGTCTGCCCACTTGATGCTCTCACTCCACCATAATTACTGTTATTCATCCTCTGAGCCAGTTTCAACAAGCTATGTCGCCCACTAGGATTCGCTACCACTTAGCCACACCAAAATAATTATTAGGCAAAATCCAAAAAAAACATTATACACTTGATCTAGACATCATTATACATAGGGATATCTGGATGAGCCATTATTTGACATGAGAATAGTCTCCTGCTCTCCATTTCCACCCTTCAAGTCATCATTTTCCCAATCCAGACCTATAACATATAAATGCTATGGTACCAAAATTTAAATAGAAAAAAGCCTACTCACTTTTATTTAAATCGTCTAATGTTCTGTAACAATAGTTTTGTTGTCTGTTATTGGCCTTAAATTGAATGAAATGTGTCAATGATGTTAATTAGCTACTATTTTGTACCCTATTACAGTTGTCAAATCCATGAAATGATTATATAGTCCTTGTCTTGGCTAGTATCAATAAGTTGTATTCTCTTTGATACAGTATCATTTATCTTGATGACATGACTATTCTCTGCTATTTCCTTTTGATAGTTTCCATCTCTTTGTTTCTTTTTTCATGGAAGGACCTTGATCTCTACTTGCTTTTGCATTCATACCTCTATGAATCTTCATCTCCTCTATGATAAGAAACCTTACTTTAAGAAACTTAGATATCATGTGCTATCTTCAAATGAGACTACATTTTCACTTGTTATATCTCATACTCTTCATGACACTACTTTGACACAAGTTTTTATAGTCTTCAACGCACTTCTATTGAACTTCAACATGAATTTGCAATCTTCAACTCCAAGATCATGAGTGGAAAACAAAACCAATGGAAAACACTTGTCTTTGAGACTCAACCAATTCTTCTTTGTGGTCCAATGAACTTTGATGTATACAAAGTTTAATCAATAATAATCTTGACATAAAGAAGCATTAATCACGAGTACAAAATATAGTTAAAAAGAACTTAACACAATGAATACCGTTGTACCAGGTTCATTTATTATTAGTATTACTATAAACTATTGTTCATGTCAATGAATGATCAATTTTCTCATGGCCATGCTAATTTCAAGTCATAAAATCTTTTCATCCACAGTTCTCTACCATTCAAACATTCCTATAACAATCACAGGGAATCCTGGAACTACATCAAAAGAAATTTTTTTTACCTTTTCATCCAAAGTTGTCTCCATACAAACATTCCTATAACAATCACAGGGAATTCTGGAGCTACATCAAAAGAAATTGTTTTTCATACACCTGAACACTATAGGATGGTTAGGATAAATTTTACATCACAGTTAAGATACCTCATTTAAAGAATCCACTCGTTGGGAGAGACTTCCTGCTCATGAAGCTATAACGGTCTAGAGGATAAAACACTATGGTATTGGAAATAGAGAAGATAAATTGGCAGATTTACCATGGGCAAGGAAAATGCTGGCAATGTTTGTGGAGTCTGAGTTTACTCTTGTTGATTGCTTTTTATTGAATAAGTTTAAAGCCTTTTAAATAAAATCATCCAGTTTTGTGTACATTGTTCAATCATTGTTATCCATGAAACCATACTTCTATCAGACATTTTTTCAAACAATTCACATCCCTTATCTATGCTACTACATTTTGAATACATGTCTACCAAGATAGCTGCAACTGTAACATCTAAAAGAAATCCCCTTACATCTAAATTTTGATGGATGTCCATGCTCTAGTTTGAAGCCCCATTTAAGTATAGGCAAGGAGAAAGTTAGCAAAGATTAGGGGTCAGACTTTACACCTCAGTTTTTCATTTTTTTGAAAGTTTATAAAGCCTTTTTCAACAAAAGCAAATCCATTTTGTGCATCTTCTACAATGAATATGTTCCATGTAAACTGTGAAATGCAATAAAAAATTGGGAATCTGTAACTTAAAGAATAGCCTATTTCAACAATAAATTTAAATCATAGAGATCTTGTACCTGCAAGGAAATTTAAAGTACCTCATTCTAATTGTATATATAGCTCTATCATTTCATGTCATGGGAAAAGAAGTTTGTGTTTATAGAATGAGACTTTGAAAGTATTGTCACAACAAAATGAGATGCATAAAAAATTCAAATAGAAAGAGAAAGAGGCTAAGAAGAATGCTAAGTTCAGTAGAAAAACTTGGAGATCTGTCACGATGCAATGTCAATTTCAATCTTCTCAAACAACCCAAAGATGGTGATTTACCTGAGTGTCTTCTAGTAAGTCTCTAGTACTATCTTCATAGAATCTTAGAAGCCTTCATGTCCGTCGATCACCCAAAATGTTTCTATGATTGATCCCCTAAGAGCATGCGCAACACCGCAATGCCAAATTGTTTTAGCGTCTTCCATTAAAATGGGAGCTTTTGAATAGGGTATTGACATGCCTAAAAACACACTAAAGTTATAAATGCTCTTGTAGACATGTATGCAAGATGTCAAATCATAGACATAGTTGCTGAAAACAGATTAAAACTCAATCAACGACAACCAGTGATAAACTGAATTAAATTAATCTATGTCAAACAATGATATATTTTCCTTCCGGATCTCCATCCTTCGTCGCCTGGCCTGAAAAAACATTTGAAACTTTCAATTGATCCAAATAAACACTAAGAAGTATAGAGAAGAACCTGAAATCAGATCTATTGGTCAGACAAAAGTTGAGAAGCATACAAAACTACATTTTTTTTTCAACTGCATAAGATTTTGGCAACAGTTTTCCCTTCTACAATTGATTTTCTCTATATTTTCAAATTAGAAACCATATATTAGATTAAAAAAGCCCATGACCAAATATTATGTGATTATGGAAATGGTACCAGGCAATGCACGATTCTGTGATGACTTAGAGCCTAGATGATGTTTGTAGTCCACATAAATTCTGCTCTCCTATGCCTTTACCATGCTTCAAAATTTGCACAAAACTGACTGGGAATGCATTTTCTCAAAAATGGTAACACTGTTACCAGGATCATTCCCCTTGCCGACATTGTCTATGTCTTCCCACTTGATGTGCTCACTCCACCACAATTACCGTTATTCATCCTCTGAGCCAGTTTCAACATGCTACGTCGCCCACTAGGATTCACTACCACTTAGCCACACCAAAATAATTATTAGGGAAAATCCAAAAAAAACATTATACACTTGATCTAGACATCATTATACATAGGGATCTCTTGATGCACCATTACTTGACATGAGAACAGTCTCCTGCTCTCCATTTCCACCCTTCAAGTCATCATTTTCCCAATCTAGACCTATAACATATAAATGCCATGGTACCAAAATTTGAATAGCAAAAATCCTACTCACTTTTATTTAAATCCTCTAATGTTCTGTAACAATAGTTTTGTTGTCTGTTATTGGCCTTGAATTGAATGAAATGTGTCAATGATGTTAATTAGCTACTATTTTGTACCCTATTACAGTTGTCAAATCCATGAAATGATTATACAGTCCTTGTCTTG
>MU227453.1:996503-1009604 GCA_018584345.1 Thuja plicata | reverse complement strand
TGATTATTTCTTTTTGCCTCTTAATCTCAATCGTTCACTTTTCTTTATAAGGAAATCTCTCCTTCTCATTTTGATATTAGGTTTTCATAGTATTGTTATGCTGCAGGTTTGGAGAGCAATTTTGGAGAAGGATTTGAGCACTTGAGCTTGGATATTGCAACTTCTCTCTTCTTGTCTTCTTCTTCTTGCATCCATGGCTATTCATGTAGACTAGATTCATGTTTATTTTCATAGATTAGATTTGCATTTGTATTTCCTTCCATAGATTAATCATGCATTGTTATCATTTAGATTAATTTCCTTTCATGCATTGTTATCATTTAGATTAATTTCCTTTCATGCATTGTTATCATATAGAGAAGATCTCATTTTCATGCATTTGAATCTCTCATTTCATGGTGTACTTGCATAGGCACTAACTAGGTCAATCTGAGGGCCTCCATTTCACACCTTTGCACTCCATGACTAGAGAGCTATGGATCGATATTTGAGGCCTCATTCTTGAGCAACCTTGGATGGAATAATTCATAGAAGTGTGACACATTTCCGTCACACAAGTAGGACTCAGATCATGGGTTGAATTTAACATATTCAGTAGATTTCTGTTGTTTCCATATCTCAAGGTGTTGCTTGGGTGAATGCATCTTAGATTGGGTAGATTGGGTGTAAGTGCAAGACATGCAAATTTGCATATACAAATGTGAATGTGTAAGGTGATATCTTTCTATTATCTTTGAATATAGATTGAAAGTGCTCTATACATATGCAAATTTGAATTGTAGGTTGTTGGGAAAATAAGCCTAAGAGACTTCATCAACATGATTGCTTGAACTCGCTACTCAAAAAGTTGAATTTGTAAAACTTGGTTGATTATACTCTAGACTTTATTAGGTGAGCCTGAAAATCAAAAGGCAAATTTGGAGAACTTGGGTCACTTAATGACTTATAGAAACTTGTCCAAAAAGGTAGATTTACAATCATAGAGGCAAACATGATTTATTCATAGGTGAATTTAAAATGTGTACATTTATTCTTGAATTTTATACTTGCATTCCAATTTTATTTAACTTTGGGTACTAATTGGCTAACTTGTGCTCATGTGATCATACTAACTATTTGTGCAGCTTGCATTTGTCCAAGACTGGTGTATTTAAACAATCTAACATCATTTCTTTCAAAATCATGACCAAAGATTTATTTTTTCCACTATTTTAAGAATACTTCATTTCATAAATGGTCAATTAACTTTGTGTGGTTTGTTTTGGATTTGTGTGTTGAAATATTCTCCCCCTTGCACTGAAAGGCGAGCTTAGGGATCACAAATAATATGTTCATCCAAGTCATGTAATTTTAATCCTAGGGGTACTTACACATATGCTTTTCTCTTGTGCTTTGTAAAAGATTAGAGATCAAAAAATTCTAGTGTTTGCTTTACGAGGCCTTCTTGGGGATTTCATTCTAAAGTCATCTCAAGATGTCACTTGGCATTATCTTATGTATTGAAGGACCGAATGCCTCTCATCTCTTAATCTTCATCTTCCCATCCCAACCCTCCATTCCATCTCCTTTGATTTGTATTAACCAACACTTAGCCATTCTTGAATCACAATGCATTTGAACCAATTTAGCATCACTATGTTGTCAAAATTTTATGAGCACACTTCCAAACCAAACATCTAGAGAAAATTATTGCAATGAAATGTTTGATATACTTCATTTTCATGGTATTTCATGTTAATTTGACCTTGTTTAAGCCAACACTTGATTGTTGATTTTTTTGTGTGTTTTTGGGTTGATTTTTCTATAACTTTAGTCCATTTGAAAATATGTTTCCTTACACACATTTTATTTAAATTTGCATAAACTACATAAGGCTTCTCTAGACTTCAATTTATACACATTGAAAAAATATCTACAATTTTAATTATTTTGTGGAGGTTCTATTAGATGTGTTCAATAATACCAATCATGACAAAATTGGAACACTTTGATGTTGATATATATGTACATGGAAAGAAAAATAATGTAGATTAGATCTAAAACTATATCCTTTTTAATATCTCATATCTGTATAAGATTCTAAGACCATTACAAAGGTTACAATTTCATATTGGGGAGGAACTATCAAAGTTGTGTAGAATTCCTTTGGCATTAATAATTATATATATTTTTCTTGAATTTACATTAAGTATAGATATAATAAAGGAACATCCTATCCATTAAAAAATCTTGCATCACCAACATAATCCTTTGATTTATCTATTTTCATTTGTTCACAAGACAAGTTAGATGTTTTGTTTTGGTTTGAAGTGTATATTGTGGGTTTTATTGTGTGATTATGGTTGTGTTTTGGGGAAGCTAAATATCTATATCACCACCATAAAATATATCATTTGTGGTATTCATGTCACATATAACTATATATAGGTTAAAGTAGATTCTTTCATCATAAGTATTGATAAAGACAATTCACACAAAATAAAAAAGTCAAGTGTACAACTTGCTAAATAATGAAACATTTGACATAGGAAAGATTAAGCATACCAAACCCTAATGAATGATGTGTACAAATAATTGAAGGTTCAAGTGTACAACCTACCAATGATTCAAGCATATGCATCCTATCAAAGAGTGAAGTATATATAGCCTGTCAAAAAAGTCATAATTTTGTGAAAATCATAATGTACAACCACTGGGATGTGGCAATACCAATGAAAGGGTTATTTTGAAAATAGAAATTCGAATAGACAAAATATATAATTACATAGAGAAATTTTTTATAGGTGGAAAGAATCCATCTTAGGTAAGTTTTCAAGGTAAGATCACATTTCTTCTAGGTAAATTCTTATTTTTGAGTAATCGTTATAGTGTTATTGTCACACGTCTTAATTGTTTTTTTATTAAAAGAAGAAATAAAAAAGGTGGTTATCCCTTACACAACCACAACCCATAGGCCTCAATAGAGATCAGCATCACACTAACATTAAGGGTGTTGATAACTATAAGGATATTCCATACATGACACACTACCAAAAAAGATAGTAGTCTACCTCAAGAGTGGGCAGATAGCTCACCCAAAATGTAGGGAGGAGAATGAGAGGCTATATAATGATTTTTACTATGTTGTTGGACCATTATCTAGGCTATACTATCACTAGGATCCCCACCACAAGGAGGAGAAAGTAGGGAAACCCTATTTGAAATCTACTGTCACCACAAGGGACATAGTGTTGAGAAAGTTGTACATCATCAGCTAAAGATTGCAAGAGAGAAGGAGAAATAGACAAAGAATGGTCCACATGGATAGATAGGGTCACACTAGTAGTAGTAGTAGGAGTAGGATCCATAAGGACTATGGAGAACAAATTTGTAGTAGGAGCATCATCCAAATTTGCAACATGAGCTTCATCTAGAGGGGAATCATCACCAGCCTATGATGCATTGTTAGAGGAAGAATCGAAAGTTGGAAAAGCTAAATTTTCATCATTAGATTCCTTCCACCAAGTAGCAACACCTTTATGACATAATAGAGAATAATATATTGTTTGGAGACCAGTAGAGAAGCACCAAACATATCAAAATTGGAGGCCCTCATAATCTATGGATTGAGTCATTGGCAGGTTTCCCACCATGAGAGCTAAATCTCCAAAGAGAGGTGTGGAGATATCAATGTCAACCAAAATGCATACAAATGTGGAGAGACCCATGGTGGTCGTGGTATCATCCACCTTTATAAAATAGGCAGTACAGTTTTTAATGGCCTCAAAACAAGAATTTTCCTAGAAATGAAAGGGAAAATTGGGAAGCCAAATCCACACTAGATGCATACTAAGTTGTTCAATCAAGGGGTTGAAGGAGACTTTCTAGGCTTTGGTCAGAAGAGTGTGATTCCCCCAAGCCCACAACTTTCTCATCAACAAATCTCTTTCCTCTATAGAAAGAAAAATAGTAATAAAAAATCTCTTAGCACAAGGGAAAAGCTCAATGTTACCTAAAATCAAGGGTCTCTAAGAATATTTCACCCAATGATGGAGGTCCGATAGAGAAGGCCAAAAACCAAAAAATCTACAAACCAACCCACAACATTGGAAGTACTCCACATTTTCAACCACGTCTAGGCCATAGACCACCACAAGGGAGATCTTGACATAAGAGAGAGTTTGAGATTTTACTTTGGGAGGAACAAAAAAAATAGATCAGACAACTCTAGCAAAGTTATTCCCACCAACAAGAGGTGGAGAGGAAACCCGGGCACATTCATGAAATCGGGTTTCCCAAAAGAGGACCCAAAGAGCACTGCTTTAGCAAAAACGCCCACACCCACAACTGAGACATCGCCCACAATCACTAGAACTATACCCACATAAGTCCCCATGCCATAAGTCTTGGATGCAATCCCCTTTACAAGACTAGGCATAGAGGCAGTGGGAAAAATGAGGGTAGTCATTAACAACATGACTAGGCAGGAGTTGGAGAGTTCAAAATAATGTTGCAAACTTTAGTTTTGACTAAATTTTGACATTTTTCACTTATCTATTTCTAACAATCTATGCATGTGGAAAAGGGTTTCTCTTGGAATTAATAATTGACAAATGGATCACAACATATTAAGCTCATTAAGAGTATTATTTGGGTTACTATAAAAAGTTGAGTCCCACTTTTGGGCAAAAAGTGGAAGTGTTTTCCCTGTTTTTCAATTTTTCTATCAATTGATGTCAAATTTAAAGCACTTAGAGATTGAATCTCAAAAAATTCCACTACTAGAAAATGTAGTGCTCAGAGTCTAGTTTTCAAATATGTAATTTTTTTGAATACCGACATGGTAGAAATATTTTAGTAGGCATTTTTAAAAACCCCTTTTTCAAAATGCATGTTTCATGACCATACAACACACGTGTACGAGCACCCTATTTTGAAGTAAATAAATAAATTTTTGTAAATCCTTCTAGGGAAAGGTACCTAAAACATCAAAGATTGATGAGAATATTTTTGTTTTTTTTATTGAATTTTTTTTTACTAATTTTTAATTTACTATAAAGTATATTTTCGAAACCTCTAGTGTACGACCACCATAATTTGATGAAAATTTCACTTTTATTTTTATTTTATTTTTAATTTTGAAGGAAATTCTATGTAGATTGATGTCATATAATTCATTTTTAAAAAAATATAAAATCAAAAAAGTTATTAAAATTTGTTAACCTTACTATTTCAACTTTAGGTACCACTTTGGCATAATAAATATTGTAAAAATACTAAAATTAGTCATATCACTACAAAATTTATATTTTTATAATCTATACAATATGAACTAAAATGGGTTTTCATTTCGTCAAAAAATTCATCTGGGAAGGACTCCAAAAATTTACGACAAAGCGTAAATTTTATGTATCAATGCCTTAGCCATATTTTTGCAAAGCCAAGCACAAGCTTGGTGGGACCAATCCTGTCTCGAACCAAAAACTAGGGTAGAGGTACGGTTCCCACTCTTGATTTTAAAAAATGGGCACCCATTTTTTAAAATTCAAAAAATGGGTGCCCGTTTCTATTTGGACTATTGAAATAGAAACGGGCACTCGTTTCATAAACAGGCACTCATTTCTATTTAAATAATGGGTACCCATTTCTGGAAGATCCGTTGGAGACAAAAAAAACACTTTGTAGATCAGAGCTCAATGATGGATGATTATGCAATCATTTTTATGACATATCCGTGCAACAGAAAGAATATTTTGAATCTACATTCTCTTTTTTTGTCTTGTTTTGGATCTGACAAGAAGGGATTAATTTGAATTCCAATTTTGGTGCAAATATGGGATCAAAGAAACGCAAAAAGAGGCAAAGAAAGGTTCTGAAAGCTGACGAGGTTGCAAAAAATTGAGAGGAGACAAAATGACAATGAGAAAGAAGAGCAAGAATTCAAAAACTCAAAAATTCTGGAGCATCGAGTTCAACAATCATTTCAAAAGAGGAGAATAATAAGGACACCATGATGGATGAAAAGGTTGAAGAAGAAAATACAATAGGAGAAAATTCAGGTGCATTAATTTCTAATCAAGTGTTGGATACAGGTATGTCTTTACAGCCAAATGAAACTTATTCTGATAAAGAACTTGATCTTTTTGTATTAGCGGGTTACTCTTTAAATCGTTCAGATTTTCTTCCTAAAAATAGAGTAACAGATTATATTGCACATCAAACATCACAAATTAGTAATGTTAATCATAATGATAAAGGAACTGAATTTCAAACCCCAATTGAAAGTGAAATTCAAACCCCAATTGAAATCGACAATCAAACGACAATTGAGATCAACAATGTGGATGTAGACATACAAACACCAATTGAGAAAGAAACCCCTTTGAATGATAATGAAATGAATGAAAAATTTCAAATTAAAAGTGATGTTCTAGAGAATCTGACAGAATAGGACACATGTGACTAAATTGTTTAGACAATTTTTCTATAATAATAAATTTGGGTTTCAATGTTAATTAATGTTACAACTAATTAAAATGACTAAAATGTGAAAAGTGATGAAGAGGTTAGGCATTTATGTGAAATCCAAGAAGAAGGATGAGTCTCTAAAATAAGTTGTATCAATTGTTGCTAGTGCCTTTGACGCAATCGAAAAGAAAATTTGTTCTAAAAATAGGAACGTGGCACGCTGAGCAATAACAACAGCTTTAGTAAATAAAACTACTTATGATAAAAGAATGATGACAAACATAAGTGGTTATCTTAATATTCATCATAAAACTTTAGCAAGAGCTGTAATGAGAAGAGTTAACTTTGAAAGTGATCTGATAAAACATTTGTGGAGCTTTAGTGGCAGACTCTCGAGTTCTGACATGAAACTTACTGGTGAAGTCAAAACTTTGATTAAAAGTTTTTGGCACAGTAATACAAGAGTATCACCTAATGCCAAAGATGTTCTTAAATTAATAGTAAACTCAAAAATTCATGATCCACATCCAAAACATCTTTTGGATATGACTCAAACTAAATTGTAAAAAAAAAAATTGGACGTTAAGGTGTTAACTATTACTATTAGTCAAAGATCTTTTGAAAAATGTAAACCATGGTATGTAAGGATTAACAAGGAAAGAGTAACATGTTCTTGCAAAACTCATGTTCAATTTTGTTATCATTATGATGTATTTCAATTTATGCGTTCTACCATACATACTAATGAAATGTTGTAGGAATGTGGTATAAATATACCACCTCAAACTGTAAAAGAGTTTATATAAAGTTTGTTTTGTAACCCACTATATTGTGTTAAAATGGAATAACTTCTATGTTAAGAATGTTTAGCCCTCCTTAGGGGATTTTTTAGACCATCATCATGTTGTCCTCGCATTTTCGCACCCTCTCCAGGTTCTGTGCCTATTTAGGACCCTAATTGGGCCTCTACGGGCACTGTTTATCCCACCTGGCACATTTTCTAGGGGTTCTGAATCCCTGGGTCAAGGGAGACCTCGACCCTGACCTAGGTCAGGGTCAACCTTGACCTTGACCCAGGTCCCTCTTTCCAATTGGAAAGTTTGTTGGCTGCCAAGGGACATTCAAAAGTTCATTTTCCCACTTTCGGATCGATTATTTTGGGTTCCGAAGCGATGACTCTTAAATTATATTTAATATAGGTCAACTTCTAGGGGTATAGGTCTACTTTGAATTTAATTCTCCTATGTAGGCCTCTCTATTAAATTTTTCCCTAGACTTGTATATAAGGAAGCTTTCCTCCTCTCATTTTGACTAAGCAAGAATCCAAGTGAACAAGACTAAGCAAAATCATCTACTTGGAGGCAAGCACATTATCGTCTACTTGCGAGCGTCCATTATTCTATATGTTTTAAAATTTCAAGTGTCCAATCAAGGTTTTCAAGTCTTCCTCTCAAGCATTTAATTTTTCCATTAAAGATCAAGGATTCAAGCATTCAAGCCTTTGAAGGGATTTGGTTCAAGCATTCAAGATTCATCATTCAAACCCTAGATCTATCCATCACGGTAGTGTGATCCTCCTTCAAGATCCTTTGTGCATCCTCAAGATTCATTCATTATTCCTTCAAGGTGGATTCCAAGCATAGAATCATGGAGGTTTATGGTTTCTAATATTGAGTCCAAGATTTCATATTTACATACTTGTTTACATTCAAAATACAATTGCATATCTATTGAATATCATAGCTTCATTGTTAGATCTACTTATACTACTTGGTAGCATTCTCTATTTCAATTATTGATTTCAAGGTTAATTCCTAAATCGGGGTTTGACTAAGGTGAACCCCTCCCCCCCCAACAAACAAAACCATTTTTATTTTAGGTATAGGTACAGTACAGTGAATTTAAGAGAAGATTTGGATACCCTTTTCGGCCAAATTTTGGGATCCACAAACAGAATTTTCGTTGGAGTAGTGTAGGTTGAGGTCGACATTTTGGGGTACAATTGCACCCCCATAAAGAGGTCAAGGTCAACCTGACTCATAAAAGGAAAATATTTCTAGGTTTTTTCTATCTTTGTGTTTCTGTTCCAGATCCGGTTGCAGAATTTTTTGAAACTCAACACAGACATCTAAAAATAGGATTTTCCAGATCTGCTATATTCCAAGGTAAATGTTTCATTTCAATTAAGGTTTTAAGAAATTTAGATCTATTGTTTCACTTTATAATTAATAAATTAGATCCCTTCTTCCCCTCTTTATCCATAACTAGTTGATTCCTTTTTGCATTGATTGTCTCCTTTTGATTAATCAATTGGGATCTCCTTGTTTTGGATCAGGAGACCACACATATCACACACACACCCTACCACACACCCCATTAATTATATATATATTTATATATATATATATATATATATATATATATATATTTATATATATTTATTTATTTATTTATATCCTACCTTTTGGTGAACCTGCGATAGACAACTCTTTCTTTTTGGTGTTAGATGCTTTGCCTCTTTTCCTTTGAGATTATCTTTTTAAATTAGTTTTCTTTTATGCTCTTGTATTTCAAAATACAAATAAATCTACATACTCATACAAATACAAAAACATTTCTTGCATTTCATTCACTATGAAGATCTTTAAGATGCTTTGGGGTATGGTTATTTTCCTCATTATTCTTCTTTTAGCATCTCTTTATAGTACTTATGATGTTTATGAGAGTATCATCCATTTCATTATGTTTGTTACTCTTCATGTTTCACTTGCCTGTGCTATTTTGAGATCAACTAATACTAGTCTTCCTACTTTCAAAACTTTCATTAAGAATTTGTGTAGTGGACTTATTGCTCTTTTGGATCCTATGAAGAATTTGGTAGATGATACCCCATTTCCTAATCTTCCTAATCCTAATCCAATCCTTCATAATCTATTTCCTAATCTTCCTAATCCTAATCCTATATTTCCTAATCCAATTCCTAATATTCCCACTCCTATTTCTCCATCTTCTATCCCTATTTCTTCCCACACATATGATGGGGCTCAAACTATGGTTCATGATGTAGATGTGCAAGAATTCTTTGATTTACCTTCCCCTTCTTATCTGATTCATGATGATATTAAATGGAAAAGCAAAGAAACTTCTTCTAAACCTATCATTCCTCCTTACACAACATTTTCTAATGATCACCGTAAACAATCACCTCTTGTAGAAGCTTTATGAGATATGTACACTACCAGATACAATATGGTCGCTAAACAAGGTTATAAGAGTTTAGGGCTTGGTGTTAATGAACATGGTATTAAATATCTAGTTCATCTATCCCCTAAAAAAGATAAGCATGGTTTAGGCTTTCCACTATCTCAACTTAAGGTGGTTGATTTTGATCATCGCCCTCCTCTTCATATTCTTCTTCCAACACATTCCTTAGATTACCCTGATACCCCTCAGTATGTGGCTAAGAAGGTGTATGTTCGTAATGAATTCTAATAAATAAATCTTTAAACCTATGCCGAAAGATGATCTCTCCAAGTATAAATGTCCTTTTCATTATAGTAATACACATTTACTTGCTAATTGCGTGCATTTTAAGATGTATGTTAGAGAAAGAGATGCTTTAGGAATTATATCTCACTCTCGTGCGGTATTACAATTTCTTCATAATTTCCATACAGGGAATACCCCTCGTTCTTCTAAAATATAGATCTTTCTCCATCTCGTCTCTTCACTGGGGGGAAGAGGTATTTCTTCCATTTTTTCTAGGATCCATTATTCTCTTAGCATGTATTTTGTTTTGAGCCTAATTGGTTATTCTTTCTATATTATATCCCTATGGTTTTGAATTATGATACATTCCTTCCTTTTCTCATAATATATATCCATAGCTATCTTCTAATATTCATGATATATTTTCTAGGACATTTGTTTTGCAAAGATATCTCTTTACAACATCTCTTGATATGATTGGTATATCCCTTGTTTTCATCTCTTGGGGGCAAGGTTTTCCTTCTTTTCTCTCTATATAAGGATCTACTTTTCTTAGCTTAGTGACATATGTTTATTCTACAACATTATTTCCTTATAAAGACTTATGTTTTAAATATGGATACCCTCTTATATGAGAGGTGATTGTATTTTGAAAATTATGTTCTTTATAAACTCTTTCCTTTGCTTTGGTTTAGAGTTTGATTCCTTCATTCCAAGATTCCTCTTCCTCTTGATCACAGGGGGCTTGATGATTGAATCTTTGGTCCCTCTTTGTTTTTCTTTGAAAGATGATATTTTATCCTAAGAACTCCTCTATGGTGGGGGTCATGTTGATAAGATCTCTTCCTCTTTGAGGATTCTTTTCATGATTATCTATGCTCTTAGATGTAAGGGTCAATACTCTTCGCTAAGACTATAGTGTGCATTGTTGGTAATAGGATATCTCCTTACTTTATGAAGTAGGTATCCTCCTCTTCCTTATCCTATCTATTAGGTAGCCAAAATAAGGAGGGGGCATATATAGGGTCTCCCTTATACTATAGTTTATATTTTACAACATGCTAAATCCTCGTAAGGTAACACACATAAGTTGCTAAATCCTGAAGAGACACACATATTTATTTTTATTTTTGCTAAATTATTAGAAGGTAAGGCATATAAGTTGTTAAATCCTGAAGAGGTGTGCATTTTTAAAATTCAAATATTCTAAATCCTTAGAAGGTAACGCACATAAGTTGCTAAATCCTGAAGAGACACACATTTTATATTCCATAGTGATACAAGAATGTGGATCTATGGGTATTCCAAAAGCTGTTAGAAGATGCATTAAAATTACAAAGTACAGTTTATGGGTGAACCTGTTGGACTCTCCCTCCTTGGTGATTCATGTTAAGGTGGGAATCTTACTAGCTGAGGTAATCACTTTTTCTTTTCTCTCTTTCGCTTTCATGCTAGTAGGATTAGATCATGAAGCTATGTTATTTATAGTGTTGCTCTTGTCTTTCTTATGTAGTCATTTATGCTTTCTATGATTATTTTCTCTTTTCTTTCGTACCCTTGTGCATGTATGTGGAGTTGGAATCCTTGGTCTGGAGGCTCATGTCTTTGAATAAGTGATGTTCTACCTTGTTGCAATCCACCTGAGTCTTTCTTCTAACTTTATCATGAGTATGTTCTAACTTTATCATCTTAAAATGGAAGAACTTCCATGTTAAGAACATTTATCCCTCCTTAGGTGGTGTTTTAGACTATCATCATGTTTTCCTCTCATTTCTGCACCCTCTCCAGCTTATGTGCATGTTTAGGACCCTGATTGGGCCTCTCTGGGCACTGTTTATCCCACCTGGCACATTTTCTAAGGGTTCTGACTCCCTGGGTCAAGGTTGACCTTGACCTTGACCTAGGTTAGGGTTGACCTTTACCTTGACCAAGGTCCCCCTTTACAATTGGAAATTTTGTCAGCTGTCGAGGGACATTCAAAATTTCATTTTCCCGCTTCCGGGTCGGCTGTTTTGGGTTTCGAAGTGACGAATCTTAAATTATATTTAATATAGGTCCACTTCTAGGGGTATATGTCTAATTGGAATTTAATTCTCCTATGTAGGCCTCTCTAGAATATTGTTCCCTAGACTTTTATATAAGGAATCTTTCCTCTAATTTTGACTAAGCAAGAATCCAAGTGAACAAGACTAAGCAAAATCATCTACTTGGAGATGAGCACATTATCATATACTTGCAAGAATCCATTATTCTACATGTTTTCAAGATTTCAAGTGTCCAATAAAGGTTTTAAAGTCTTCCTCTCAAGAATTTAAGTTCTCCATTGAAGATCAAGGATTCAAGCATTCAAGCCTTTGAAGGAATTTGGTTCAAGCATTCAAGATTCATCATTCAAACCCTAGATCTATACATCATGGTGTTCTGATCTTCCCTCAAGATCCTTTGTGCATCCTCAAGATTCATTCATTCTTCCTTCAAGGTGGATTCCAAGCATACAATCATGGAGGTTTATGGTTTCTAATATTGAGTCCAAGCTTTCATATTTACATACTTGTTTACATTCGAAATACAATTGCATATCTATTGAATATCAAAGCTTCATTGTTAGATCTAGTTCTACTACTTGCTAGCATTATCTATTTCAATTATTGATTTCAAGATTAATTCCTAAATCGGGCTTTGACTAAGGCAAACCCCTCCCCCCAACAAACAAAACCATTTTTCTTGCAAGTACAAGTTAAGGACAACAAATTTAAGAGAAGATTTGGATACCCTTTTCAGCCAACATTCAGGATCCATGAACAGAATTTTTCATCAGAGCAATACAGGTCAAGGTCAACATTTTGGGGTAAAATTGCACCCCATAAAGAGGTCAAGGTTGAACTGACTCAAAAAAGGAAAATATTTTTGGGTTTTGTCCGTCACTGCGTCTCTGTTCTAGGTCTGATTGCAGAACTTCCTGAAACTCAACACAGACATCAGAAAATAGGATTTTCCAGATCTTCTATATTCCAAGGTAAATGAATTATTTCAATTAAGGTTTTAACCAATTCAGATCTAGTTTTTTACTTTATAATTAATAAATTAGATCCCCTCTTCCCCTCTTTATTCATAACTAGTTGATTCTTTTTTGCATTGATTGTCTCCTTTCGATTAATCAATTGG
>MU227453.1:983253-996394 GCA_018584345.1 Thuja plicata | reverse complement strand
ATGTGTTTCTGGTGTATGTGATGTATGTGGCAATCTTGAATTTTTAGATGAATGTTTGCATGAAAATATTTCAATTGATTTTGGTCATCAATTAGTTGATGTAAAAATATTTAAAACTATTCAGTATCCATTGAAGGACGGAAAGGTTGGAAAATAGTGTGATCTAATTTTTGTAAAAGTTGGTGTTCATGCATTTATGAATGAATACAAGAATAAGGTTGTACCTAAATATGTGAAACACTCTCACAATGCTAGATGAATTGATGGATAGTTTCGCATATGCAAGAATACATTTCCAATTTGCAGTATACTCTCAGTCGTTGAATTTGTAGAGAACTACATGTTTGCACCAAAAGATTAGATCCAATCACAATATTATAAATCGGTGTAAGTAATAATGTTTGTTCATGTTGTTTATAGGCATGCACTAATAATACAGAAGAGGATAGAAGAATTTTGAGAGAGTATCATTTCTATATGAGTGATAGTAAATTGCACTTATCTGAGTTTGTCCAATATTTCTTTAAGACCTTTTATGAGAATTTAAGGGAGAGAGAAATTCATATAACACAACATCTAATATGGTCAGATAATTGCACAGGGCAATTCAAGAATGCTAGAATGTTTTATTGGTTGAGTAGGACACATAAGAAAATTAATGTCCATCGTATTTGGAGTTTTTTTTAGGTTGGACATGGTAAAGGAGAACACAATAGTGTCGGTGCATGTGTTAAGAGAGCCCTATGTAGAGAGAAAATCAAATTTGAGGAAAAGGAAAAATTTAAAGATGCACGTGCAATTATTGAGTGGTGTAAAACAAGTTTGTCTACAAGATCAAGTTAGAACTCTACAATCGGATGTTTCTTTTGGCTAGTTGAAGAGAATAATATCTTTTCAAGATATGATCATGATACAATCAGCGGGTGTGCTAAATGGCATTCATTTATGAGTTCCAATTCTAACACTTGGACTATATGGACTAGGGAGCTTGTATGTTTTTGTTAATTTTGTGTTGCAGGTGAATGGGAAGAATGAGAGAATATGCAATGGGTTGAAGAATGGAAACATAAATCCTTAACACCTAGTGAGCCACACAATCAAGATGATATGAGAAATGAAGACCTAAATAATGCATTTGCATCAGAAGATTATAATCATGTTTCAGACCTCATACAACCTGGTAATTTAATTCAATTTCTTGTAAAACTTTAAACTATATGATTAATGTATGTCATGATTTATGATTGTATTTGAAATAAACATCTAAGAATTTTTATTTGTACATGTACTTAATTTTGTTTTCCAGAACATGTGTACGTTGTTGTTGCACCCGAAGATAATGAAGAGCAGACTGATTATTGGCTAGCTCGATGTGTAGAACCTAAGAAAAATTTTATATGTCATTGTAAGATAAGAAAATAGATATATTTTTCTTTTGATTTTTAGGGTTTGTTATTATCCTATCTTACATTTGAAAGATTTGATTTGATTTGATTTGTTTATTGAAGTGTAGGGGTAAATAACATATTCTCCTTCTATCCTTAGATGTACAAATGAAAGATCCAAATTGATTAACCCAAAATGGAAGGATCAATGCATAAAAGAATCTATCATTTGGAAATAAGAATAAAAAGGAAGATCTTAAGTACCCATTTATTTATTTGAATGTTCAATAGATGTAGAAAGATTGATAACCTTAATTGAAATGAATAGGAGGAATGTACTAACCTTGAAATATTACAGATCTGAAGAATACTATTTTCTGAACCCTGTGTTGAGTTTCTAGAAAATCTGAGACCGGATCTAGAATGGAAATACAAAGATGAACAAAACCCAGAAATATTTTTCCGTTCTGATACAATTCCAATTTGTACCGTCAAGTCAATGTCACCATTGACCCAAAAAGGTCAACCTAGGGTAGAATCGACTTAAAAAGTATCCGACAGGAATTCTTTTTACGGATCCCAAAATTTTGTCGAAAAGGGTATCTGAATCTCTATCCTGATCCATTGTTTCAAACCTGTACCTGCAAGAAAAATGGTTTGTTTGTTGGGGGAAGGGGTTTTCCTTGGTCAAACCCCAGTTTTGGAATTAACCTTAAAGTATAATTGAAATTGCATAAGTAAAAATAAAGTAAATGCACAAATTCACCTTGCTTGTAGAAGTCCTTGTGGCGGATTTGAATCCATGAATCCACAAGTATGTATGCACCAAAAAGAGATGTCGAATGTAGAATATAGAATGTAGGATGTCTTCAATCAATTTCTTGTAGATCTTCAACACCAATCTTTAATGGGTTCTTGAATTGGAAGAGGCTTGGAGGAATGTGGATGGGAAAATCTTCAACAAGAGGGCTCCATGGAGCTTGAATCCTTCAATGGCCACCAATGGATCTCCTTGATGAAAATGAGTGCTTGAGAAGTTCTTGAGAATGGATGAATGCTTCAATGGATACTTGGCTTGCTTCAAATCTTGCTTCTTCACCTTTGGATCTCACTCTTCAAGTCTTGAAAGTTTTATGATTCTTGATTATGCTTAGTTAGAGAAAATGAGAGGAGAAAGCTTCCTTTTATATGAAACTAGGGCACAATCCTCTAGAGAGGCCGACATAGGAGAATTAAATTCCAATTGGACCCATGCCCCTAGAAGAGGACCTATATTTAATATTATTTGAGATTTGTTGTCCCGAAGACCAAAACAACCGACCCGGAAGCGGGAATTAACTTTTTCCAAAGACCAACATCCGAAAACCTTGAAATCCTAAAATTTGAATCCCAGGCCTAGAAAAGGTCAATTGTGACCTAGGTCAAGGTAGAGGTTGACCTTGACCTAGGTCAAGTTCGAGGTTGACCTTGACCCAAAAAGGTTGACCTTGACCCTGAGGCCAAAGTCCCAGTTTTTCAGTCTGGGGTGCTAGAAATAGGTTGGAAAAAGTGGAAATGGGGCAGAACAGGGGGATAAAGCCAGATCAATGTCAAGAACCCATTCAAGGCACTTGAAATGACCCAAAACCACTTACTCGAAAGGATAAACCAGTCTAATATGGAAGTGCTTCCATTTTCTGACTATACATTTAGTCCCCACTTTAGCAAGAGTATGGACTCGACACAAACTCTTGGTATAGGAGATCATAAAGAACAGATAATCTTATTGGAATCAAAAGGGAAAAAGGAATCATCAATCCCCCAAGGGAATTAAGTATTTATCAACCCTAATATCATGATAAGAGATACATCACCAGTTAAGGATAAAGAGAGAGGGTGTGGTTACCTCGCCCAATGAGAAATTATGTCCCATTGTGAACCACACAAATAAAAAGTGTAACTGGAAAGATGGAGTTGAACCGCCTAGTGAATGTGGATACTCACTAGTCAACCCATTAGGGAGATCCTTTCTTAAGGACACCTTCCGACCTTAAGGGATCAAAACATTGTAATTTGAAACTAGAGGGATCAAGAGATCCATGTAAATTTAAAATAGAGGGCTCAAGAGATCCTGAAAAGTAAAATATCCATGCTTTAAGGATTAGTCTTTAATCCATAAAGGGAAAAAATTTTACGTTTTGAAAATATTTTGAACGTGCGTGTGTGCAAAAAGTGAGTAGAGCATATGCCCCCATGTTAAAGTCATTGCTAACACTTCAACAGGAGCAATGGCTTTGACAAAAACATAAAAAAATTTACTAATTACGTTTCCACTACGAGATGCCCCCAAACGAAGACAAATCAAGGGAAATATCACATAAACATACAAAGACCACAGAAGGGATCTACCTACTGTGGGGTCAGTATGATCATAAGATAACATGTACATATAGCTATGATATTATTGCAAATGAATTGACATCATTCCCCAAAGAAAGTAGAACTACAATCACAATGGAGGAAAGAAAACTCAAGAGTTACGAAGAAGAGTCTTTTTGAACCGCAACATGGAGACCAAAAATAATCAGTGCTACCATGTCGCAGATCCAAGCGAACTACACAAGGAAAACATTTAGGAACAATAGCACAAGTACAACATAACATGAAAACAACATATAGAAGAATAGAGATACATATAGAGGAATTATACAACAGGTTTGATTCCTTTATCACCTTGTGCCAACAAAGTAACAAGGGTCATATAAAAGAGTCTAACAAGTATTTAGAAAAAACATTATGGGAGAAGCACAATACAGCATGCAAACACAAAAAGAGATACCATAAAGGATAAGCCAATCAGGCACATGGCCTACTCTCCCCATCTCGGTTTATGTCATTTAGGGAAGGTGGGCGACTCGCAAGAGGGACTATATCCAATACAATAGGAATAATAGACAGTTCCAAACAAGGATCCTCTTGAGAATCGTGTTGCTCGATACTAGGTGTAATTTTCAATTGAGTTAAAAGCATATGAGGTAAGTCAGTATCAACATTAATGGTCTCATATTCATCACTAAGATCAATAGGATCATCTAGAGTATCCTCCTCATCAAGATTAATTAAAATAGGATCTAAGATGTGAATAGGATCATCATACTCATTCATCTTAACATCATTATGAATATTAACTTCTTCCAACAAATCAGGCTTAGGTTGGTTAAAAAAAGGTAGAGAATTTTGAAGAAAAGAAGCATGGGCCCTAGCATTAGTTGAGAAGAAACACTAGGAAGTTGAGTAATAGAGTTAGCAATAATGGATAAAGGAGGTATAGAAGGAGTGGGAAAAATACCATGGTTAAGATCTATCTGAGGCATGCTTAACTCGACTATCTTGCAATGTTTATAGGCTTGATATGATCAAAAAAGGTTATCGGGGTGAGGAGGACATGAATTAGGTAATGAAGGCCAAAATAAATCAAGAGTAGCACAATCTCTAGGCCTATAAGATTGATACAAACTATGATTAATCATTTTTACTTCTCCATTATGAATGAACTTAAGACATTTATGAATAGGAGAAGCAATAGCACGCATAGAAGTTATCCAAGGAAACCCAAATTTGACTTGAAATTGATCAGAAGTAGGAATGATAATGAAGGTGGTATCTACAACCTTGCCACAGAGTTCAACAGGCAAGTTAATAGAACCAAGTTCAGGATAGAGAAAACCATTGCAAGTTTGGATCCATGCATCCGATGGATCATAACAATCACGTTGTAGGTTTTTCATAAAAATATTTTCCTCAGTAATGACATTTATTAAAGATGTGGGATCAAAAAGACAACCATGTGTAGGTATCTTAGCAATCCTAGCATAAATATAAAGGGGACCATAGGGAGACTTAATAGTCTCTGAGTCATCAAAGGTAATTGAAAGTTCCTGAGGTCGTTTATCCTTAATTCATTTTTAAGGTTTAGGTGGAACTTGAAGTTGAGGTGGAGGTGAGGGATCTTGAACAATAGGTTGAGATGCAACAACTTTCTCCACATGATTAACAATGTGATTAAGATCATCTATCTTCAAATCATAAATGATATCCACAAAAGATGGTTGAGTGATGGTATTAGTATCATGTGTAGGTAGAGGATTTGTATAGATTTGAAGGTTTTGATTAGGAGGAGAGATAGAATTTTTCCCATTACCATCAAAATTATCAATAGATAAAGCATTAGAATCGATTAAGTCTTGAACTTTATGCTTTAGAGAATAACATTTTTCAGTATTATGGCCATTCTAGCGATGGTATTGGAAAAAAGCTTTAGAATCATACGATTTTGAAGCTATGGTAGTAGGAAGGAGAGGTCTAATAGGAGGAAAGGTAATCATATTAGCACTTGACAACCTACTCATAATAGAATGTAAAGATTCAAAGAGAGGAGTAAATGTATGATTCATACGGAAAGCAGTGGATGTAGAAGTGGCATTGTGGGATGCAACAACAACTTGATCAACAACCGCATTTTTCTATTTATTAATCTTGATATAGTTCTTAGGTTTCTAAAATTTATTAGGATTAGGAGCAATGTCACTCTTATCAACTGGAACAGGATCCATTGGATTGTTGCTTTCAAATTGACTCACTTGTAATTGATAATGATGAAGTATTGCACAAAGTCGTTGAAATGAGGTAAATTCAGTAAGCAGAATCTTATCTCTAATATCCTTTTGTAAATTTGACATAAACATATGTTGAATATCAATATCAGGAACAGGATAAGAAATTTGAGCATACAAATGCTTAAATCTACCAATGAAATCAGTCAACTTTTCCTTAATGTTTTGTTTGCAATGCATTAAATTAGTTAAGGAAACTTGCCGACCAATGTTGTTTTGAAATTATTGAATGAAGATATTAGCAATTTTAGGAAAAGAATCAATAGAATAAGGAGGTAAAGAACAATACCATTACAGAGCTTTATCATGAAAAGTTCTAGCAAACAGTTTAGCTAAAATCCTATGGTCATGAGCATAATCACTACAAAGGATTTGAAATGTTTTAACATGAGTAACAGGATCACATTTATCGTTGTAATTCTCAAGACGAGGCATATCAGCTTGTTGAGCAATAGTAGCATGAATAATATTTAAGGATAAAGGACTACCCATGTCACATGTAGGAATGCTAAACTTGGATTGAGTTAGGGATGCAAATTTTTATTGTAAAGATGACATAGTTTGAGCCAAACTAATAATTGTGGAATCATTAGAAGACATAGGTGGCATAGAAATATTAGGAGCACTAGGAAAAGTATAGGAAGTGGCAGGAATGGAAGACACAACCGGTGGAACACTTGAAACCACAGTTGGAAAGGGATTAGTATAAGTAAATGGTACACTATGATATGAAGGTTGTGAGGTAGGTAGAGATACCGGTGGAACACTCACAGGAATAGATGAAATTGGGAGAGAACTAGTCATCAAAGGAGGAGTATAAGTAGGAATGCTAGGTAAAGTAACAGAAGAAGGTCCCTCACTAGTGAGAGGAGGAGTAAATCCTAGATCTTGAGCTTCTTGTACTAAAGGTTTAACATTCAAATGCACAATATGAGTGATACCACGCAAGATATTAATACCTTGATCACTATCACGAAGGACTTTCTTAAGAGCCTCTATAGCTTGAATGGAATCTTGATTACGGTTTTCTTGAATAAGCCAATTTCCCATTTTATCAAGTTCGGTTGAAAGTTTTTGCACTTGTTCAAGAGGAACTCTTAAAGCATCATCCTCATCATGAGATGAGTGAGAAGAGTTATGCTCCATAGAAGGATTGCAATCATGAGTGATCAAATTTTCATCCAGAATCCTAAGGAAATGAGAGAAAGACTCAGGATCAAAGGAACCCATAAGTCTATGGCTTCTTCTAACTGGGATACTATAAGTAGGACTAGAAGTGGTAAAGCTCATACACCAATGCAATGTAAATGAACTAATTTAGGAAACACAAGATTTATTTGAAATATAAATGCAATAATATAAAAGAGAGCTAATCTAATATGCATTCAAGATCTAACATAAAAGATGTAAATCTAACACCAAAAAGAAAGAGTTGTCTATTGCGGGTTCATTAAAATGTAAGTTAAGAAAATAGATATATTTTATTTTTTATTTTGAGGGTTTGTTATTATCCTATCTTACATTTGAAAGATTTGATTTGATTTGATTTGTTTACTAAAGTGTAGGGGTGAATAACATATTCTCCTTCTATCCTTAGATGTACAAATGAAAGATCCAAATTGATTAATCCAAAATGGAAGGATCAATGCATAAAAGAATCTATCATTTGGAGATAAGAATAAAAAGGAAGATCTTAAGTACCTATTTATTTATTTGAATGTGAAATAGATGTAGAAAGATTGATAACCTTAATTGAAATGAATAGGAGGAATGTACTAACCTTGAAATATTGCAGATCTGAAGAATGTTGTTTTCTGAAGCCTGTGTTGAGTTTTTGGAAAATCTAAGACTAGATCTAGAATGGAAACACAAAGATGAACAAAACCCAGAAATATTTTTCCCAAAAAGGTCGACCTATGGTAGAATCGACCTAAAAAGTCTCTGAAAAGAATTCTATTTTTGGATCCCAAAAGTTTTCCAAAAAGGGTATCTGAATCTCTGTCCCGATCCTCTGTTCTGAACCTGTACCTGAAAGAAAAATGGTTTATTTTTTTGGGGGGAGGGGTTTGCCTTGGTCAAACCCTAGTTTTGGAATTAACCTTAAAGTATAATTGAAATTGCATAAGTAAAAACAAAGTAAATGTACAAATTCACCTTACTTGTAGAAGTCCTTGTGGCGAATTCGAATCCATGAATCCACAAGTATGTATGCACCAAAAAGAGATGTAGAATGTAGAATATAGAATGTAGGATATCTTCAATCAATTGCTTGTATATTTTCAACACCAATCTTGAATGGGTTCTTGAATTGGAAGAGGCTTGGAGGAATGTGGATGGGAAAATATTCAACAAGAGGGCTCCATGGAGCTTGAATCCTTCAATGGCCACCAATGGATCTCCTTGATAAAAATGAGTGATTGAGAAGTGCTTGAGAATGGATGAATGCTTCAATGGCTACTTGGATTGCTTCAAATCTTTCTTCTTCACTTTTGGATCTCACTCTTCAAGTCTTGAAATTTTTATGATTCTTGATTATGCTTAGTTAGAGAAAATGAGAGGAGAAAGCTTCCTTTTATATGAAACTAGGGCACAATCCTCTAGAGAGGCCAACATAGGAGAATTAAACTCCAATTGGACCCATGCACCTAGAAGAGAACCTATATTAGATATAATTTAAGATATGTTATCTCGAAGACTAAAAAAGCCGACCCGAAAGCGGGAATTAACTTTTTCAAAAGACTGACATCCGAAAACCCTAAAATCTAGAAATTTGAATTCTAGGCCTGGAAAAGGTCGATTGTGACCTAGGTCAAGATCAAGGTCAACATTGACCCAAAAAGGTCGACCTTGTACCTGAAGACAAAGTCCCAGTTTTTTAGTTTGGGTTGCTAGAAATAGGTTGGAAAAAGTGGAAATGGGGTAGAATAGGGGGATCAAGCTAGATCAAATTTAGGAACCCATTCAAGATGCTTGTCATGAACCCAAACCACTTACTCAAAAGGCTAAACCAGTCTACCATGGAAGTGCTTCCATTTTCTGACTATACAGTCATGAATTAGATGATGATGGTTTTTAGTATCCAGTTGGGTCTATTGTGGTTGTTGATACATGGCTATGCAAATACCTAACAAGAAGGAATGGTTTTCCACCTTTTGAAGACTACCAATCAGAAAAGAGGATTATACATTACTCCCATTCAGTATTGGAAACACATATAAATTTGGAAAGATACAAAGGGAAACTTACTAATAAAATATTATGGACGCTTTCAATGGAAGAGCATGAGGCAATCATAGACATGTTGTAGAAAAGAGAGGATGTTGATGGGACATTAGGTTGAATTAAATTTATACATGTAAGTTTTTATAAGTTATTTTATTTTTACATGTAGACATGTCTTCTTTCAAGTCTCATATGTAGAGATAATTACTTTGGTTTTTAGATGTCAGGTATAACTGGACAACATAGATGTTAGACAACTTGTGCATTTTACAACTTTTGGCTAATCAAACTTGTAATACTAGGTAAGTGCAATTCATTTATTTAAATTTTGGATCTTATAAATGAATTTTATATTTAAATATACATAATTTCAACATTCATTTTTATGATGTAGGACCTCTATAAGAACATAGACATGAACTATTTATGTAGTTCAATGCACACTTCTATTTGTCCAATTTTGGTTTTCTAAAACACATGAGCTTACTTTTTGTATAGTCTGAAAATGGAAGTACTTCCATTGTAGATTGGTTTAGCCTTCTGAGTAAGTGGTTTGGGGTCATGTCAAGCACCTTGAATGGGTCTCTAACTTCAATCTAGATTTTCCCCTATTCAGCCCCATTTCCCACTTTTTCCAGCCTATTTCTAACACCCAAAATTGCAAATTGGTATTTTTGACCTCAGGGTCAAAGTTGACCTCGACCTTGACCTAGGTTAGAATTGACCTTTTTCTGACCTAAGGTCAAAATTTCAGATTTCCAGGGTTTCTAGATGTTGGGCTTTGGAAAGAATTAATTTCCGCTTCCGGGTCAGCTATTTCGGTCTTCAGAGGAAAAAATCTTAAATTATATTTAATATAGGTACTCTTCTAAGGTATAGGTCTAATTGGAATTTAATTCTCCTATGTAGGCCTCTCTACAAGATTTTTCCCTAGATTCATATATAAGGAATCTTTCTCCTCTCATTTTCTCTAACCATAAGCAAGAGCAATCTAAGACAAGGACTTGAAGACTTAAGAGGTGAGATCCAAAGGTGAAGGAGAAATATTTGAAGCAATCCAACTATCCATTTAAGAATTCATCCATTCTCAAGAATTCAAGCACTTCTCAAGCACTCAATTCATCAAGAAGATCTATTGGTAGCCATTGAAGGATTCAAGCTCTATGGAGGCCTCTTATTGAAGATTTCTTCATCCACATTCCTCCAAGCCTCTTCCTATTCCAAGATCCATTCAAGATTGGTGTTGAATATCTAAAACCAATTGATTTGAGACATCCTACATTCTACATTCTACATCCATTTGGTGTATGCATACTTGTGGAATCACGTATTCGAATCCGCCACAAGGACTTCTACAAGCAAGGTGAATTTGTTCATTTACTTTGTTTTACTTATGCAATTTCAATTATACTTTGAGGTTAATTCCAAAATTGGGGTTTGACCAAGGCAAACCCCTCCCCCCAACAAAAAAAATTAATTTTTCTTGCAGGTACAGGTTCATAACAGTGAATTGGAGTTGAGATTCGAATACCCTTTTCGGCAAACTTTCAGGATCAGGAAACAGATTTTTTGTCGGAGGCTTTTAAGGCTGATTTTGTCCTAGGTCAAAATCAGAATTTCTAGGTCAATGGTGACATTGACTTGAGGGTCAAAATCAGAACTGTGTCAGATCGAAAAAATATTTTTGGTTTTTGTTCGTCTCTACATTTTTGTTCTAGATTCGGTCTCAGATTTTCCAGAAACTCAGTGAAGACCCCCCAAAACAACATTCTTCAGATCTATAACATTTCAAGGTTAGTGCTTGTATCATCTTAAAATGGAAGCACTTCCATGTTAAGAATGTGTATCCCTCCTTAGAGGTTTTTTTGACCACTATCATACTATCCCCTCATTTCTGCATCCTCTTACTTCTGTGTCTGTTTAGGACCCTGATTGGGCCTCTTCGGGCACCATCCTTCTCATCTGGCACATTTTCCAGGGGTTCTTACTCCCTGGGTCAAGTTTAACCTTGACCTTGACCTAGGTTAAGGATGACCTCGACCTTGACCTGGGCCCCCTTTCAAATCTGGAAGTCTGTCAGCTGCCAAAGGTCATCGAAAGTTCATTTCCCACTTCCGAGTCGGTTGTTTTGGGTCCTGAAGCGATGTTTCTTAAACTATATTTAACATAGGTCCTCTCCTAGGGGTCTAGGTCTAATTGGAATTTAATTCTCATATGTAGGCCTCTCTAGAAGATTGTGCCCTAGTTTCATATAAAAGGAAGCCTTCTCCTCTCATTTTCTCTAACTAACTAACGACATTTGATCCAAGCGCCTCTAAGGAAGTCATCAAGAAAAAAAAGTTTAAGCATCCCTTGTTCTACATGTTTTCAAGCTGTCAAAGTGTTCAAGTCTTCCTCTCAAGCATTTAGTTCTCCATTGAAGATCAAGGATTCAATCTTTCAAGTCTTTGAAGGGATTGAAGGCATTATATTTTTCCATTAGTATACACAAGAAAAAAAATATGATCTACACCATCGGTTTACACTACACCAATAGACAGGGCACAACACTACCCAAAGCCAAGGTTACCCGATACTGCCAAGTTCAAAGCATCTCGACAAACACTATTTAGTGTTACTCGATAACAAAAAGGTTAAAGGAACCCGACGAGTAACAACAGTACAACCTGACAGAACAGCAAAGAGATAATCCCGATAGATGAAGGGAACCTGATGATCAGTTCAATAAAGGAACACCGAAAGACTTTCAGTTCAACCCGACGACCAAGAATCGATAGTCAATTACATCCCGCAAAAAGTGGATCTAACTTTCCACGTCAGATAAATCACTTAAGTTGTATATATAGCTTCTTGATTTGTTTCTAAATCCATTATGTGCAGAAGAATCAATGTATTTATTATTGTTTTAATTAGTTTTACTAATTTAAAACATGCAAACTAAAGATCAAGGTCAAGTTGTAAACCTTGGATCTAAGAGTTAACATTGTAATGCATGATTCTAAGATATGTCAAATACTTATATAAATAGAAGCTCAATATATTGAAGCAATATTGTTGTTGGATGAAGATTGTAGCCATAGAGAGCATCTAAGAACTAGATAAGAGATTTGATGCAGAAGGACAGAAAAGAATCAAATCAGTTTCAAGAACAAGAACACAGGCTACCGACGAGCAGAGAAAGGTATTGATCAGTCACTTAAGGTGATATTCTTATTATGAGAGCTTTAATGGATATGTAATCAGAAATTGTAGATTGCATATAGTCAGGTCAATCATATGTACTCATTCTAACAAGTGTAGTACATTTAAGAAATCCTTTCAAGAAAGGTGGACTTAACAGTCCTATTGTAAATCTCTTAATTGAGTGCACACTTAAATCAGTGTTGCTAAAGCTCTTAACAGAGTAGATCTTAACAAGCCTCCACTTTAATAATCCTAATAGGGTAGATCATCAGAAGTGATCAATTTTAAGCCTTTACCGGCTCCCTTCCATTCTGCAGATAGTGAAGTTTTGTGGGTGCCATCCCCACTGCAATTTTTACTTCCTAACAGGATTTTTATGCGATATCATATCTTTTGTTATGTGTTTATTACTTTAATGAATGCTTCTATGAATGTTGCAAACAATTAAAGATTATGAATTAATACTACAGGTATAAGAAAGAACAACAATAATGGTCGGTAATACAGTAATGAATGATTACTGATGATGACTAGTGAAAAGAGTTAAACGTTTTAGAGGTACTAATTCACCTCTCCCCTCTCAGTACTACTTCCCATTAATCCCAACAATTGGTATCAGAGCTAAGTCTCTTCTTGGAAAAGCTTAAAGGCTTAAGAGAAAAGATCATACAATGGAGAAGTACAAACTTGATAAGAATA
>MU227453.1:970289-983048 GCA_018584345.1 Thuja plicata | reverse complement strand
AGAAAATAAAGATGCTGCAAATCGGTCAAGAGAGCCAGATGGTAAGAATGATTGATGTGATGAGTTCTTCTAGACAAGCTGAAATAGAAAGAACACTTGCTATTGATGACAGAAGGAAGATTACAAAGAAGCTACAGGAAAAGGAGTTAGAAATTCAAAGACATGCTGAGCATCACCATGAGATCACAAATCAGATTATTCTAATGAGTCAAGAAGTAAACAAAATGAATATAAAACTAATTGAAAGAGTGCAGGCTATCGGTGAACTAAGAGAAGAGAATGAAAAACTAAAGCATGAGGTTAGAATTCAACAACAACATAATGAATTTATCAGAAAGGTTGAAGAGAGCAATAAAAGAATGGATGATTTTCTTGAAGGGCAACGAAGAGTAAACAACAACAATGGTTTAGGCTTTACCAAAAATGGAGAATCATCAAATCAAGCCAATCCAAAGAATGTCTATGAAAATCCAAGACCAAGAAAGCTGACATGCAAACACTGTGGAAAGCAAGGCCACACATCAAATGTATGCTGAAGAAAAATGAAAGGTTTTCCTAAATCTACATCTTCATTGATAGGATTTTGTTATAAATGTAACAAGAAAGGACATAAAGCATATGAATGTAAGTCTAAGATGGAACAACCAAAGAAGGAAACCTACATGGACAAATATTTTCCTACATGCAAGATGAATGGGCACACAAGTATTGAATGCTGGAAAAAAAAAAGGCAAGCATGAAAGACAAATGGTCAAGAAACTCCCAATCAACCAAAGAGAATCGGTAATCAGTATGTATGGGACTACAATACTTGGACAAACTGTACATCATGTGGTAGATATGGTCACATTGCTGCAAACTACATGAGGGCATGGACCAAAAGGTCTAGAGGCTAGTCAAACCCCAAAATGGCATGCTTACACTGTCACAAAGTTGGTCATCTCAAAAAGGATTACAAAGACCGAATGACAGAGACAAGCACATATCCCAATGGAAACACCATTGAAGATATCTGGAGGGCTAGAGACAAAATGTGGAGAAAATCTTCAAGCAATGATGGATCTGGACCAAGGAATGCAAATTGTGACACCCCATCCAATGGATCCGGTAACATCACCACCCCGACTTGAGATAAACAAGTAAGTATAGAACTAAACTACACCAAGTCATAGTTTGCATCAGTTCCATTATATAAATTGATAAATAGTCAAAATCTGCATAATAAAGATGCATATTATGTTACGTGTTTCAATTCAGACGAAACAACCCCGTCGGTATACAGATATTGAAAATCATTGGTGAACATAAAGGATGAGTTGTTTACACTTACCAAAATTTTCCGGTCAACACATAAAATGGTTAAGTTACCAATGTAACTTGACACCCATCGATAAGGAAGCAAAGTGACAAAGTTGTCGTGACAGAATACCGATATCCGTCGGTAAAAGAAAATTTGTTACCAACTATCCCGAACATCCTGAAAACCCCAACGATGATTTTGAAAGTCTTCCCGATGAACTCCATCTTCATGTCCCAACAAGTCATTGAGCATTTATGACAAATATTTAGGGCAAAAATTCTATAAATAGACAACAGGAGCACTTCTTTTGCGCCCACAATTTGAAGAGAAAGCATAGTGAAAAATAGAGCAATTAAAGAGCATTCAACAAAGTGACCTTAGCACAATCCAAGAACATAGAAAATAGACCATTCATCATTATCATAGATCAAATTAAGTACCGAGGGCACCAAAATTATTTTATCATTATTTATCAAGAAATCCCTAAATTTCAAGAAAGCCCTAAAACTTGAAAAACAATGGCAACCACGTCGAGAACCATAAAGATCAAGAGTGATAAGAAGAATGTGGTCAGGTTAATCAAGAATAACACCTATGTTGAACCCAACTATAAGATAAGCCCAGAGATTACATCGCAGCCCGATGAAACTAGCGCATTTTCTAAGATTCCACCTAGGGTTTTGCTTATAGAAGACATTAGGTCTTATATTCACTACAAGATTACTGAAATAGGTGATCTAGAGATGGATGAAGCTTATAAGAAGCCTTGTGATGCAGAAGGGAACCTAAAGGAAGAGGAAAAACACTTAGAGGTTAAAGGGATAACTAATTCCCTATATTTCCCGAGGGACTTCAAGACTGACTGGATTAGGTTGGTACTTAGCAGATTGCATGACCAGAAGTTGTGGTTAGATCAACCAAAAAAAATCAGCAAGGATGTCCTTCACGCTATCACTGGTTATCCAATAACTGACAAGCCTAAGGCTCACAAGCATCCCTCCAGGCCATAAGTCACAAATCTCACAAAAGATGAATGGGACAATAGAGGACTGAAAGTAAACACCATCATCAATGAGTAACTAAGCTTCAGTGCATGTGTGATTGGCTATAAGATCTTTCAAGAAAGTAGGTTGAACATCATATCTGCAACATTAGTAAGCACATCTTACAAGATAGTGACAAAGGGAATACAGATGGATCTGTGTGAGATTCTGCTAAAGCAACTTGATGAAAACATGATCACAATCAGGTCCACAAAGACTAACACATGTAAGTTCGGCTCACTTATCATGTGTATCTTTTTCTACTTTCAAGAATACTTTCCTTCAGTAGGAAAAGTGAAATGGGACACTACAAAACCTATGACATTACAGATTAGTGAACTAATTAAGTCATTAGGAGATAGTTTTGAATCTTTTATGACTGCATACTTCCTTGAATTCAAGGAAAAGATGATGGAAAGAACAAGGATCCCTGAACAACTTGTTGAAAAACATAGAGAGGAAATATGATTTATGGTGGACATAGATTTCACCCACATCAAACTAGTTGTACCAAGGACAGCTTGGTTAGCACCACTGGATTATCAAATCAACATAGATCAAGCCACAAATGCAATTGATGCATTGATCAATGAGCCTATTGACAGCAAACAACCAAGGTTCAAAACCTATGAAGAGGCCAGATCAAAGATAAAATGAGGCCTAGAAATCAAGAAAATTGTCAATAAAAAAGATAAGATGGTTAAGAATCTCAAAAAGATTCTATCAGATGCTGAGGAGGAACAAGAACAACCAGAGTAAATCAATGAATAGGGTACCATCAGTGAAGGGCGTGATGAACATAAATCAAATTCAGAGGAAACTGAATCCGATACACCTCCATCTCCTACAAAGAAGCAGAGGACAAGGAGTCAAACTGAAAATACCAAAACCACACCTCTTAAGAAAGGTCAAGTAAGAACCTACAAGAGGAAGCAGCCAGAAAAAGAAAACAAAGCAGCAAATTGTGAAGACAACACCTACAAAGAGGAGAAAAAGAATGGTCAGAACTAAGGCTGACATTGAGGACTCTAAAGAAGATGAATCTGATGTTGTAAAGAAAAATTTTAGGAATCAAATTGTTGATGAGGCAGCTGAATCCATTTCTACACATGGTACAATGACTGATAAGAAAATCAGGCAATGGGATACACTCCAACCAGAGGACCAAAATAAGATACAAGAAGCAATAATCAGGTCAATGGTGAAATTTAAATATGTACCAGCTAAATTTCTAAATCAAATACCCAAGGAGCTGGGTAATAGAATATCCCAACAGTGGTTATATGCTCTATAGACTAAAAGAAAAGCAAGGGAGAGGGTACTTGTTTCACTTGTGCCTCCCGAATCTAAGGCTGAAGAAATCAAAGAAATTATGAAGAACTCAGGAAAGTTTGTAGCCAAGATAAGGGCTTACAAAGTTCTTGAAGATAAGTTGATAGAGCTAGACACAATGACCAAAACAAAATGGAGACAACTCCTAGATCTGCTAGCAGAGTCAAAAATTCATGAGGAACAACTAATTCTCACCAACATACCTCATAGAGAGGAGGAGAAAGACAAGGCAAGTCCTCAGCACATTGCTTTGGACAATGTTGAAAAAATGGAGCCAATTTATTTGGACAAAGTCATGGATGATCTTGACATTCAAGACATCACCAATTATGACTCTGATAAAGATCCACAGAAGAAAGATGATGGAATATTCATAAAACTTAAGGATGGGGGAAGGAAACAAGAATTTAAGACATCAGAGGATAAAGATATGAATGTTGCTGATGAGACATGATAGGACACATCAGTCATGGACATAACAGAACTAGATCCTGCAGAGCAAGTAAAAAAAGATGAGGATGTCACTGCTCAAAAAGATAAAACCGACAAGAAGGACACCACTCTAGATAAAGCCCAAGCTATCACACAAAGCAATATGCATGTATTAATGAAGGAAATCAATATACTAGAGGGTAATGATGGATCTACTGCAGAGGACACAAGCACAGTTGAGGACAAGGGTGATGCTAAAGTAAAAGACACCACATATAATACAAAGGACACAACTGTAGAGCAAGCTGCAACTAACGATCAGAAAGATAAATCTATAGATCAAAATAAAGAAGAAACACAAAAGGGGACAAGTAGAAATATAAGAGTGAAGAAGAAAAGAAGGATGAGCTGGAGAAGAAAACAAAAGAAAAATCTGCAGAAACACCCAAGGTTGATGAAGAGACATCTTCCCCAAACCAACAGGTGCACCCCGAGAAGAAAACACAAGAAGCATCTTCTACAAAGCCTTCACCAAGCACTTCAAAAAGGAAAAATGAACTAGCAATGGTAGTTCATACATCTGCATCCCCACAAGTCTCAAAGAAGAAGAAGGGAAAGCATAAGAATCCAGTAACTCTAGATGAAATCATTGAGATTCTAGTTTTTGATCTGATGACATTGGATCCAACTAAATTGACCAAGTATGCAAGACTCTGTGAGAGAAAAGAAATGCAAGACAAACTAAGGAAATCCATAAAGGAGGCAAAGGTACTAGAAGTAGCAAGAGGTATACTTCAGCAAATAGTACTGGATGTAGATGTTGATTAGACAACCCCAATGCTTGATCAACTAGTGGTTCTCATAGAGGCAATCACATCTCAGAACATCGATGCTGAGAAGGTCATGGAAGAAAGAATTGAACAGAAGTATGAGTTCAAGCTAGCAGAAAAGATAAGCCAGGAAGTGGCATTGAAAAAGGTAAAGCTTTCTGAATTGGTGAGCACAATTGATCCAATCATCTCAGAAGCTATTACTTTGATATATAAATTGTGTACACTTGATCAACTCACATAGGAGTATACCGACAAGATAGCACAAATAGATGTTGATCTTAAGATAAGTGCACAAAATCTCACAAATAATGAAGGGGTAGGCTCAAAAATTGAGACAGGACATACAAATTGGAGAGATGTAGTACAAAGATGAGGTAAATGAGCTCCAAGCTCAGCTCTTACTGATAGTTTCACTACTGCAACAACAAGTGACAGAGGCAAACACACTAATTTCCACCCTAGAAATGTCTGTCCTAGATAGCATATATGATATGCATGGAAGGCTAGAGCTAGAGCACATGGCACTGGAACTCCTAAAAGAAAAATGGAAGAAATTTCTCGAAGCCATCAAGAACACCCACTCACATATTCTTGACACATTGTAAGTTACACATTTTTGTCCCATTTTTGGCATCTTATAAGTTGTACATTTTTTTCATAAGTACCAAGTAAAGGGGGAAGTGATATGTACATACTATTCAGTCAGTAGTCAATATAAAGGGGGAAGTGATATGAACACTCACAGTAAATGAAAGGAGGAAATGATGTACAGTCAAACATTTGAAAGAGCAAATAACAGGAAATGTATAGTAAAGAGGCAAGTATACATGTACATATACTTATACTATACCAATGCATACAGTTAGGGGGAGTCATATAATGACAAGGTTATGGACATGGTGTTCATACTAAACACTTTAGTATTATGCACATATCAGTTTTTGATACTAATGTCAAAGGGGGAGATTGAAGGCATTATATTTTTCCATTAGTATACACAAGAAAAAAACATGATCTACACCATCAGTTTACACTACACCAACAAATAGGGCACAACACTACCTGACGCCAAGGTTACCCGATACTACCAAGTTCTAATCATCCTGACAAACACTATTTAGTGTTACCCGATAACAAAAAGGTTAAAGGAACCCGACGAGTAACAATAGTGCAACCCGATGGAACAGCAAAGAGAGAAACTTGACAGATGAAGGGAACCCAATGATCAGTTCAACAAAGGAACACTGATAGACTTTTAGTTCAACCTGACAACCAAGAACCGACAGTCAGTTACATCCCACAAAAAGTGGATTTGACTTTCCACGTCAGATAAATCACTTAAGTTGTATATATAGCTTCTTGATTTTTTTTTAAATCCATTATGTGTGGAGGAAGCAATGTATTTATTATAGTTTTAATTAGTTTTACCGATTTAAAACATGCAAACTAAAGGTCAAGGTCAAGTTGTAAACCTTGGATCTAAGAGTTAACATTGTAATGTATGATTCTAAGATAGGTCAAATACTTTTATAAATAGATGCTCAATCTATTGAAGCAATGTTGTTGTTCGATAAATATTGTAGCCACAGAGAGCATCTAAGAACCAGACAAGAGATTTCATGTAGAAGGACAGATAAGAATCAAATCAATTTCAAGAACAAGAACACAGGCTACTGACGAGCAGAGAAAGGTATTAATCAGTCACTTAAGGTGATATTCTTATTATGAGAGCTTTAATGGATCTATAATCAGCAATTGTAGATTTCATACAATCAGGTCAATCATATGTACTCATTCTAACAAGTGTAGTACACTTAAGAAATCCTTTCAAGAAAGGTGGACTTAACAGTCCTATTGTAAATCTCTTAACTAAGTGCACACTTAAATTAGTGTTGCTAAAGCTCTTAACAGAGTAGATCTTAACAGGTCTCTACTTTAATACTCCTAATAGAGTAGATCATCAAAAGTGATCAATTGTAAGCCTTTACCAACTCCCTTCCATTCTGTAGATAGTGAATTTTTGTGGGTGCCATCCCCACCGTAGTTTTTACTTCCTAACATGAGTTTTTTGCGATATCATATCTTGTGTTATGTGTTTATTACTTTCATGAATGTTGCAAACAATTAAAGATTATAAATTAATACTACATGCATAAGAAAGAACAACAGTAATGGTCGGTAATACAGTAATGAATGATTACTAATGATGAATAGTGAAAAGAGTTAAAAAATATAGAGGTACTGATTCACCCCTCCCCTCTCAATACTACTTCCCATTAATCCCAACAGGGATTTGGTTCAAGAATTAAAGATTCATCATTCAAGCCCTAGATCTATCCATCATGGTGGTGTGATCTTCCTTCAATATCCTTTGTGCATCCTCAATATTCATTCATTCTCTCTTCAAGGTGGATTCCAAACATACAATCATGGAGGTTTATGTTTTCCAATATTGAGTCCAAGCTTTCATATTTACATACTTGTTTACATTCGAAATACAATTGCATATCTATTGAATATGATAACTTCATTATTAGATTTGCTTCTACTACTTGCTAGCATTCTTTATTTCAATTATAGATTTCAAGGTTAATTCCTAAATTGGGGTTTGACTAAGGCAAACCCCTGCCCCCTACAAACAAATCTATTTTTCTTGCAGGTACAGGTTTGAAACAATCGATCAGAGTGCAGATTCAGATACCCTTTTTGATAAAATTTTGGGATCCAAAAATAGATTTTCTGTCAGAGCCTTTTTAGGTGGATTCTGTCCTAGGTCGGAATCAGAAATTCTGTGTCAATGGTGACATTGACTTGAGGGTCAAAATTGGAACTATGTCAGAACAGAAAAAGATTTCTGGGTTTTGTTCGTTTCTACATTTCTATTCCAGATCTCATCTCAGATTTTCTAGAAACTGAGTGTAGACCCTTGAAAATAGCATTCTTCAGATCTGCAACATTTTAAGGTTAGTACTTTTCTCCTATTCATTTTAATTAAAGTTATTAATCTATCTAATCCTAGCATACACTCTCTTATATAAAACACGTGTGTTAGGGTTTTTCTCTTTATCCCTATCCTTAATAGGTTGATTCATTTATGCATTGATCCTTTCTTTAGGGTTAATCAATTTGGATCCTCCCTTTATGAAATTTGGGATTAAGAGGACAATCTTACCTTCTTCACCATTCTTATAACACATATTAAATTTATCCCATACATTTCAATAAACATTCCAATTTTAAATGCAACAACATTCATCTTATCTTACATTAGGTCATCATTTCTATTTCTTATCTTACATTTTGGTAACCTTCTATTTCATATGTTACATTTTTAAATGTAATATTTTATATGTTATAGTACTTTTCCCCTATCCATTTCAATTAAATTTCTTAATCTATCTAAACCTATCACACATTATTTTCTACATTCATGGAAAATAAGATCTTCCTCTTTACTCTCATTTCCAAATGATTGATTCATTTATGCATTGATCCTTCCTTTGGGGTTAATCAATTTGGATCCTTCCTTTGTGTATCTAAGGATAAAAGTGGAACATCTTATTTACCCCTACATTTCATATGTTACATTTTGGTGAACCCGTGATAGAGAACTCTTTCTTTTTGGTGTTAGATTTACATTTTTTCATGTTAAATCTTGCATGCATATTAGATTTGCTTTCTTTTATGTTCTTGCATTTACATTTCAAACAAATAAAAATCAAAATCTTGTGTTTCCTAAATTAGTTCATTTGCATTGCATTGGTGTATAAGCTTTACCACTTCTAGTCCTACTTATAGTATCATGGTTAGAAGAAGTTGTAGACTTATGGGTTCATTTGATCCTAAGTCTTCCTCTCCTTTCGTTAGGATCCCGGATGACAATGTAACCACTCATGATTCCAATCCTTCTATGGAGCATAACTCTTCTCACTCATCTCATGATGAGGATGATGCTTTAACATTTCCTCCTCAACAAGTGCAAAAACGTTCAATAGAACTTGATAAAATGGAAAATTGGCTTATTCAAGAAAACCATAATCAAGATTCCATCCAAGCTATAGAGGCTCTTAATAAATTCCTTCATTATAGTGATCAAGGTATTAATCTCTTCCGTGGTATCACTCATATTGTGCATTTGAATGTTAAACCTTTAGCTCAAGAGGCTCAAGATCTAGGATTCACTCCTCCTGTCACTAGTGAGGGACCTTTTTCCATTCCTTTACCTAGAATTCCTACTTATACTCCTCCTTTGATGACTACATCTCTCCCAATTTCATTTATTCCTGTGAGTGTTCCACCGGTATCTCTACCTACCTCACAACCTTCATATCATAGTGTTCCTTTTACTTATTCCAAACCCCTTCCAACTATGTTTCCAAGTGTTCCACCAGTTGTGTCTTCCATTCCTGCCACTTCCTACACTTTTCCTAGTGTTCCTAATATTTCTATGCCACCTATTTTTCTAATGATTCCATAATTATTTGTTTGGCTCAAACTATGTCATCTTTACAACAACAACTTTCATCTTTAACCCAATCCAAGTTTAGCATTCCTACATGTGACATGGGTAGTCCTTTATCCTTAGACATTATTTGTGCTACTTTCCCTCAGCAAGCCGATATGCCTCATCTTGAGAATTACAATGGTAAAGGTGATCTTGTTACTCATGTTAAAACATTTCAAATCCTTTGTAGTGATTATGCTCATGACCATAGGATTTTAGCTAAGTTGTTTGCTAGGACTTTTCATGATAAGGCCTTGCAATGGTATTGTTCTTTACCTCCTTATTCTATTGATTGTTTTCCTAAACTTTCTAATACCTTCATTAAATAATTTCAAAATAACATTGGTCTGCAAGTGTCCTTAACTGATTTAATGCATTGTAAACAAAACATTAAGGAAAAAATGACTAATTTTATTGGTATATTTAAGCATTTGTATGCTCAGATTTCTTATCCTATTCCTGATATTGATATTCAACATATGTTTATTTCAAATTTACAAAAGGATTTTAGAGATAAGATTATGCTTACTAAATTTACCTCTTTTCAACAACTTTGTGCAGTACTTCATCATTATCAATTACAAGTGAGTCAATTTGAGAGAAACATTCCAATGGCTCCTGTTCCAGTTGATAAGAGTGGCATTGCTCCTAATCCTAATAAGTTTCAGAAACCTGAAAACTATGTCAAGATTAATAAACAGACAAATACGGTTGTTGATCAAGTTGTTGTTGCATCCAACAATGCCACTTCTGCATCCATTGCTTTTCGTATGAATCGTACCTTTACTCCTCTCTCTGAATATTTACATTCTATTATGAGTAGGTTGTTAAGTGCTAATATGATTACCTTGCCTCCTATTCAACATCTTCTCCCTACCATGATAGCATCAAAATCCTTTGATTCTAAAGCTTTTTGCCAATACCATCACCAGAATGGCCATGATACTGAAAAATGTTATTCTCTAAAGCATAAATTTCAAGACTTAATCAATTTTAATGCTTTATCTGTTGATAATTTTTATGGTAATGGGAACAAATCTGTCTCTCCTCCTAATCAAAACCTTCAAATCTATATGAATCCTTTACCTACACATGATACTAATACCATTGCTCAACCATCTTCTGTGTATATTTTTTATAATTCAAATATGGATGATCTTAATCACATTGTTAATCATGTGGAGTGCGTTGTTTCACCTCAACCTACTGTTCAAGATCCTTCACCTTCACTTCTACCTCAAGTTCCACGTAAACCTCATAAACAAACTAAGGATAAACGACCTAGGGAACTTTCAATTATCTTTTATGATTCTGAGACTATTAAGGTTCCCGATAGTCCCCTTTGTATTTATGCTAGGATTGCTAAGATACCTACACATGGTTGTCTTGTTGATCCCACATCTTTAATAAATGTCATTACTAAGGAAAAAAAATTTATGAAAATCCTACAACGTGATTGTTATGATCCATCTAATGCATGGATCCAAACTTGTAATGGTTTTCTCTATCCTGCACTTGGTTCTATTAACTTTCCTATTGAACTTTAGTGGGAAAGTTGTAGATACTACCTTCATTGTCGTTCCTACTTCTGATCAATTTTAAGTCAAATTTGGTTTGCCTTGGATAACTTCTATGCATGCTATTGCTTCTTCTATTCATAAATGTCTTAAGTTCATTCATAATGGAGAAGTGAAAATGATTAATCATAGTTTGTATCAACCTTCTAGGCCTAGAGATTGTTCTACTCTTGATTTATTTTGGCCTTCATTACCTAATTCATGTCCTCCTCGCCCTGACAACCTTTTTCATTCATATCAAGCCTATAAACATTGCAAGATTGTCGAGTTAAGCATGCCTCAGATAGATCTTAACCGTGTTCTTTTGCCTACTCCTTCCATACCTCCTTTATCTATTATAGCTAGCTCTATTACTCAAACTCCCAGTGTCGCTTCTCAGCCTACTGAAAATCCTACCAATCCTCCTATAGAACCTGTGAAGGAACCATTTTTTATCCCTCCTAGTTCTCAACATGTGTCAAACAAACAAAAATGTAACAAATATGTTGATGAATGTCGTAAGAAGCATAGATATAATGCTAGGTCACGTGCTTCTGTTCTTCAAAATTCTTTACCTTCTTTTTACCAACCTATGCCTAATGTGTTGGAGGAAGTTAATGTTCATAATGATGTTAAGATGAATGAGTATGATGATCCTATTCACATCTTAGATTCTATTTTAATTAATCTTGATGAGGAATATACTCTTGATGATCCTATTGATCTTAATGATGAATATGAGATCATTGATCTTGATACTAATTTACCTCATATGCTTTCAACTCAATTGATAATTACACCTAGTATCAAGCAACGTGATTCTAAAGAGGATCCTTGTTTGGAACTAAACCTGTTGTACAATTCCTCTATATGTATCTTTACTCTGTTATATGTTGTTTTCATGTTATGTTGTACTTGTGCTATTGTTCATAAATGTTTTCCTTGTGTAGTCCACTTGGATCTGTGACATGGTAGCATTGATTCTTTTCAGTCTCCATGTTGCGGTCTGAAAAGGCTCTTCTTTGTAACTCTTAAGTTTGCTTTCCTCCATTGTGATTGTAGTTCTACTTTCTTTGGGGAATGATGTCAATTCATTTGCAATAATATCATATCTATATATACATATTATCCTATGATCATACTGACCCCAGTAGGTAGATCCCTTCTGTGTTCTTTGTATGTTTATGTGGTATTTCCCTTGATTTGTCTTTGTTTGGGGGCATCTCATGGTGGAAACATAATTAGTGGAGTTGTTTATGTTTATGTTAAATCCATTGCTCCTATTAAAGTGTTAGCAATGAATTTAACATGGGGCATACACTCTACTCACTTTTTGCACACACACAAGTTCAAAATGTTTTCAAAACTTAAAAAATTTTCCCTTTATGGATTAAAGACTAATCCTTAAAGCACAGATTTTTACTTTACAAGATCTCTTGATCCCTCCAGTTTAAATTTATATGGATCTCTTGATCCCTCCAGTTTTAATTTACAATATTTTGATCCCTTAAGGTCAGAAGGTGTCCTTAAGATCAGATCTACCTAATGGGTTGACTAGTGAGTAGACACATTCACTAGGCGGTTCAACTCCATCTTTCCAGTTGCATTGTTTCCTTGTGTGGTTCACAATAGGACATAAGTTCTCATTAGGCAAGGTAATCACACTCTATCTCTTTTTCTCCTTAACTGGTGATGTCTCTCTTATCGTGATCTTAGGGTTGATAAAGACTTAAGCCCATGGGGGCTTGAGGATTCCTTT
>MU227453.1:951039-961471 GCA_018584345.1 Thuja plicata | reverse complement strand
AATTGATAATTACACCTAGTATCAAGCAACGTGATTCTAAAGAGGATCCTTGTTTGGAACTAAACCTGTTGTACAATTCCTCTATATGTATCTTTACTCTGTTATATGTTGTTTTCATGTTATGTTGTACTTGTGCTATTGTTCATAAATGTTTTCCTTGTGTAGTCCACTTGGATCTGTGACATGGTAGCATTGATTCTTTTCAGTCTCCATGTTGCGGTCTGAAAAGGCTCTTCTTTGTAACTCTTAAGTTTGCTTTCCTCCATTGTGATTGTAGTTCTACTTTCTTTGGGGAATGATGTCAATTCATTTGCAATAATATCATATCTATATATACATATTATCCTATGATCATACTGACCCCAGTAGGTAGATCCCTTCTGTGTTCTTTGTATGTTTATGTGGTATTTCCCTTGATTTGTCTTTGTTTGGGGGCATCTCATGGTGGAAACATAATTAGTGGAGTTGTTTATGTTTATGTTAAATCCATTGCTCCTATTAAAGTGTTAGCAATGAATTTAACATGGGGCATACACTCTACTCACTTTTTGCACACACACAAGTTCAAAATGTTTTCAAAACTTAAAAAATTTTCCCTTTATGGATTAAAGACTAATCCTTAAAGCACAGATTTTTACTTTACAAGATCTCTTGATCCCTCCAGTTTAAATTTATATGGATCTCTTGATCCCTCCAGTTTTAATTTACAATATTTTGATCCCTTAAGGTCAGAAGGTGTCCTTAAGATCAGATCTACCTAATGGGTTGACTAGTGAGTAGACACATTCACTAGGCGGTTCAACTCCATCTTTCCAGTTGCATTGTTTCCTTGTGTGGTTCACAATAGGACATAAGTTCTCATTAGGCAAGGTAATCACACTCTATCTCTTTTTCTCCTTAACTGGTGATGTCTCTCTTATCGTGATCTTAGGGTTGATAAAGACTTAAGCCCATGGGGGCTTGAGGATTCCTTTGTCCCTTTTGATTTCAATAAGATTATTTATTCTTTATGATCTCTTTTACCAAGAGTTTGCATTGAGTTCATACTCTTGCTAAAGTGGGGGCTAAATGTATAGTCAAAAAATAGAAGCACTTCCATTGTAGACTATTTTAGCCTTCTGAGTAAGTGGTTTGGGGTCATGTCAAGCACCTTGAATGGGTCTCTATCTTGGATCTAGCTTTTTCCCTTGTTCTGCCCCATTTCCCACTTTTTCCAGCCTGTTTCTGACACCCAAAACTACAAATTGGGAATTTTGACCTCAGGTTCAAAGTTGACCTTTCTAGGTCAAGGTTGACCTTGACCTTCACCTAGGTTAGAATTGACCTTTTTCTGACCTAAGGTCCAAATTTTAGATTTCCAGGGTTTCCGGATGTCAGGCTTTGGAAAGAATTAATTCTTTCTTCCGAGTCGGCTATTTTGGTCTTCAAAGCAACAAATCTTAAATTATATATAATATAGGTCATCTTCTAAGGGTATAGGTCGAATTGGAATTTAATTCTCCTATGTAGGCCTCTCTAGAAGGTTGTGCCCTAGATTCATATATAAGGAGGCTTTCTCCTCTCATTTTCTCTAACCATAAGCAAGAGCAATCTAAGACAAGGACTTGAAGACTTAAGAGGTGAAATCCAAAGGTGAAAGAGAAAGATTTGAAGCAATCCAAGTATCCATTGAAGCATTCATCCATTCTCAATCATTCAATCACTTCTCAAGCACTCAATTCATCAAGAGGATCCATTGGTAGCCATTGAAGGATTCAAGCTCTATGGAGCCCTCTTGTTGAAGATTTCTTCATCCACATTCCTCCAAGCCTCTTCCTATTCCAAGATCCATTCAATATTGATGTTGAAGATCTACAATAAATTTATTTGAGACATCCTACATTCTACATTCTACATTCTATTCAACATCCATTTGGTGTATGCATACTTGTGGATCCACGGATTTGAATTCACCACAAGGGCTTTTACAAGCAAGGTGAATTTATTCATTTACTTTGTTTTACTTATGCAATTTCAATTATACTTTGAGGTTAATTCCAAAACCGGGGTTTGACCAAGGAAAACCCCTCCCCCAAAAAATCAAATCCATTTTTCTTGTAGGTACAGGTTCAGAACAGCAGATCAAAGTGCAGATTCAGATACCCTTTTTGGCAAACTTTCAGGATCTGGAAATAGATTTTCTATCACAGACTTTTTAAGTCAATTATTCCCTAGGTCAGAATCAGAAATTATGGGTCAATGGTGACATTGACTTGAGGGTCAAAATCGGAACTATGTCAAATCAGAAAAAGATTTATGGGTTTTGTTCATCTCTGCATTTTTGTTCTAGATTTGGTGTCAAATTTTTTAGAAACTCATTGCAGACCCCCAAAAACAGCATTCTTCAGATCTGTAACATTTCAAGGTTATTACTTTTCTCCTATCCATTTCAATTAAAGTTCTTAATCTATCTAAACCTATCACACATTCTTTTCTACAATCACGAAAAATATGATCTTCCTCTTTACTCTTATTTCCAAATGATTGATTCATTTATACATTGATCCTTCCTTTGGGTTTAATCAATTTGGATCCTTCCTTTTTGTATCTAAGGATAAAAGGGGAACATCTTATTTACCCCTACATTTCAAATGTACCACATTTCATATGTTACACTTTTATTCATGTCCAATTTTGTTTTAAATATAAGTTGAATGCATAGTTTTATATTTTCCTATACATTCACTATTGGATAATGATATATAGTTATTTGTTCATCCATATTGTATAGTTCAAATTTATCTTTAAGTCAATATTAGTTACATCTATATATTGTTGCATGCCAATTATATTTAATAAGTTATTTGATTAATGATGATTTTAAAATCAATTGCTCTTGTCAATTACAATTGATATTTAATTAAATAATTACAATTGAATACTATTAATGATAAAATTACAATGGATATTTAGAAAAACTCATATATTACATGTGAACTCATATATCTGGATTCAAACCACAAGTACAAATAATATGATAACAAGTCCTGATAATATATAATAACAAATCCTGATAGCACAAGTCCAAATATAACACAGGTCCAAATAACATGATAAAATGTACTGATAACACAAGTCCAAATAACATGATAAAAATAATAAGATAACAAGTCCTGATAACACAAGTCCAAATAACATGATAAAAAGTCTCGATAAAATGTATAACAAGCTCTAACATGTGAAAAAAAAAGAGTATAAAATATCCATCATATAATAACAAGGTCTAACTCTGCTTGTCTAGCTAGTCTAACTCTCCTAAATTAGGTCTTAATAGGTCATATTGGTCCTAAATTAGGTCTTAATAGGTCTTATTGGTCCTAATTGGTCTTAATAGGTCATATTAGGAATGAAGGGTCCTATTAGGTCTTATTAGTATGTATTAGGTCTAATGTGTGTGTGTGTGTGTGTGTGTGTGTGTGTGTGTGTGTGTGTGTGTGAGAGAGAGAGAGAGAGAGAGAGAGAGAGAGAGAGTATTATGTCTTATTAGTAGGTATTAGGTATTTTTATGTCTTATTAATAATGTTAGGTCAAGTAATAGGTCCTAAGGGTCCTATTACGTCTTATTAGGTCTTAAGGGTGGACTTTTACATCTTATTAGGTCTTAATTGGTCCTAAATTAGGTCTTAATAGGTCCTATTGGTCCTAATTGGTCTTAATAGGTCATATTAGGTCTGAAGGGTTCTATTAGGTATTATTAGTATGTATTAGGTCTTATGAGAGAGAGAGAGAGATCCTATTAGTAGGTATTAGGTCTTATTACATGTCTTAAATTAATAATGTTAGGTCAGGTAATAGGTCCTAAGGGTCCTATTACGTCTTATTAGGTCTTAAGGGTGGACTATTACATCTTATTAGGTAGACTATTAGGTCTTAATTAGTCCTAATTGATCATAATTAGGTCTTAAGGGTCCTATTACATCTTATTAACTTGTATATTAGGTCTTATAGGTTCTATTAGGTATTATTGGTCCTATTAGGTCTTAATCTAGGTCTTATAGGTTCTATTAGGTCTTATTGGTCCTATTAGGTCTTAAGTGGTCTTATTGGGTCTTAAGGGTCCTATTAGTTCCTATTGGGTCTTAACTAGTCTTAATTGGTCAAGTAATAGGTCCTAATTGGTTTTATTAGTCACATGTTAGGTCTTAATTCTAGTTCTATTAGGTCTTAATAGGTCATATTGCTCCTAATTGGTCTTAATAGGTCATATTAGGTCTTGAGGGTCCTATTAGGTCTTATTAGTAGGTATTAGGTCTTTTGTGTGTGTGTGTGTGTGTGTGTGTGAGAGAGAGAGAGAGAGAGAAAGAGAGAGAGAGAGAGAGAGAGAGAGAGAGAGAGAGAGAGAGAGAGAGAGAGAGAGTNGAGAGAGAGAGAGAGAGAGAGAGAGAGAGAGAGAGAGAGAGAGAGAGAGAGAGAGAGAGAGAGAGAGAGTTTATTATTTATTTTCTGGACCTAGGGTTTACAATTGTGTCTAGATTTACATTTTTTTTCTACCTAGGGTTTCTTGTTTCAGTTGTGTTTAAGTTTCCTACCTAGGGTTTTAAGTTTTGAAAGTTTTATTGTTTTCTACAATAATTTACAAAGTAGAATAAAACTAAACATAACAATTCTTTTTAACCCTATTAAAAAACAAACATTAAACATTAAACATAATATGTATTGAACATTAAACATTAAACTAGTTCTATGAGAGAGAGAGAGAGAGAGTTTATTGTTTATTTTCTAGACCTAGGGTTTACAACATTTTTTTTCAGATATGTAGATAGGTTTACATTTATGTTTTCTACCTAGGGTTTCTTGTTTCAGTTGTGTTTAGGTTTAGGTTTAGGTTTAGGTTTAGGTTTTAGTTTTCTACCTAGGGTTTTAAGTTTTGAAATTTTTATAGTTTTCTACAATAATTTACAAATTAAAATAAAACTAAACATAACAATTTATTTTAATCCTATTTAAAAAAAAACTTTAAACATTAAAATTTAAACATAATACATATCGAACATTAAACATTAAACTAATTAAAAACAACAATAAATTATAATTTTAATGAAAAAATATAATAAAAACAACGATATGTACCTGGAATCAGAAAAACAACAGCAAGGGGGTCAGCAGTAGCTCTCAAAACGGGCACTCGTCTGCAGCAAAACGTGATTCCATTTTACAAGTTGTGAAAATGAATTGCAAAATGGTTTAAAAGGAAATTAAATACTTTTACATAACGGGGGCCAAAACGGATGCCCGTTTTGGCCTGGGAACCCATTTTGTAAATGAGTGCCCATTTTATATTTACGGCTCTGGTACTCGAAGCATAACGGACACCCATTTCTAATAAAACGGGTGCCCGTTTTCATTTGCCAATTTTTTTTAGCCGCAGACTTCCTCGAAATTGGCACCCAACTTGGTTCATGCACCCATTTAAAATTGTATAATATTTTTAAATCTATGCTCTATGTTAGGATCTAATAAAGTGCAATTCATACGTGTCATTACATATATTTTTATTGTCATGACATTTTATTGGTTGAAACTAAGCTATTCTTGTAGATTTATTATACTAATATATTTGATAAACCCTACAAAGTTAGCTTAAACGTCTTATTTTATTATGTTTCAAACCTTAGTTTTCACTGAATTCTAACATCTTTTTCACTTATCTATTTCTAATAGCCTATGCATGTGGAAAAGGCGTTATCTTGACATTAAAAACTAACAAATCGGTCACAACATATTAAGTTCGTTAAGAGTATTTTTTTAAATTGTATGATATTTTAAAATCTATGTTCTGTATTAGGATCTAATAAAGTCCAATTCATACTTGTCATTGCATGCATTTTTATTGTCATGACATGTTATTAGTTGAAACTAAGTTATTCTCGTAGATTTATTATATTGTTGCAAACCTTAATTTTCATGAACTTTAGACAATCTTTTTACTTATCTATTTCTAACAATATATGCTTGTGGAAATGGGTTTTGATTGACATTAATAATTGACAAATGGGTCACAACATATCAAGTTCATTAAGAGTATTTTTTAAAATTGCGCGATGTTTTGAAATCTATGCTTTGTATTAGAATCTAATAAAGTGCAATTCATACTTTTTATTGTGTATATATTTTTATTGTCGTGACATGTTATTCAAAGAAACTAAACTACTCTCATAGATTTATTATACTAATAGATTTGATAAACCCTACAAAATCATCTTAAACATCTTAACTTATTATGTTAGGATATTCAAAGGTTTATCAATGTAGTCAAGAAAATCTAATGTCTAATGTGAGGGTTTTAATGCTCATATGGGAATACAAATAGTTTTGTGTTAGATTTTAGGTAGATATGAGCAATAAAAAATATTAATATAATGCAGAAATAGAGAAGACAAAAAAAAATAACACAGAGATTTAACGAGGTTCTCCCAATATGGGCTACATCCACCAAAGAAATAATCGTCCACTTATTTTTATTATCCATCGAAGATAAAATTATAATCTGATCATTTCACATTACATTGCCACTTATTTATAGGCCCTTTAGGTGGTTTACCAATGTCATTTAACAAGTTAACCCCAAAAATTCTTAATGAGTTGACTTAGGGAAATGCTTGACGAGTTAACCTAGGGAAATGCTTGACGAATTAACCAAAAAAATTCAAGTTTTTCCCAGAACCCCATGATACATGGCGAGTATACAGTAATTTCCTGATCAGTCACCACGAACCAACACTTTGGAGAATTCTAATCAATTTATAAATATTAATAAGCATATTTCAAATTCATTTAGACTAATAAATTATCTATGATGACATCCTTACAACATCGTTAAATTCCAAACTAGAACGTTAACAAGTAAACCCAAACACCATGATACATGGTGAGTGTACAGTACTTGCCTGATCAGTCACCACAAACCAACAATATCCCACTTGGGGACTAATCAGGCTCCACACTAAACAATATCCCACTTGGAGACTAATCTTGTAGCAACACTGCTACCCCTGAAGCTCCCACTAGATTGACACAGACTATTTCTCATTGCCACTTTGATCAAGCTTGAAGACCATTAGAAACTGAGAAGGAAGTCATTTTATCTCATCTTACTGCCTTGGTCAACATATGTGCAGGATTCTTGCTATTATGTATCTTCTCCAGCTTCAATTGTCCATCCTCTAAAACTAAGCGTATGAAATGATACCAAAGTTGGATGTGTTTGGTCTTAAAGTGAAGGGATGAGTTCGTTGCGAGATGAATCACACTCTGACTGTCATTGTACAACCTATTATGCTCTTATGTCTTTCCCAATTCCTCCATTAATCTTTGTAACCAAATCATCTCCTTACTAGCCTTTGTAGTAGCAACATATTCTGCTTCTATGGTTGAAAGTGCTACAACCTTTTTCAATCTAGAAATTTAGTTGACCACTGTTCTACCTATAGTAAAAACATACCCTATAGTGCTCCTCTTGCTATCAATATCTCCTACTAAATATGAATCAACACAACCTTGTAAAGTGGAATGGGAGCCTCCAAAACATAAAGACTGAGTTGTTGTACCTCTCAAATACCTAAGAATCCACTTTACTAAATTCCAATGCACTTTTACCTACATGCAATTCAACTAATTCCAAATTTTGATATTGTATCAAGGAATCTATCTCCTCTTTCATTCCTTGCTCCCACTTTTTCATAGTTTTGACATGCATTGCTTATGCATAACTTTTTGGTTCACCAGAATCAGTCAATAATACATAATATAATCAAGGAGAATATCATTCAGGAGGTCTACTTATCTTGGAAGATCTTCTTACTGTAGTTTGAGGAACTTGTTGTGGTTCTGGTTGTTCAATATTTTCTGGCATTATTGGGACTACATTTACTGGGATTTCATCAAGCACCGTGTGATCTGTGTTTTCCTCTTCTTGCTTCTTTCCTTGTATCTGATCCTTGCACACGACATTTTCATTGAATATGACATCTCTACTCCTAATGATATTTTAATTCTCAAAATCCCATAAAAAATAACCAAAATCATTAATGCCATACCCAATAAAAGTACACTTCTTGGATTTTGCCTCAAGCTTTGATCAATATTCCATATCAATATGGGCAAATGCTTCACAACCAAAAAATTTCAGAAATGATTAATTTACTTTTTTTCCCATCCATGCCTCCTCTAGAATACCACCATCCAAGGAACTTGAAGGCCCTTTGTTTATCAAGTAAATAGTAGTATCTACAACATCTACCTAAAATTGCAAAGGCAATCCCGCATGCAATCTCATGCTCCATGATAGTTTTGTTCATCCTTTCAGACACACCATTTTCTTGTGGGGTTCTAGGAACTATCTTTTGTCTATGAATCCCATGGTATGAACAATAACTATTAAATTCTTTGTTGCAGTACTCACCTCCATTATTTGATCTGAGACACTTCAGTTTATTTATTGTCTCATTCTCAACCAGAGCTTTCCATTTCTTAAAGACTTCAAATAAATCAAATTTTCTAGGAATAAAATAATTCCAGGTTTTCCTAGTTGCATTATCAATAAAATTAACATAATAATAAGATCCACCAAGAGCTGGTACATGGGCTGGTCCCCATACATCAAAATGCACAAGTTCTAACTTTTCACTTTTTTCCCTTCCCAACCCTAAGAAATCTGACCCTCTTTTGTTTTCTCTAAACACAGTTTTGACAAAAATCCAAATAAACTTGGTTCAAACCTGGCGATAAATTCTTTGAATGGAGAAGCTTCATCCCCTTCTCACTCATGTGCCCAAGTTAATTGTGCCATAGAGTTGTATATGTTTCTATGGAAGCTACGGAAATAGAATAATAAATATTACCAGTACATAAATATAATGTACCTACCTTTGCCCCTTTTGTTATTACCAATGAACCATTAGTAATCTTCCATTAATTATCTGTGAATATGATTGTGTGACCATCACTTCCTAGTTGTCTTGCTGATATTAAATTTATTCTCAAATCAGGTACAAGTCTCACCTCTTTCAGCAGCCATTGATTTTCATTTGGTAATTTTATCTGTATGTTTCCCTTTCCAAAATTTTGCATGGTTCATCATAACCTAAATAAACCTACCCAAAATCACCTCGAACATAGTCTAGAAAATATTTTTTATGGGGTGTGGCATGAAAAGAGGCCCCTAAATATAACACCCAAGAATCGGTAATATTATCTAGAGAAACAATCAAAGCATCTTGAAACACATCACCTACTACATTTACTTCCTTATTATTTTCTTGATGTCCATCCCCTTGTTTTCCCTTTCAAGACCAACAATCTTTCTTCATATGTCCTTTCTTTCCACAATGTTAGCACTCCACATTTACCCTAGATTTGGATCTAACATTTCTAGATTTCCCATGATTACCTAGGCTCTTTCCTCTTTCCCTCTATCGTCCCCTATTCTCAACACTCAAAACATTACCTGATATTTCACCTATGCTTTTTTATCGCATTTCCTCATTAAGGATATCACCAACATCATCAAACTTGAAAGTGTTTGAACCAGAGACAGAGTTACTTATAGCCATGACCAAGCTATTACAGCTTTCAGACAATGAGAATAAAATCAAGAGAGTCGTAACCTCATCATCAAAATTCACTTTTATGTAAGGGTAAATGCATAATAAGCTGTCACCCATGGGGACATTTCGGGGTGCAGATTCTTGTTAGTCTCAGCCAAGTAGAACTCGGCCGAGTCTAACACGGCCGAGTCATCGTGGCTGCCACGCGGTGCTGAGTGGCGCCTATGTGGCAGCGGACTCTCGGCCGAGAGGTACTCGGCCAAGTTATACTCGGCTGAGTATATTGCATTATTTTAAAAGGCTAAAAATAGCCCGCTAGCCCCTCATTTGCACTTTGTGGGGCTAGATCTAGCGTGTGAGGGTGAAAGTGACTACTCGGCCGAGTACTAGGTAGGCCCCCCCTTTTTTTTTTTTGGTTTTTTTTTTGTTTGTTTAAATGTTTTACTCTATTTATGCATATGTGTAAAATGATTTTTTTTATGTAGCATTAGAATATAATTGTTTTTTTCTTCATTTTCTAGAAATGAATTTTTTTAGATTTTTTTTATGTAGCATTATAATATAATTGTTTTATTCTTCATTTTCTAGAAATGAATTTTTTTAGGTTGAATATAAATCTAAACATAAACACAAATGCAAACGCAAACTCAAATTTTGAAACATAAACGCAAACGCAAACTCAAATTCTGAAACATAAACGCAAACGCAAACTCAAATTCTAAAACATTTAAACGCAATCCCAAACTCAAAATTTTGAAACATAAACGCAAACCCAAATCTAAAATTCTGAAACATTTATACTTGTAAACTTTAAATCAGGTAAAATCATATAATTTAACCATAACGTA
>MU227453.1:930694-943658 GCA_018584345.1 Thuja plicata | reverse complement strand
TGTTTTACTTATAATGATTTGGCGGGAAGTAAACTCTCTGATTTACAGTATTTTTCACGAAATGAAAAATAGACCTTAAAAATTCAAAAAACATATTAATTTTGGTTCAATTTTTTTAAAAAAAAATTATAGGCATATAATTTAGCCTATTTCACACATTTCATTAGTTTACATCATCTTCAAATTCTCAACATAAATGTGAATTTTATGCCCTTGAAGTTTTACAGTTTTGGTGTTGTCATCCTTTTCCTTTGTAAAAGGGTGACAGATTATTGTGCTTTTACCCATAACTTAGTTGACTAGTAGCCGTGTTAAAATCATTCAAATGGTCACTAACATCTACCCAACTTCTAGCATCTTCATGTTAAATAAACATTTCAAGAGAAATACCTTATTTGAGGTTGAGGGTTTCTCATACAATGCCTAATGCTTTCATTAGATCCTCCTTGGTTGTTTATTTTGCTATATTGAAAGTCATTGATGATACTAGACACTACCATATTGTTCCTAGTTCCTTCCTATCAAGAACTTCCCATTGTTCATCTGGCATAGTCATCTCTCTCTCTCTCTCTCTCTCTCTCTCTCTCTCTCTCTCTCTCCTAGGTATTATTATAATATAAATAATAATAAATATAATACTAATTTATTGATATAATATAATACAAATTTATATAGTACAATACTAATATATAATATAACATAATAATAATAATAATAATAATAATAATAATAATAATAATAATAATAATATATTACTACTTATATCATATTTAATAATAAATATAATACTAACATTACTAAATATCATACTAATATTAATATAATATAATATTACTATTATATTATTATACAATACTAATATAAATAATAATAATAATACAATACTAATGTTATTATCATAGTATTAATATAATATTAATATTATAAATAATGAAATCTATAACAAAAATTAAAAACTAAAATCAAAATTGAAAATAGCATTGAAATGAAAATGTTGAAAATTGAAAATGTTGAAATTTCAAATGGAAAGCAGAATTTGGGCTGGACAAATTGGATATCTGATATTCTTTCGTATATCCATTTAGCTTTGGTATTTGCCTCAGGTTTTGGCTTTGCAATGCCAAACGTGGATGTTCAACCCAAAAAATGTGTTTACCATATTTCCTCTGATCTCCAGACTTCGACCATGTAACTTGCAACCTTTTTTCATCTGAAATTGATGAAACAAAATGGGTTTCTTAAAGAGATTATCGACTTTCCATCAATATAATTATTGTCAAATTTTAAGTTTAGTAAGTAATTATTACTTATTTTCTAATTGACTTACCTGTAAAGCCCTGATTGAAAAACAACTATAACTTTCAAACAGTTTAACCTTTTTGAAATCTGAAGAAGTTGTAGCAAAAAATCAAAATTAATTATTTAGTTGGGAAAAAATTACACAAAAATATGTGTCACATATGGGCATGAGTCTTCTACTTATATCTAGAATCTTGTGAAAATATATCATCATTTGATTGTGATAAAGATGGTCAAACATACACGTACTTTTTATCTTTTTCCTGAAATTTTCGTACTACTACATTGAAATCTAAAATTTTCGGCAATTAGATTTTTTTTTTTCAGAAATGGGCTAGTAGTTTAGAAACTACATTCAATTTCCTATAGATTTTATTCTTACAACTTTTTCACATAAGGTTGATAAGATGTTCAACTTTTTACGTTAAGTTGACTAACCCTGATTTTTCATTGTCGCTTAAGGCCATAGCTTGGTATACCATGATCCTGCACATGGGTCCGTAAGAATAAATATAGCCTAGCATCTACATCAACAATGATATTGGTAAAACCAAAATATTGTACCATAATCAAAGACATCATATGAATAGTCTCAATACAATGCAAATATTTGGTCACATCATACAAATAGTCGCATAATAAGAAAAGAGTTTATCTCAGATCAAAATAACATAAGACAAAATGCAACCATGGGAGGCACTTCACCTCCTCCCCTTACTCTTTCAGGGGTTGTGAAAGAGAATTTTATCATATAGGGTAAGGACCCCTTGTCTCCTGTTGGTTCGTAGCTTTGGTCAAAGGCTCCTTCTCTCTTCTTCTTTTTCTCAATCCCACCTCTCATAAGATTTGCCCCTTTAGACTTGGTTGACTTGTATTGGGTTTGGGCCCTTCTCATGCCTATCTAATCAAAACATGTAATGCATTGGTAAGAAACCAATCACTATCATCTTATTATAAATTCAACAATTTGATTTGGATTTCAAAAATTCCAAATCATAGAAGATTATTTGAAACCATTCCGAGAATGTTTGAACTTACAACTAAATAATTTTTACCTTGTTTCATAGAGTACTCAACTATGTGACTAGTTTTCTTCCTCAAAATTACCATTTAAGAACAACTCCACATTCCTTTTCCTAATCTTATGATTAAAGGTTCTTGTAATTGATAATACAAATCAATTAGCCATCAACTTAGCAACTAGAGAAAAATATCACCATAATCAATTTCCTCAATCTAGGAAAATCCCTTTGTAGTTATTCTTGCCCTATACTTATCAACATTACCATTAGACTTGATCCTCTCTTTGAACACCCTTTTATAACTAGTGGGCTTCTAATCAATATATATCACTATTAAGTCACATGTGTGACTTTTATTCAATGCAACCATCCATAGCCACTCTATAATAGGAAGTAAGGTACATGGAAACACTTCCTAAACTAATATTAAGAGGAGAGCATTGTGCAAATTTTTATCTTTTAAAGATTATAGAAAGTATATATTTTTTAAACAAAAAATAAATAATATATACCAAAACAGAGGTGTACATGGGGATATGGTTTCATGAGAAAAATACCTTACTTCAAAGTGGCTAGATTTATTATTTAATAAAACCACAATTTCAATACCATTGAAGAGAAAGCCCTCACAATAATTAACCAACCAAAGACCTAGAGGAATCATTATAGCTAAATTATATGTTAAAAAACTATTAAATGACAAGTAGGAGATATTTTCCACAAAAAGTCAAATTGTGATATTGCTATGTAGCATGATTAAATGGTTATAAGAAACAAATGAGCGAAAACAACCCAAAAGTGGTACCAAATTCATCCTCCAATAAAAGATTCCTTATGATATGTTATGATACACATCATAAGCTGGCCAATAGGTGTAACTCCTAGTTACATTTAGTCATCCAACAACTTTGTACATTTTTTAATATTTTAATAATTATTAAATACCCCAATGTAAAGAAAATCATTCAACTCATCTATTAGCTCTCTTTATTTGTGTCTGCTACAACCCCACTATCATTTACTTCGACTCTAGTAATGAACCCCCATAATCCATACTAACACAATTTTTAAAAACTCACTCTTAATATGACTTTTTTTATAAGTACCCTAAATATCATTTTAATGGACAATAAAAACCTAATATTCAATTCCTTTAATACAATAATACATTTTTCAACATTTCATATTTTACTTATATTAAAATAAATCAAAATTTTATAATGATTGTCTATGTAATTCCATTGGCTAATTACTAAGTTAACTATAAATTGTTATTATTCTCATAAAAAATATTATTTATTTAACTTTATTTTACAGACTGTTTTGCATCAGCAGAGTACAACACTCTTCGCTTGCTGGAAAAGGCCTTCTCTGAATGAATTACACTCAAATAAACATACAAGGAATAAAATGTCCTACACATAAGTTACAACATCCGCATATAAGCCTCTTATTTTTTACACTTGATAAGAATAAATAAAGAATCGTAGAATTATTGGGAATTCAACAATGATTGAACAAACTAAGGCTCTGTCACTCCTTTCGTACAGTACTTCTTAGAGTGCATGGGATGAAAATTTGGCTCCTTGGGTGTTGTCAGCTTTTTAGTTGATCTGTAATATCAACAAACAGATAAGTGAAGTAAGTTTTTAGAGCCCTTTAAGCTTCCTGGATCGCATTGGATCATGCCAAATCTTTTTTATTCTACTAGAGAAGCTATATAGGATTCAAAATCCAAACTAGCTACTTTCGAAATAACTCAACACAAAGTCTAGATAATTTATTAAGATAGAAGAAACATTTGAATCAGAGATTATAATGGAATAAAATAATCAACTAGGATAACATTTAGAACCTAGAGGTGTTTTATAAGAGAGGACGATGTAATTAAAAAACAAAGATCAATGTTAGAAAATTGATATAAGTCCAACAAGTTTTCAATAGAATGAGCAGAGCAATACTCCAAAATTACTAGCAATGTTTGTTAGTACAGGAAAGGAGGTTTTCATAAAGAATATCAGGTCAACATTCAACAACTAAGGCAAACTCTAAAAGTTTTGGAAAGAAAAAAATGAGAGGGAGAAAGACCTCATAGGTTTGAAAGGTGGTTTCCAAAAGTTTGGCATCTTAACAACAGGCCGATGATGTAGTGGCTCCTCTGGAATGCTTTTTATTTCTTCTCCTTTGTCTTCCAACTGGAGATTGAAGCATATCAGCACATTTCAATCTTCATTTTCAATTTTCAGCATGTTAATTATTCAATAAATAAGTCTACCTTTGAGAATAAATAAATAAGTTAGTTTACCATTTTTGCTTTGACAGCTTCAATATTCCTAGCTCTGGATTTGGGTTTCCCTTCATTCTACCATATCAAAAAAAACATTCAAATAAAAAAGAGGTGTGTTAGTGATCGATATAAGGAGAAACCCTAAATAATGAAGCCCTCAAAAGTGTTACTTCACACAAAAAACACACAGATTTAGGTGTTTCAAAAAGCAATGAAGATTACAGAATTTTAGAGTTTCCAAGCTCATAATTATTGGAAAACAGCTTGAAGAAAGACCTCTTATTAGTCTCATTTGACCAGACACTCCCAGCATTTTATCTACCTTGCATGGTTATCTATACAAGGAGCTTTATTTAGATCCAAAACATAAATGGTTTAAAAAATTTAATCACATCTGTCTTCTCCTCGAAGCTACACAAAATTTAAGCTACGTAAAGTGTGGATTTAAACCACCAAGAAAAAGGGGCTAACCTGTGTTTTGTTTGCCCTTATTTCCCTCATTGGCGAGGCTTCATTTTCTTCTGCAAGTTGAGTTTTTTTGTTGAGCGCGGTTTCCTTACGCTCTCCTCTTTCCTACAAGAAAGGACACAAATTGTAGGTTTCTATGCAAGTAATAGGAAAATTCCAAAATTGTTTCTCTTCCAGAAAGAACATTTGCATACCGCAGTTCTCAGTCGAAAAGGTCTAGGCAATGTAGGTTTAATCTTCTTATGGTTAAATGCATGTGGTGTAGATGTACCATAAAGTTTAGTTGGCAGTGCTGACTGGCATGTGGAGAACGCCTGTTAACAGAGAAATTATTAATTAACATACCATGTATGTTTTTCCTGGGTGAAAATAAAATGATATAGCATTGAATGAGAGAATTGGGAGACCAACCATGCAACAACTCTCATCTTGGCAGGCTTCACCATTGGAACAATTTATCTCCAAATTCATCTCACCGCTAGTCCTGTTGAAGATTGTAAGAAATCATATCGATTTTGGAGTTTTTAGATCAAAATATAAATTCCTTTATACAAAATAAATGATAAAGAGAATAGGTAGCTCACCTCTTCTCTCCTTTTGATGGAGTGGAGAGAATTTCTTTCTTTACATCACAACCTGCAACAGATAAAACTTCCACAGCTCCACCAGATTTCAAATGTGGCAAACAATCCCTGTCAAGCAACCTAATCTCCTCATTTTTTTTGAGTTCAGCAATTTTAGGGGTTTCACCACAGTCCCTTGGTAGCTGACAAACAACTTCACTACATAAGGAATCTGCCAAAATTAATAGAGAACTCCTATCAGATTTTGATTGAGGAATAATGGAGTATTCATCACAATCCAGACCACCATCTATAACTTTCTTTACATCACAACCTGCAACAGCTAAAACTTCCACAGCTCCACCAGATTTCGAATGTGGCAAACAATCCCTGTCAGGCAACCTAATCTCCTCAATTTTTTTGAGTTCAGCAATTTGAGCAGTTTCATCACAGTCCCTTGGTAGCTGACAAACAATTTCGTTACATAAGGAATCTGACACAAATAATTGAGAACTCCTATCAGATTTTGATTGAGGAATAATGGAGTATTCATCACAATCCAGACCACCATCTATAACTTTCGATTGAAGACAATTTAATCCTCCATGGTGGTACTCCTCAAAAGTTTCTAAACAGTGTGTGTGGCCCCAAACATCAGATTTTATCATCTCATTTCCTGCAAGACTAAACTGGCGATTAACCTCTGAAAGGCTAGTCCTGGAATCAGAAATATTAACCTTAATGGTACGGTCTTTTAGATTGTTGCACTGCTTTAATTCAGTTTCAGTTGCAGATTTTGAGAATATTTTTGCATCATCCCTCAAATCCTGAGGCAAGTATTGAGAAGCATTGCATCCACTATTAGGCCAAGAAAGGCCTACGTTCTCACCATTTTCAGTTGCTAAGTCATCTGTATTTATCTTTTGCATAGAATCAATATTATCTTCTTTCACATATTTAACTGCAACATTCACAGTAACCTCCAAACATTCCCCAGAATCTAAACTTACGTCTTTCTGGAGTATCTTGCTCTGAAATTCTAAATCAGACTCCAACTGAATGACTTCCCCTGCTTTCCCTTCTTCTGTTCCTCTGATTGCATGCTCTTGATCAAATAAAATATGATCTTCATTCTCCTTTAAATTTTGCTTGTTCTTCAGATACAAATCATCCCCTTTTCCCACAATCTCGGACACAAACTTGGAAGAATCAACTTCAAGTTTAGACTCCGATTCAGACCCCATCCAAATTATAATTGAATTTTTAGCATCAGGTCCTTTGTTTTCAGCAGCTGAATACATAACAAATTTATTAGATCTCTCTTCTAAATTTTGTTCATTATGATTCACATCAAATTCACTTTTCTGAACTGTAGCTTCTGTCACTCTCATATTTCTACCACTGAACACTGACTCGGAAGCAGAACCATCATTGTTTTCTTTCTCTTGTAGACTTCCATCAACAGGTTTCACATATTGAATAGTCCTATCATCAATCATTCTGTCTTTAAGAATTTCTATCTCATTTTTCCCAACGGAATCATTTTGAAGGTTGAACACTGATTCAGAAGGAAACAAGTTTTTTACCAGTGTCAGGTCTCTAGCTACTCTATTTTCAGCGGTAGAATTCATATCAGCTTCATTGTCTCTCATTTGGAGATTACAATCATCAGCTTCCACATCAAATTTACTCTGATTGTCATTTTCTCCAACTTCAAGAATTGTTATCTCAATTTTCCCATCGGAATGATTTTGATTCTTGTTTTCCCTGTCCTTTCTCAATCCTTTGAAGAATTGCTCCACCCCATTTCCTTCATCTTGATTAGAAGTAGATTCCTCTGCACCATAACTCTCAGATGCTTTGTGGATTTCTATCTCACTAATGCCATAGGTTAATCGCTTACCAGAAATTACAGAAGCAAGCCGTGCCACATATTGTTCTTCCATTCCAGAATCACACTTCATGATTAGTTTGGAATTTTCTCCTTTACTAGTTTCTCCAGGATATGTAGAAGGATTCTGTTCACCATCATTGCCAGTGTGTGACTGTTTAATTGATGATTGCTTCTCACTCCACTCTCCATCCTCAGAAGTGCTTCCAACCTTCCCCTGTACCAAATCCATTTCCTGTACATTTGCTCTTGTTAAACTTTCTTTCTCATTACTTTGTTCAGAGACAAGGACTTTTCTATTTGATCGAAGGTGATTTGTCACTTTTCTAGAATCCTTTGGTCTTGAAGAACTTGGGAAATTATGAACCCTCGAAAGAGGAGACTCGCTAGGCTGGAGACTACAAGAAGTTAAACACACCCTAGGAGTTACCTTTGCCAGTGAAGAGTATTTGTTATCATTTGCAGCAAACTGCACATGTTTATTAGGGTTAGAAAAATGTTTTCTCACAGGTGTAAGGTCTTTTGATGGAGTCTTCTTTACAGATTTAGTTGGAGTTTCAAATAATATGCGCCTCGGTGCAACTGCTTTGCTTCTAGCTGCAGTATTCATCCCCTTTGACAAAGCTGGGTTACTTCTGAAGGGTTCTCTTTTGACTGAGTGATTTTTTTTAATCCGAGGTGTGGAAAAGGCTGTAGTGACTTTAATAGATTGATTTTGTGGGGTTAAATTGATATCAGATGCCGGGACTACCTGTTTTCCTGTCAAGATATCTGGTGGATTCTCTTTTAAACTATCCAACCCATCTGCATTGGATGATGGTTTTGGAGATCCAATATTTGTTGAGTTTGGATCCTCATTCTCCTCGCATTGTTTTTGTCTAAGTTTATTAGCAGACATAACAGGAGGTTTCGCTTTCCCTGGTGTTCTGTCCTTGCCCTTTGATGTTGGGGTAGATAGCTGAGCTCTTAGTCTTGGTCTGACGCTGATAGCAGCATGCAAGGCCAAAGTCAGCATTGGGAACTAATGGTTAGTGCCTCCAGATAATAAGTGTATGAAATGATGATAGACCTCACCTGGATTTACCCTCCATTGTTGGCGACTTGGAAGTAAAACCAACAGATTTGGATGCTTTAGGCTGCATATAAGGCAGAAAATCAACAGTCGTCCCTCTAGTCAAAATTATCAAATAACAAGTACAGATAACTATTAAGATATTGTATACCGAAAGGACAAAAATAATCCCAACCTTCAGTGAGTAAGAATGATTAGGTGTTTGATCCAAGAGTGTGCCGTGCTTCTGATCACATCCTGAATCAGAACAGAAAACCAATCGACATCAAAAGTTTCCGTTCTACAAGTAAGTTCATAAAATAAAATTGAATAATTCAAATTACTAATTAGACAATTGGAATCAATCACAAGCAAATTATTTTTTGACGTAATAAATGAATTTGAAACAAAACAATAGCAATCTCATACACAAATAGATAGTAGTCATTATGGAGTTGAGAAATCAAATAAACTCAGTATGGCCCAATACACATTTAAATTTCAGAAATTTTATGCTATAGAATTCATGAACCACAGCTTAGTCCCATGAGTAACAATACATTCAGTAAAAATTGCAGATCTAGGTAAACTACACTAGTTCTCTAAATAAGAGACAATAAGGAGAAATCACAACATCTCTGGTAAATCGGAATTTTATTAAACACATCACATGAAGTTCCTAATTCAATCTACAGAATGCTCCTGAATATGAAATCAGGCCAACTAGCCCATGCCATTGAATTCTACAAACTTTATTTCTATATTTTAATTCTGAAACAAAATGACCTCATCAGCCTTCACAACAAGCTACAGTGATCACAGGGGGAATGCCAAGCTTGAACCCTGTCATTGTTTAATCAAGCAATGCAACATCCAAGAGTAAAATTGGATAGGTTCAATCCCTAGTCCTTGCTCCACTTGAGAAATGTGATGTACTTCCCCTCTTCTGGGAAAGGTGAAACACTTTACGATTCACATAGTGAGTATTGCCCTTAATCTCTTTAAAATGCATACCTGTATCGTACAATAGGAGTGAAATGGCTTTTTTTCCTTTAAAATGCATACCTATATCCTACAATAGGAGTGATATGGCTTTTCGTTTCTCTCTTACACAATCTATTAAGTGCCCTTCTATCTCCCCAGGTGGAGGGCACAGAGTTCTTTTGCTCGAGAAATATACAGAGCTCAAAGTTTTCTATGGTTTCCATTGATGCAAAAATGCAAATCCAATTAACTTGCACGATTTTTTTTTATCAATCCATTGAGGAGTCAAACAATGCAAATTCAAAAAGCATATAAAGCCTATAAACAATCTCCAATGTTATTTGTTATACCAATGACTAATCTAGCCAGAACTTCCAAAAAAGATTTTCCAAACCACGATCGATTCCCTCTGCTTTCCTTTTGGGCTTTTGGGGATAAGAGTACAATTCCTTTCTGACAATATACATATGTTGCGCTCCTTGTATAATCTGATCCCTGCACGTTCCATGGTCCCACCTTCAAAGATCCCCTCTATGTATGTTATGTGTCCCTATGTGACTAGGTACCTCTGTTTGAAGTATGAACTTTAATGAATAACTACCTGGATGCCTGTTTTTTTTTAACACTTAAGAGTATTTTGTGTGTCAAATTATAATGCTATTCTGGAATAAGCTGCCTAATTTTATTAGTTTCTGACATCCGGGCTCTTTCTAGTGACCCCATTGTCGAGAAAAAAGATCACCCGTGTGTCTAACTCAGAGCAGTAATTTCAAATCTACTAAAATTTCATCTAGAAGGTAAGTGTTTGATAAATAAAATCCAATGCATCCTCCACCGTGAGATCATATACTTTCTCTTCAAACAATGGGTTTGGCCAATAAGATACCATTAGATCGTGCGTCTTAGAATTGCTTTTACTTGTGAAAAAATCTTCACAAATGATCAATAAGGAGAAAGGCATGTGGGCACTCAACTTCTCTCTCTACAGAAGACATGGAAGAACATTAATCCAGTAGGTTGCAGCAAAGAGTGGGTTCGCCCAAACCCCTCAGATCGCCGGAATCTGAAATACCTAAATGGCCTAGACCTAAAAACCTTAAAAGCCATCAAAGATGGGCAGAAATGAAGAAATTTGGACTGGGTATGACAGAAATCTAAAGCAAGCTACTGAAACAATGACAGGAACAAAAACCTATGAAAGCACAATGAGGGTATGGAATAGAACATACCAGCTCGAACACAAAACCATGCATTGTCGTCAATTAGAGGTTCCTGAGGGACAGGAAGGGTAAAATCAATCCATTTGGGAGCTTGAATGCTCTCATAAAACTCCTCCTTGACGAAGGTGAGAGATTCTTCCTTCCAACATTCTTGAAAAGTCTCCACTTCCATGATGTGAATTCACCTCTGCCTCTCAATCTCAACTCCTCTCCAAACCCAAAGAAAAGCAGGCCTGGCTGACGCTTCACTTCTCTCTTGCCATGCGTGATAAAGAATGCAAAAAATCCACCATTTCCATGTTGGTTGTCCAAACGAGCCGCTGTTACTCGGGAAATTTGTAATAATTGTTTATTTTGGCATAGAATCTGGATGGGACCGGGCGGGAAGAAAACAGCTGTATTATGTAGATAGCCGTTGGAGCCGCGGTCAAACATACAGAGCATCAAAATCCCTCCTCTAACACTCAAAATCATGCCCGTTGAGACACAGTTATGGTGTCATTGGACACATTAATTAATTGCTAAATGGATACTAGATGAGTACAATCAAATAATACAAATACAGTGTACGTGCCTTTAAATAGTTTAATTAGGAAAATATTAGCATTTATTTTTTATAATCTATATAAATTAAGTTAACATTTTAATTTTTTTTAAGAATGTTATATTTTTTTGATAGATAAAAGATCGTAAAAAATATATGCTATTATTTTCAAAGTCAAATTTAAACTACATTTTATTCAGGAATTCTATATAAATTCACATTGGATATATAAAAAATCAAGATAGTCTAACTCTGAAAATACTAGCATCAAACTTTGACTACATTCTTTGTATTCTATGTAAATTCACATTGGGTATACAAAAAATTGAGACATATATCTTTTATAATCTATATTATTTTTTATTTTTTTTATGAAGGTTTAGAACCAAGGATTTGAACATCTTTGGCTTAGAGCCAAGGACTAGGGGTATCCATTCCGCCAAAATCTGTCGGGGCACGATCTAGGCCTCATCCCTTATGGTGTCGGAGTCATGCACTCAACAAGACTTGATCCTGGTGGGCTCATTGAAAACCAAAATAAATAAATTTAAACATATTGACTCATAAAATACTATAATTTATATCTTTTATATAGATTAAGTGAGAGAATAATAATTTATAACTTCAACAATTTACTTGTTATAAATTATTTAAATCAAAATAAATAAAAATGAACAATACTTTCAATTAATAATATTTTAAATTTAAATAATTGATTTTAATAAAATCAATTCAACGTTTAGATTATATATTTTAAGTTAACTCTTGTTAAAGTCAAACTCAAATTGAAACCTAACAATTATTAACTATAATCTTGATTGAGTCCTAAACTTAATTGGGCCCTAATGGTAAAAAATAAGATAAATTGACTAGGAAAATAAAATACAAGTTTTCATTTTTTATGCAAGTGTTTCAACAAGTATTAAATTATGTGATGATTTATTACATCATAATTCAAGTGTATATAATGTTGGGTTATATATATATAATAATTACTCCTTAATAATATAAGTGATCCTCTTATACTAGTTGCATTTAGATGTCTCAAATTACTAGTTACTAAATACATATTCATCATCTATAGATTCAACATAATAATTGATAAGTTGATGATTTATGCTCATGAGAGATGATAAACTTATTGAGAAACCCTTGTACTTTAATGTGTGGGCATCACATGAATAAAAAATTAGTAATAAGTGTAGTGCCTACACATTTGTGCCTTGGGTTGGGCATTATCAACATTATGTTTTTGACTAGGTGTCATGGAATCCATAGGTTATGCTTGTGTATGTTACTTTCAGTGTCCATCTATGTTTCAACTTCAACATTTTTAGTAATAGATTTGGCTATCATGGTTGATCATGCATTTTGTTGAAATTGATGAACATCAATACAACCAAGATCACCTGCATGCAAAGACTATTACGAGACAGAAGCAAAAGACAGAGAGGGCAGAAGAATCTATGGAGGCCGATAGGCCAGAGACTGCAAATGCATGTTGACATAAATTATGTTCTATATTCAACAATGAAATGATTTACAATCTCGATACTGAAAAGTAAAGCGGTGAATCCTTATAAAGGATACCGAAGCCCTAAAAGGGAAACTCTCAGAAATAGAAAGTTCCTAAGT
>MU227453.1:861260-916780 GCA_018584345.1 Thuja plicata | reverse complement strand
GTCATTCTTTTTGTCTTTGCTTGCTTTTATATCTCTTTTTGGAGAGGAGTTTTTCCCACTAGGTTTTCTCCTTTGTCTCCGGTTTACAGAGATTTCCTTGTACTGGGTACCTGATCAGGCCTTGTTGTCGGGACCCATTTCTTGCTTTCATAGTTTTGCTAGGTAAGCTTTCTCCCTGCGTTCAGCTTAAGGGGGGGTGTTAGAGTATTATTACTTTATGCTTATTAATTAAATCATATCTATTTAATTATATAAGTTCCTATTACTCTAGTTACTTAAGCTTCACTTAGGTACATTATTAATTAATAATGTGCAACCTAGTTTTTTCCTTTAGGGTTTCTTTCTCACCTTTTATAAGGTTGAGCCTTGTACTTTTTCTATTATCTCTTATGCATTTTTCACATTTTGAGAGCACTTTCCTTCTGTCTCCATTTTTTCTTCTCTTGTAACAGGTTATTGGCTAATAGGTTCTTCTTGGGTTGTGTAGAATTGAGTTTGATCAATTCTTTCACATATGCCTATATGAAATGACGCACTTCATTTAGTAGATGAAAAATGAATGATTTCTAGATGTAATGGATGCAATTTTGACTATATTTTAATTTTTTTTAATGGAATGGTAATTTTTTATTATGCATGTGGATGAATACCATAGTGTAGATGTATGGTAGACTTAATTGATTTTATGTAGACTGATTGTATGACTTTATTGCATATGTAGATTAGGGATGATGTTGTCCTAACATGGGAGAGTTATCCCGACCCCTTATCATATAGACATAGATTGTCTGACGATGAGTGAGAGAACTTAGGTAGCCTTGGACTGCTGCATGTTACACCGATACTCGAGATTGGGGAAAATAGGGGCCTTGTTACTGACTTGTGCGAGCGATGTCACTCATAAACTACTACTCGTAGATCTCCAAAAGCTCAATGTGCACAATGAATTGGAAATGACCCTCAAAATCCCTTTTTATACCCCCCTTAACCTACCTCGATAGACATGCACACCTTGCACTTCTATTGGTCACAACATTTTTTACCTTCTCGAGTCCATAACTTTCATGTATGACCTCTATTTTCCGATCTGTAAATTGCGATGTCATCTTGGTCACACTATCAACCCAATAAGCCCTCCATACCATTTTTTGCTCATTTCCTTGAGGGGGAACCATAATAACTATCTATTGACACTATTTCACAGGGGCATACCGGGGCATATTCTTATCAATTATTCTTTAAAATAATGCTTGAAATGCATTATATCAAAGAGGGGAAAAATGTAGACACTTAAAAATGACCAATTGCTCTAACACAATAAGTTTACTAACATTCATCTTAAATTGTTAAATAATATTTATTATTTAATCAATTTGTGTCCTACTATAATCTAAATTCAAAATCACCATTTCTCTATAATTTTATAATTAAGTGATTTTAATTAATTACCTAATTATTATATAAATTATTCACCTATAAAGTAATTAAATAATTAATCATTATTTAATTATTCCCTATCTTATTGAAATTTGTTGATTTGTTTTGTAGCTTATGTCAGATAAATCCTACAAGACTATATATATATATATATATATATATATATATATATATATATATATATATATATATATACATGTATGTATGTATGTTTGTATATAGTTAATCAATTGTCATTATATTAATCTCATAATAATGAATAGACATGTCCCATGAAAGAGAGATTATTGCATTTGGAAAATACATACAACATATCTAGTGCTATTACATTTGCAGCTATCCTAAAACTTAACATGGTATCAGAGCCAGATTGCAAATGTATGAGATTAGTTTGTTGATAGTGAATCGGCGACTGTCTCAGAAAATACATTCTTAGTACATGGAATATATCTCACAAATACACCGTTGGATTTTTCTGCATTTTGGATATGTTGGTGATAAACAAATTTCAAATAATGTCATTGGAGCGATTGGAGAGAAAGTATTGGGTTCAAAAGTTATGACCGACTGTGTACGGGTCTATGTGAAATCCAGTGAGTGAAGTTATGTTGCAGACTTTTGTCCACACCAATTTCAAAGAATAAGGTCAAGGGAATTGTAGCGGAGTGTTAAGAAGCCAAAGGAGTGATTGAAGAGTTGGTAGAGATTTTTGGCCCTAAGGAAAGATTTTTTGGAAAACTCAATCTATATAGATATTTTCTGATTTGTTGCATATGGACCTTCATTTAAGCAACTTGTGTTAAGGATGTTGATGCGCAGATAAGTATTTATTATCCTTGAATATTACAAATATCTACTTGTTGTAGTCTCTCTCTCATCTATATTTATATATGTACTATAAGAGCTATTTTCCTTGATCTTTTCCAGGGATGCTCTTGCAGGAAAAGAAGATTGATATCAGATTCAAAGGGATTCTGACACTTTAGAGGTAACTTTGGACTAGGAGCTCAGAAGATTGATATTAGATTCAGAGGGAGTCTGACAGGTTATCTTAAGTAATCTTGGATGAAAAGATAAAAATATTGATATCTTCTCAATGAGTTCTTCTTTGTGGGAGAAGTTCAAGGTGAAATCCCTTGTTTCCACCCTCTATGTTGACTAGGTATGGTGGATGTCATGGGTGTGACTCCATATTTTTAAAGGGCTTTCCCCTGTGTACATCTTGAGGAAGTGAGGACTTCAAATTGATTATCACTTCTATTTATAAAATTTATTGGAAGGTGATGATCTTACAATAACTTGATCTTCTATCATGATAGACATCTTATGATGGTTAAAACAGATCATGATAGATGATATCTTGCATGGTGGATTGAGTTCCTTAAACAAGCCATGATCTTCTATTGCGATAGACATCTTATGAAGGCTAAAACATATCATGATAGATGATATGAATGTTCCTATGATAAGTGCACATTACCTATGGACATTTGTTGAGTACTTGGTGGACACCATGAGACTTGATGTTGGTAGGACATTACTCTGAGCACTTGGTGAATATCATGTGACTTGATATTCTACAGGCCAATGCTCTCGATATCATGAGATGATATCTTTATAAACTTTTGAGTACTTGGTGGACATCATGAGACTTGATGTTGGTAGGCCATTACTCTGAGTACTTGGTGAATATCATGCGACTTGATAGTTTGTGCCCAATGCTCCCATCATCATGAGATGATATTTTATGGTGAATATCACGAGACTTGATATTATTGGTCAGACCATATCTCTTATATCACAATGAGGTGATACCTAAAATAAAAATTTCACAATTAACTTTGTGTTGCTCTCTTGGATGGAGTTTATCCTCCCTAACTAAGAGGGAGTGTTGATGTTTTGTAGCTTCTATTGGATAAATCCTATGAGACTATATATATATATATATATATATATATATATATATATAATGTGAGATATATATATCTAAAATAGTATTAGGAGAAATTAATATAATAATGATTCAGAGATATTACATGTGTGTGTGTATACATACATGTGTGTGTGTAGACATAATAATTGTCACTATATTAATCTCATAATAATGAATAGGCATGTCTCTCCTATCCGCATTCTCAATATAAATGAAAGAGAGATTACATTGCATTTGGAAAATACATACAACATAGAGTGCTATTACATTTGCAGCTATCCTAAAACTTAACAAAATTAATTAAATAATCATATTATTTAATTAATATTCCTTCTTTCTTATTATTATTATATTTATGTAATAATTAAATCACATTCCCTTTCATAATTAAATAAATTATATTTATTTAATTAAACTAATTGTTCCTCTTATAAATAAATAAATTTTAATTAATTATTTATATTTCTCATATGTGCAAATAAATAAATTCTTGTATTTATTTAATAATATTTATCCTTCTAATTATGAATTTCATTTAACTCCACAATTATGTCTCATGGTTGATGAATCAAATCAGTTATCTATTTAATCTATCTAGGCTTCTACTCCACCTCATCAGTTAAAGTTCTCAATCAAATCAATCAAAAAATCCATCTATTTTGTCAATAGGCAATCAATTGAGTTCAACTCCCACTCACTTTGAGTTTAAGTCTTAAATTACATGCAATCAATGCCACCAATCATGGAATCTTGATTGCAACCCTGCGAATAGAGAGCTAATTCTCTTAATTTTTTAACCACAATTGCTTTGAATTCTTATGCTAGCACATCGAGCACTCATTGATGAGAGCCCACATTGCATGGAGAAGGAGAACAATGAAGGATGACTTTGGTTTTCATATTCATGTGTTTTAATTGATTTCATTATGATTTGATTATTATGTATGTTGTTTATTTGCTTCCTCTTTCGATATTGGGAATACTAACTACCTAACAGATCTTTTTGTGGTTGAGATTTTGAAGTTATTGCAGGTTTCTACATATCCTTATTATCCTTATTACAATGACCTATAGGTGGCACAAGTAACTCATGTTTCTCACCAAGGAGATGAAAACTACTCCCATCAAGGAGAGAAAATTCCTTCACGACATCTTCGTCAAGTTATAGGTATTTTCATTTGAACATGTTTCCATGGTGGATTTTTGAGAGAGATTGCTTCCATACATATTTGATTTTGATTAAAAATATGATGTAATATATTTTCTTTTTATAGTAAAATCTTAAGAAAAAATGCAAAGACAACATATATATGGTTACAAAATGGAACAAATCATTTTGTTTTCCTCTAAAATGGTAGACATCATAATTATCTTAAGAAAAATCAACTAGGAAAGAAATAGTCACTCTCCATCAAGGGTTCAACAAATCTCTTATAACAAATTATTATTTTCAGATCATCATTGTAGGCGAGTTTATACATCACAAAGAAGACACCTTTTGTAACTCTCATGAAACAAAAAGAGGGATAGGAATAAAATTTCTATGTATCCACAAATGACAAAAGTAGGTCAATGAAGCTAAAAAGATACCAGTTACATTAGATAAATAATGGGTTGAAATTAACCTAGGCCGAGATGGTCAATTCATATTAAAAATGAAGAAAAAAAGGGCATCTTTAAATAGATTTTAGAAAGGTATATGTGTCATGACACACAATTTTAATATGGGTTAAGATTTTAACAAATACTAACTAGTGTCCTTATAGGTACTCTTTGCTCTAGATGTTTTTTTCTTAAAGGATGAGAAGAGATGTATGTGAATCTAATTGAAATCAATTAAATACTTTGTGATATAATGAGAATTAAAATTTGACGTATATGTTTCAAGAACAACTTCAGGTCAGGGCAAAACTTTTCATCATTCAGCCAAGTATTATAGTCTTCTTTGAATAAGAACTATGTTCTTAATCTTGAAAAAAGATGTTGGAAAACTTCATGGATGTGATTTGATCTTGGTAATTGCAATGCATAATCTAGAAAACCAATATTTTGTTTCAATTGATGCACTGGAACTCATAATTCTCTTATTCAGTTGATGAGTTTGCATTTGCAGTAGATATTTAAGACTTCCATGGTCACCCTTGACAGAAATTTAGTACTAATATTAGGAACAAATCATATGGTTTGTGTCATCGTCAAAAGGCCAAAGTCAAGTGAAATGAGAACTAATCATGGTTTGTGATGACAAGGCTCATACCAAGTTGTTGGCTCTTAACTATGCAACACTACCAAAAGGTTGAAACCTACTAGGTGTGTACCATGAGTAATGATAACAACAAATGGCTAAGGGATATATCAAATCAATTTCCTTTTGGAACCACTTTTTACTAACTTGGAGGACCCTACCCAAGACTAATAATTTTTTTTGTAGGCTTAAAACAATGTATCACTTCTACCATACCCTTGTTTGCAACATGTACATAACTCATAATTATGATTGTGACAGTCACACCATTTAGGATAGTCTTATAAAATTAATTTAGTTCCTTTTGTTTTGAATCATAGACACTTCCAACGGAGATATAGGGTTATCCCACTCCTTCCTCTGTCACTATACACAAACCAATCATTCACTTGATCTTAGAAGGCAAATTCTCCAACTTCACTAGATTATTTATGACAGTCAAAAGAACTATATTCAAACAGTCATGTCATTTGACATTTGGGACAGTCACAAACACTATCTTCAGACAATCATGTCACTAGATTATTTAGGACAATCACAAACACTATCTTTAGACAGTCACAGACATTATCTTTAGACATTCATGTCACAAACAGTCCATCACAACACATGACACATTAATCTTGGATCTCTGCAAACGTGGAATATAGAATGTAACAATAAAATACTTCGAATTCCCACCCATTTTGGTGATTTTTGACTAGTGGGAAGCAAAATTATACATTTATTTGTGTCCTTGGATACCCTAACTAGGGTTTTTGATAGTTTTTAGAAAAAATAAATATGACTTATTCAAATCACAATGGATTTAAATGAAACAAAAGGAAAAATTTCATAGATTCAATATTATATCATGCCCAATAGGTTCCAAATGGAAACATGAAATATTTCAAGGTGAATGATAAAGAAGAACAACCTGCAACATTTTTTGAATGCATATAAACTCCACTTCTTATTAAGAAAAATCTCCAAAATTCAAATTCCAAACCTTGGATGGTGTGCAACAAGAATAAGTATGCCTATACAAGTGTTTTTCAACCACCAACCCCCAAAAACCAATTTATAACCATATATTTAAAAAATGTTGTCACAAGAATGTAAAAATTCTCATGACAACAATAACTACTTTTTGCAACTTTTACATTTTTTGACCAATGGACCTCAAATTTGCACAAATGGGTCCATATACTCCATAATGGACCAAAATTACCTTATTGAAACAAATTAATACAAAATAAACAAAATTTAAAGTTTTAACCATGTTGACCATACATAGGCCCCCAGGGTGCTCCTGCACAAAAATGAAGTGGTATGATTACTGAATAAATGATTTCCAAAGACACTCAGCCACTATGATGACATTCTCATGCATGAAATACTGTCTACGAGACTACAAATACTTATAGATCTATTCCATGTGTCTTTAACATTTGAGAACTCAGAGTGACTGTCTTAGCATCAAACCATTCACGACCAAACTTTCACTACCCAAGTTGAGACTTTAGATCAAGTAATACTTAACAGTGAATCTTAGACAAACTAAGTAATGAATAAAGTCTAATCTTAGACAACCTTAATTGGGGTTTTTAAGTCTAATATTAATAAATATTTTATTATTTCTTTTAAATTTTATTTATCTAGTGATTTCCATAACTTGTCTATATTTATAAGTCAGACAACTTGTAAATGTATAATTATTGCATGGGAAAGAAATTGGATTATTGTTGACATTTGTTATTCTCATGGATAGGTATTGAAGCACTTTCATGGGCAATGAATCTTGTTTGGATAGGACCTAGAGACTTTTGAAAAGGCAGGAAAGCAATTTAGAGTTTGTTGTAATAAATTTGAAGTCAGCAAGGCCCTCTGGAGCAAATTTAGAGGTAATTCAAAACCCTCATGGACAAAAGTAAGGTAATAGGAAACACATTCATATTCCACTCTCAGAAGGTAAGCTACAAATGAATGTAAGATAGATATCAGAAAAATGACTCATTATATCCTCTTCTTTCTATTATGGTCTCTACTAAAAGTGTCTACTTTCAACAATGTTTTGTTATCTCTATTTTCAGATTTATGTTTCTTTCTTGAAATCATAAACTAAATTAACAATAGAATGTACAATATTACAGATGGATCAACATCAAAGGTTCACTAGGGATCAATATCATGCATATGATAAGAGAGTAGTTGATTAGAGGGACATAGAGAAATATCTATGTCCATGTAATGATTGTCTTGGTGGAAAGGTGAAAAAATAAATTTGATTTATTGATATATGATAAGATGTGGGCATAGTGGTATAATCCCTTGGGCTTACAATTATTATGAAGATATGATAGAATTGCAAACTATGAGAGATGAAGAGGAAAAAAACATAGATGAAGTGACACCAAACATAGATGAAGAGGCACAACAACAATTTGTGTGTGTACAACAACAATGGTGGAAACTTCTGGAATTTTTTTTGAATCCCATGCATGTCAATGGCGGTATTGGTGTTGCAGGTGCAGAATTTGTACAAGCCTCTCCTCAAGGAGTCAGCTCTGCTGGAGGGATCCCTCATCAGAATGGGAAAAAGGTGGATCTCGACCAAATTGGTCAGAAGTCAACAAGGGTTGCTGACTTTGAGAGTACTATCGGTAAGGGCCCCCCAAAATCTGATGGACCTTGTCAGGCTAAATAATCTCTCAAAGAAGGAGAGAAACATCTAAGGGCAAGTGGTCTGCCCTCTTTGGTATATAAACAACTGGGAAATCCTCCTTTCTTGCGGTCAATGTGGTCTCTAACCCTAAGAAAGGAAAATTTTCTATTTTTATTCCTGATCCCTTGATTGATTTCTCCATTTCTTTTATGGAGATGACCCTGATAGGCAAGTTTGCTGGGGGTAGACCCAATATAGAAGTTGTCAGGCAGTTTGTGAAGAGAAATTCTTTCCTTAAAGTTCAAGTTGATATTGCCGCAATGACTAATGGATTCTTTTCCTTTGAGTTCTCTAACATGGAAGATATTTCTAACATCCTCTGCAGTGGTCCATGGATGCTTGGTCATTTTTCTCTAGCTCTACATAAATGGTCCCCCAATTTGGTTCTCAACTACTCGGCTTTTTTTTGTCTTGGCCCTAGTCTGGGTTAGATTCTCGGGTCTCCCATTGGAATACTATCATGAAGACATCCTGGGTGGACTGGCTAGCTCCTTTGGAGACCTCCTATCTATAGATCTAAGGACAACAGAAAAAAGGAGAAGGGTGTATGCCAAGGTTTGTCTGACATTCTTCAGATGGCGGATCTGCCAAATACTATTGTGAGTAACTCAAAGCTTGGGGCTTGGATGCAGGAATTTGAGTTTGAATCCCTCCCCTTTGTTTGTTTTTCTTGTAAGAAATTGGGCCACCGAGCTAAGGACTACCCTCTCAAAACAAAGAAAGTGAAAACCATTCCACCAAAGGAACCAAGGAAGATCTGGAAGGAAAAAACATCGGGTAACCCTAAAGCTTCCAGATCAATAGAATTAGTTATATTTTCAGGCAATGGATCAGACTTAAGCCTAAATGGCCCCTCTCAAGTTGCTAATAACTCAAGGAGCAGTGTGCAGCATCCTCCAATGGAGGTGACAGAACTAGAAGAATCCCTTGAAGAAGGAGAAATAGAAGGAGCCTCGACAGGTATGGAAACTCTCTGTATTGAGAAATATATTTCTCCTTCTGATATTATTATTGAAAAGGGTATTAAAAATAAGGATAAAATATTAAGCCCTCAAACTCCCCGACTTAATACTAGCTGGGCGGACTCTCTTGAAGAATCCAACCCGTTTTTAGCATGCTCTAAGGAACTCTGGACTGAGGTCTCTCATAGTAAGAAGAAACAAAATAGCCTTAATCTAGGGATGCCCCTAGGAGGTGTTGTTACAAGAGCGATGAGAGTGGATGTGGGAACTCCTAAACCCCCCAGGGGAAGACCCAAAAAGAAATTTACAAGAGAACATGAAAGTAGACAAAGTATTGCAGATGTGAGATAGCGAACCATCCAAGATTGCTCTCAAAGTAATAAATGAAGATTATCTCATGGAACATAAGGGGATTGAATATCCCCCATAAACATAACCTTTTGAGAAATTTTATTAGGGATGAGAAGCCAGATATCATCCTCGTACAGGAAACTAAAATGGCTAGAGATAAAGTGGAAAAGTTAAAATTTTTAAAAAGCTGTGGTGTTGTGGGATGCAGCTCGATTGGGGCCTCTGGGGGTACTTCTTCCTTATGGAACCTTAATAATATTCAAGGGGATATTATTAAATCAGAAGGAAACATCTCTTATATTCAGTTTAATCATATTCAAGATGGCTTCACTTGGGTTCTTTCAAACATCTACTCACCCAACTCTAAAACTGGCAGAGATAGATTTTGGCATAAACTGGAAACTTAAAGAAGTAACTTCAAGAATGATTACTAGATGGTGGCTGGAGACTTCAATAATCCTCTCAGTGACTCTGAAAAAACTAGAGGTATTTATTCTCAGATTGATAGTGGAGTGGCTCTTATGGATTTCATTAATAATCAATCCCTCTTGGACCTAGATCTCAGAGGTAGCAAATTTTCTTGGTCGAATAGAAGAACTGGGGATGACCTGATCCAAGTTCTCCTGGATAGGACCCTGATCTCTATGGATTGGATCTTCCTTTATGACGTATCCTTGTCTACCCTCCACCATATTGGTTCTAGCCACTCTCCCATTTCTATCCAGGCGAACCCTCTTCCGGGTAAGAGAAACTACCCCTTCAAATTTGAGAAAATGTGGATGCAACACCCTAACCTTGCTAGGAATATTGCTGATTGGTGGAATGTCCAAGTGGAAGGTACAACAATGTACTGAGTGGTTCAAAAACTTAAAAGGATTAAGAGAAAAGTTAAATTCTGGAACAAAGAAGAGTTTGGGGACATCTTTAAAAATAAAATATTGATCCAAGTTGACCTCCAAGAGATCCAAGAAACTATTGAGCTGGAGGGTTTAATTGAGGAGAACAAAATTAAGGAAAACAAAATTCAAGCTGATTATCATAACATCATCACTAAGGAGGAAGTTTTTTGGAGACAACAATCCAGAGCTCTATGTCTCCATGTGGGGGATAAGAATACCCAGTTCTTCCATCTGACTGCCTAGAAACACAAGGTTTCTAAAAGGATAGAGCATATCAATGGTTCCCATGGTAGGTTGAGTAAGGAGGAGGATATCAAAAAATAATTATCTAGTTATTTTTCTTCTCTTCTCAAAGCTGACACTGACCTTTCTGAAGAAAACCAACAGCTATTTTTGATTTCTATCCCGTGCATCCTGAACAGAGAAGATAACAATATGTTGAGTAAAATATCATCTACTAAAGAAATCATAGCCGCAGTCTTCTCTTTTGAGGGAGAAAAATCCCCAGGTCTGGATGGTTTCCCTCCATTTTTCTTCCAAGATTTCTGGCACATTGTGGAGAAAGATATTTCAGAAGCAGTGAAAGAGTTCTTTGGTTCTAGCTCCCTTTTGAAGGAAGCTAACTCCACTTTTTTGTCCTTATTCCTAAGAGACCAGGGCCTGATAGTGTTGATAGTTTTAGACTGATCAACTTATGTAACACTTTCTATAAGATCATCTCTAAAGTCCTCACGGTTTGTATTTTGAAGCTTCTCCCGAATATCGTTTCCCCCTAGCAAAATGGGTTTTTCTTGGGCCGACAGATTCTTGATTCTATTATCTTAGTTCATGAGAATATCAACTCTCTAGAGGCCTCGAAAAAGGATGGATTCCTTATGAAGGTTGATATCTCAAAGGCTTATGATAGAGTGGCTTGGAAATTCCTTTGCAAAGTTATTTCTGCCTTTGGTTTCTTGTTGGAAGTGGTTGGACTTATTCAACAACTCATTTCCTCTCCTTCAATATCGGTACTGGTGAATGGCTCTGCTTCTAATTTTTTCTTCCCTTCAAGAGGGCTCCGCCAAGGGGACCCAATATCCCCTATTCTTTTTTCTATCATGGTTGAGAGCCTTGGGTAATTGTTTTCAAAAGGGGTCTTGGAGGGTTCAATTTAGGGTCTTCTCCCTTCATCCTCTTGCTCCCCAGCTCCCACAAGCAGTTTGTGGACGATACAGTGCTAATGGGTTCTTCCTCAATTAAAGAAGCTAAAGCTATCAAGAAGGCTCTAGATACCTATACCTCTGCTACGGGTCAGCTAATTAACTGGGAGAAAAGCTCCATCTTCTTTGTCAACACCCCTCCTGAGAGCCAACAGAGAATGGCGACTATTCTTGGTTGTGCAATTGCCTCTTTTCCCTCTAGCTATTTATGCCTCCCGTTGGGCCTGAAACCTCTAGATTCTTTCTGGATTTCTATTGTGGATAAGTTCAACAAAAAACTTGCTAGATGGAAAGGGACCCTGCTTAGAAATGCTGGGAAAATCCTTTTGCTCAAGATCTCCCTGCAGAATCTCCCCGTTTACACACTGAGCCTCTTAAAAATTCCATCCAAGATTGCTGATATTATTGAGAAACTACAGAAAAGATTATTGTGGTCGGGAATGAAGAAAGAAAATAGAATCCATCTTCTGGCTTGGGAGAATGTCTGCAAACCTATTAAACATGGGATTCTTGGCATTAGAAAAATTAAGGATATCAGTCTAGCCCTCCTAGCTAAACAATACTGGAGAGTTTTTCGAGAAGAAAAAGGCTAGAATAAAATCCTTAAATCACAATACCTTTTCACTATTCCCTCTATTGAGTCCTTCCTCTCCTCTCCCATCACTGTGCAGGGATCTGTGATATGGAATAGTATCTTGAAAGCTAGACCTCTTGTTGCTAAAGGAGCTCATTGGAAAGATGGTAATGGGAAGAAAATGACCTTTTGGGATGATCCTTGGTTTAGGGATAAACCCCTCATCTAGTACCCGGTTATGGCTCAATTTGCTGAAATTTGTTCCCTAAGAATTGGGTGTAAAGTTGTGGATTACTGGAAGGATAATAAATGGGTCACCCTCAGTGACATTGATCCCCAATTGAAACATATTAACTTTGATCGAGCCCCCTGGGATATCAAAGCTAATTGCGAAGATGAGCTCATTTGGGCCCCTAATCCTAATGGTAATTTCTTGGTGGCTTCATCTTATTCACTGCTTTCCTCCCATGGAGCGGAGCCCTACTAGGCTAAGGTTTGGTACCCTTCCCTTATCCCTAAAATTAACTTTTTCTTTTGGCTTTTTGTTCAGGACAAAATCCTTACTACCGAGAACCTGACTAAAAGAGGTTGGATGATTCCTAATAGATGATATCTTTGTATGAAAGATGCTGAGTCTTCTGCTCACCTTTTGCTTCATTGTCAGTTCTCAAGAGAAATCTGGAGGGTCATGTTGCAGCATTGGAAAATTAGTTGGGTCTTCCCTAACACCATTAAAGAGTTCTTGGCATAATGGAGATCTCCCATCCCTCACCATTTGGGAAAAATTGTTAGAAGTATTGGCTCCACTTCCTTTTTTATTGGCTCCAAAATTGTTAGAAGTATTGTTGAAAATACAAATATAGCTTGTGTAATTAAACCGAAACTCATGAAAGGGGTTCCTGACAAGGATGTTATTGAGCACTGGAATTTTTATGCAAAGTTTAATCCTACTCCTTCTACTCGCGAGTTTGCTATCTGGAGCTCCCCTCCTCCTGGATTGTATAAAGTTGATTTTGACGGCACTGCTAAAGGAAACCCTGGAATTACTGGATGTGGCTGCATTGTTAGAAACTCACAAGGTAGTTGTGTTGCTACTTTTTCTATCCCTATTGGTTCACAAACTAGTCATGTCGTTGAAGCTATGACAACTCTCTATGCTTGCAAGTTGGCGAAAAGACAAAATTGTTCAAAGCTATGATTGGAAGGTGACTCCATGAATACTATTAATTGCATTAATGGTATTCATACTCTGTCTTGGAATACAAGTCACATCATATCTCAAATTAAAAAGATTTTATCTGATTTTGTTGTCATGCACGTCAGTCATGCCTTCAGAGAGTCAAACTCTGTGGCTGACAACCTAGCGAATGTGGGAGTATATAGTGATGATGCCAGGAACTAGCAAGGAAATCAAGGATTAAATATTGAAGTCCTAAACCTTATAAGGTACGATCAAATCCACCATAAACCCAAAACTACTACTAATGATGATGACAAGAAGGGATAGTTTTTATAGTTGCCTTAAATTTGGGTCTCACACGCATGGTGGCAATTGCAATAATAATTACACTTGTGGGAAAGATGCTATCATTTCTTTTAAAAGGCAGCCCATTTTCACAATTTACTCACTCTGTTCTATTTTTTGTGATCTTGACACTCATCCTGTGCGACATTCTGAAGTTTGGTGTACTGGGAAAATGGGAGGCAAATTGAAACATGAAGATCCCTTGGTCTGTAAATGGAAAAAGAGACCGAGGTCTGGAATAGACTCAAGGAAGGTGGGGTCACTAATTATATGGAGAGACTCCATAGTTACAACAAAGACATCTCTAAAGAATTTGCAGACAACTGGGATAATGGCAAAGTGACAATCTGTGGTAAGTTCTTTTGTGTTACTGAGAGAGTAATTTTTGAAATTACGGGTCTTAAAATGTCAGGGTTGAAATACTATAGAAGTAGGGTTATGGCCAAAAATGCAGCTATAATGTATCCTAAGACCCATGGTGAAAGAGATCTTCTTGTCAAATAGTTAAGGGACTATGTCCTACGGTGTCATATGAAGCTTTTCTAGGCAAAATTGGTCAAAGCTATCATGCAATATTTTATGCTTGAGGGTCAATACACTAGGGTTTACAATTTCCATTTTATGATTGTTAATCACTTCCGCTACAATAGGAAAATTTCCTTCCCCTACCTTCTGCTCAAATATTTGGGTAATAACATAATGGAAAACAAGAAGAATGTAGAGAAACCCATCCTTCACGATGGGCTTATTCTGCTAATCTATGAGTATGCAAAATTTAAGCTGCAGGATAACACCCAGATTGTTGGATAGAGAAGGGAGAAGAAGGGAAAAAGACCTATGGCTAATGAAAGCAACACTCTAGGTAAAAAGAGGAAGGCCAAGGCTAATAATGTAGTAGCAGATACTGCTAAGATTCTCACTAAGGAGGCCCGTATGGACACAGATAATGAAACTGAGGCTAAGGAGGAGGAAGAAAAAGGTGATAAGGGAGAAGTGACTAAATTCCTCTCTGAGGAAGCTGGTATGGATATAGAGGAGGAAACTAATTCTCAGGATAAGGGTGTTATTGGCTCCTCTCAAGAGATGGATAGCAACATCAATGGTAATACAAAGGACATGGACACAAAAGAACCTGGAGACAACAAGGTGCTAGAAGATACTGGTACCCATGGTAAGGTGCGCACTACCCCCCAGCGAAGAAGAATAGTAAGTCCAGCTTGAAATCAAAAGCGAAGGTTACTCCCGACAATACTCTTATTCTGGTGAACTATGCTAACTCTATGTCTAAAGAGGGTATGCTCTCCAGGGATACTTCTAAGAAGATTGAGGTTAATAAAAAAGAGGGAAATGATATAAAAGGAACATAGAAAGCTAGAGGCAGCCATGATAATGAGACTGTGAAAAGCCAAGAGCCAACAATATTTATGCAGGTAGTTAAAGAGCGGGCTGAGATGGACTATCAGCTAAATTCCTGGATTCTTGAAGAAATCAAAGATATAAATGGTAAGTATGATGAGCTCCAGGACAGAGTGAGTAAGATTGCTTTATTTCTTACTAAACCGGTGACCAAGGCTACTAATGATAATGAGACCCAGGAGGAAGAAGTGGATAAAAGGCTACTGGAGAAGCTTGAACTAAGGATTAATGTGGTGGTTAATTTATGTCACCAGACTACTGAAAGCCATATTCAGAGTATTGAAGACGCTCTTAGCCGTATCATGAAAATAACTATGAGGGCATGACGGTGTTTGACAACAACTTAAGGGTGCTTCTCTCAGTGTTCGATGGGAACACTACTCCCATTACTATGGATGATGATGCTGCTATAGACCCCAACATTGCTGGTCCTGGGACTCGTACTAGAGTGAGTGCAAAAAAGGTGAAAACTGGTGACACTAAGGAAATAATAGATCTCAGAGAGGCTATCAACAAATATAAGACGGTGATGGATGACTCTGCGGAGATTATGGAAAAAGTGACCTAACTATTTTCGGGCTTGTAATTCTCATCGATTTAGCTTCTTTTTGCTGGTAGTTTTGCTAGGGGTTTCTATTGTCTCCATCTTTTTCCCCCAACAGTTGTTTTTTGCTATCTTTCCCTTTTCTATAATGCTGCATCCTGTATATCTTTTGTTCTAATTTGTACAGGGTTACGGTTCCCTTCAAAAACTGTTTTAACGTCAATCAAAAACATAGATGAAGAGGCAGAAATGTTTAACCAAGGGTTTGAAGTTGATAAAATATTGAATGAGGGTCTACAAGATGACTGGGCCAAGTCAATGGAGGATTCTTTAAAGCATGTGTATGCTAATTGCAATTTAAGTCATTCAAAAAAAATCCTTAAAAGTATTAACTTGCAAGTGGTGCATGGTTGGACAAATGATAGTGTAGATTATTTATTGGCATTATGAAGTTTATTGTTACCACCTGACTCCACATTGCCAAAAAAATGAAGTCAATATAAAATTAAAATCAGTAAACTTGGCTTGGGGTATGAAAACATTCACACGTGTGTGAATGGTTGTGTATTATTTCACAAAAATCTTGCAAGTGATTGAATATCTGAAATGTCATGAAGCGAGGAATAGACAAGGGTTTAAATCAGTTTAGGTTCCTAGAAAGGTTCTTCATCACTTTCTAATAATCTCATGATTAATCCAAATGTATAGGTGCAGAGACATTGTTGAACTTCTATAGTGGCATGCCCAAAATAAGAGCACTGATGGAAAACAATGACGTATGCCTTATTCTAAGATGTGGATAGAATTGTATAATAGATGGCCTAGTTTTTCTCAATATCCTCTTAATATAAAGTTGGATTTGGCTCTAGATCGGGTGAAATTATTATCAGATCAAAATACTAAATGGTCAACTTGGCCAATGTTTCTAATAAATTATAACTTGCCTCCATGGTTAGCAACTAAACCATTTTTTCTTAATGTTATCATTGATTATACTAGGAAATAAAAGTGTGACTTTAGATACAATAGATGCTTATCTAGAGTCATTATATGATGATCTAATGGAAATGTGGAAAGGAATTGAATCAATTAAAACTTTAAGGGATGTTCATTCAATCAAATTTACTTTAAGAGATTCCTTATTGTTTATAATTCATGATCTTCTGACATATGACACATTGTTTGGTCTCTCTGTTCATGGATACCATGGATGTCCTTCTTGCAAATGTAAGTATTTTGTGAGGCACTCAAGAAATTTTTGAAAGTTTATTTATTATGGACATTGTGCTTACCTTTCAATGGATAATCCATATCGTCGACAAAAAACATGTTTCAATTGTCAAGAAGAGAATTGTGAAGTGTTGTTGCTAATAAAAAGTGATTACATTCTTGGGAATCAACAAAAAAGAATAACATTAATTATAAATAATGGGATTTATGGCATTCTATATGATTCATGTAATGAAAGTAGTGTAAAATGGTTGTACATATTGTATAAGTTGTCATACTTTAAGGATATAGTCATTAGGCATACTGTAAAGTTTATGCATACTGAGAAAAATATAGCCCATGTTATTATAGAAACTTTTTTTGGTGCTTCTAATACTATTTCATCACATGAAGATTTTTGATAAATAAATATTCATTGAACTCTTTGGGTTGAAATATAATAATAATAAATACAAAACCTAATGCTCCTTATATCTGGACAAAGGAACAACATGTAGAATTCTTATAGTTGATGTCTCAGACTCGCTTTCACACTGGATATATAAGTAGAAACATCATACACCAAACTAATATTAAAATCTTAAGAGGCCTCAAGATCCATGACTATCATGTCATAATCATGAATATTTTACCTATTGTGGGAAATATATCAAGTTTGGCAAAGTGGAAAAGATTGGCAATTATAAGGTGGGGTCTAATATTAAAAGAAAATGAGTTTACATGTATTAGATCCTTCAAACTTTGATAGTTTGAGGGAGGAGGTTGTTGAAGTCCTTTGTCTACTGGAATGAGAATTTCCACTAGAAATATTTAATATTTCTATGCTTATTTTGATACATCTAGAATATGAACTAGAGCATTGTGAGTTGGTAAGAATGAGATGGATGTATCATATAGAATGATATATGAAGGTTTTTGAAAAAATGTCCATATTAGGGAAAAATTATAAGGTAGCATGTTTGAGGGATATTCAATGCAAGAAGCTATGGGATTTTGCATAGAACATATGAAGGATTTAAAAAATGTCAATCGACGTGTATGAGATGATGAAGAAGATGAGAGAGTTGTGGGTGAAGTATTAGAAGGCAATGGATGCCACTTAAAGATATCACATCAAGAAAGAAGTGAAATACATGCCTTTATTCTTCAAAATACATCTTTGTTCAATAAGTGGCGTAGGTAAAAAAAATTACACAATAATTTAATTACTCAATTGAATCTACACACATATTATTAATCTTATTATTTGTACACCATTATTCTATCTAGAAAATATGAAGAAGAGAATCAAACTTGGATGCAACATCAACCTCAAAAGCACAAGCATCATGATTTTATTGGAGATGATTCTTTTCCAAAATTTGAAGAATGAATTGCTAATGCAATCAATGATGCAAAAGAAGAAGGTTAACATATAACAACAGAGGAAAGTGAGCTTTTATAATCTCCACATTTATGGGCTATGCATTTTAGTGGAATGTGGGCCTATGGTAGTCATTTAAGAGTGGAAGAAAAAGATAAAGGAAAGACAAATTGTGATTGTGTTTTTAGTTTTAAATTTCTTCATGAAAATGAGAAGAAATTTTATGTTGGATTCATCCAAGAAATTATTCAAGTGGATTTTGGTGAAAATAATACTATATTATTAAAATATAAGTGGATCCAACCATGTGTAGTACAATTTGATGAGTATGGATTTGTACGTATTGTTGGGAACATGCACATATGTATTAGAAGACATATTAGTTAGATGTGTTGTCATTGATGTCAACATATCTATTGGGCAGTTTGGATGACACTTTGGCCAGTGGTGCAGTATGTTTAGGGGTCTGGCGAGGAACATTATTGAAGAGAAGTATTCGTTCACATCAAGAGATGTTGTAGAGAGTCTATACTTGGTCTATGTCAAGTTAAAAAGGTGCACATGAAGGTTTGGATGAGTTATAAGGTAAGGTGAGGGTGACTGGTATTTACAGTTGTTTAGGAAGGTGACAGTGTGACAGAAAAATGTTTGGTGTGAAATTAAAGGAGGATATTTTTCTCTAAGCATCTTGGTGGACATTTGAGACATCCTAATGTGTCCTCAATTTATAAGTTTCATGGTCCAGAGGTCCTCAAGGAAATTTTTCAGGAGTATCAGAGGGTGCTAATAGTGTTCTTGAGTTTTGACATGAGATTTGCTAATAAATCTGATGTCTTGGATGGGTTAAGATGTGTTTGTGATATTTAGGATGCCTATGGATGTTCTTGGATTGGGTGCATACTTATTTGGTCATCCACATTGGTTATGGTGATCAGATTTGAAGAATTTTTTAGTCAATGGTATTTTTATTTATGTTCTTGGCTGAATTGATCAGTAAAAAGTTTTGTGGATGTCGAGGCATGATTTGCGCATCATGTTACTAGTTTGAGGTTGTTTATAAGGATCCTTTCTATGGTTTTACAGTCAAACATGAATTTGAATTGTCATTTTTTGCCCATGGATTTGGATTTTGAAATGAAGGGTGAGCCGACTTTGTTGATTTTTCAAATTGATGAATCGGATATAAATAGGGAAAATATGTGGTGGAGATGTGTGGAATTTTGTGGAGAGAAAGTGTGCAGTTTTGTAGAGAGTTGAATTTGTCGTCTGAAGGTGGAAGAGAGGATTTGAATAAAGATCTAATTGTGCTTCATTGGAACTGACCTAGGCATAGGGTAGATACAATTATATAGTTCACAAATTTCTAATTGATCATTGTATTGATCTTGTGAGGTAGTGATCCTTCTCAGGGTTGTAGCCCTTTTGTATTTGAGTAGTGAGCTCTAGGTAGTGTGTCTAAATGCATGTGCATTCCTATTTTTAATATGTGTTATACTTCTAACAAGGTATAGTTCATATTATGGGCTTCCACCCCCACCATAATTCTTCCCCGAATAGGGTTTCCATGATAAAATCATTGTGCCAAGTGTTGTGGATGTGTTTTCTAATTCTTGCATGCATGTTTATCTATTAAGATCAAAAGTAAGGGTTTTAAGGTGTAAGGGTTTTGTATTTTTGAAGCTTTGGAACAAATGATTCACCCCCCCTCTCAGTTGTTTTCTTCCTTATTTCCTACATGTGAAAATACACAATATTTTTTATCAGAGAGAGATGAATCGTATGTTTTCCCTCTTCAAATTAACCAATCATTTTTAATCGATGATGTAAGAAGCCTTGGATGGTCATATGTTATTCAAATAGAGTCTCGTTCAAAATTAAAATTCATGGAATTTTTTGATGTAATGCCTAATGGGAAATATGTTAATTTACAAGAAACATTCAAAGAAGTGGATGAAGATAATGATGGACTTTTTGAAGAAGAGATTTTTATTACCAATGAAGAAATTGGGAGAGAGAATGTATTGCATGCCACAAATGAGGGCAAGGAAGAAAATAAAGTAGATGCAGAATGTACCTTGGATGATTTAAGATGAATTCATTGGCCTTTATAAAAGTGTTGTCCCTTCAGTCTTCAATGCTCATTGCTTTGATCTCATTCTTGTTGTCATTGTTCTGACTTCATTGTTTACCACTGGTTATTACATCCGTATTGGAACTATCTTGGGTTGTAATTTTTATATTGATTATATATCTCTTGAATCATTGTTTTCCTCATGTATATGCTCAAAAGATGAGTGTTTTACCTTCCATGCTTAATGAATGTACATGATGCAGAGGCAGGGTTCGCCATCAACAAATTGCAAGCATATTTCACAACAATGGGTTCAATTACCCAATCTCTCAACCATGAAAACCTTCTTGACACATGAACATATCTGAATGAACAAGGATTCTGATATTATTAGTTCAAAACACTCAATCATAATGAAACTCCACAACTTCACATTTTCCCTTCATAAGAACATCTTATCTTATAGGCTACTAGTACCAATTAAGGGCTTTACTAATCACTAGGCCCAACCAAATTTAGGAACACCTTAGATACACCAAAAAAAAATTTTAAAACACCTTGACACCCCTAAAGCACACATGTTTCATCAAATTCTATCCCCTTCATATAATCAACCATATTCCCTAGTATCCCTTTCCAATGACAAAATTATGCATAACTTCTCATGAAAAAGTAAATCCCACAAACCAAATAGGTTTTTAGACACCCATTAAGGTTTTATTAAACATATCTCAAAATAAAATTGGGTCACTTTGGACCAACTCCTTAAATAATGAATGTTACATTGTCCTACAAGGCCAATTAGACCACTTTACAAAGGAATTATTAACAAAGCCTTCTCCCAGTTGCAAATATCTGCTCAAAAATTCTCCACAGGTCACAAATGATCAAAAACAACAATTTTTGGGGCTTGAAGAACTCATTGTTTCATCAAATTACAAAACCCTCATCAATACATTGTCAAAAAAGACAAAAAAAAATGCATAACTTGTCCACCTAGAGCATTACCTTATTACCTTCAAACGTCATCCTTCTAGTCTTCAACTTTGGAATCATGAATTAGACTCATAAAAACTCTATTTCACCAATTTTCAGGAGGATCTAGCGGTGGAAAGAGGAGTAAAGGGATAATTTGTTTGAAACCCTCATTGTCACGGATTATCAGACTTGCCTTCACAAAAATCCTCATAACTTTTGAAAAACTACATGAAAACACATGAGAATTGAACCAAAAGAAAGATAGTTCAAGTGTCTATCAAATATAAGAGGTTTAATATTATGGATCAACTATACTAGTTTGTAAAAAGCATTGTAAGAACAATATAACAAAAAATTTATGGGAGTTACACTCAATAAAATGAGCATAACTTTCAAAATAATCAATATAAATGAATGAAACCAAAGCCAAAATGAATTAGAATCATAACATCACCCATCATAGGTGGTCTTACATAATATCATTCCATACAAACTGTTGGTTCCTTTTCTTGCTGATCCCTTGTATACTTGTGACTCAAGTATATTCCTCTATAGGCCCAAGCAATGATTCAACAAGGACAAGAAACAACATTCAACAAGGTCCTAAAACCTTATGCACTTTGATCTCAACAAACTCAGGTAGGTATTACCTATCTTCTGCCTTCAATATTCAGTATTATCACAAACATGCAGGTATGGTGGATGCAATCATAAAACATGTAAATGGAAACAGATTTTATAAAGATTGATGAGAACGACACATTCTAACATATCAGACTAGTTCCCTATCCATTGGGCATGGATTCACTTTGAATGGAAAGACCTTCAACATAGTGAGGACATAGGACTTAGGAAAAATTAAAAAGAACCCCACACATGACATAAGAAATTCTAGGAAATGGTCGCGTGATGAAAAGTTAAACCCATGGGAAAAGAAACTTGAGTGACACTTAGGGTTTTTGGAAAAATGAAGCAACAGATAGAAATTTCGCAATTGGGGCTTAAGAACCAAGTCTAATACATTGCTAAAAAAGGCAGGAAGAACACCATTTAAATCAAAAAATTGATAGTCCTAACAGTGGCTCTCACTAAGGAAGGTTGAACGCAAGTCCAACACTAGAAAAATAACACTCTGGGATGTAGACCAAAACTTACACCAAAACCCTAAACTGAAAAACCAAGAATATATACAAATATTCATATATTATTATGCATGAAAATTGAATTAGGAGAAAAATTGCTTCAGAAACTGCCCATGCATAGGCAGGTCTTGAATTTCACTAGTAGGACTTTGCAAGAAATAAGAATCCTTCCAATGTAGATCGTGCACAACAAATGGTCCTAACCATAAGGATTCAAATTTTCCATGTTTTCCTTTGTCTTCTAATCTTGCATTCCATTGGAGAACCATGTCATTCACATTAAATTTCCTTTCTGATGATCTCTTTTCAAATAAATACTTGGACTGTTGTTGGATCTTCTAATTTTGCACTTGTGCTTCACTTCTGATCTCATCCAACTCTACCAACTGTAACATTCTATTTTTCATTGGTTTTGTCATCTCCATGTCTTCATTTTTTTTATAAAATTGTAGACTGACAAGAAATTATTCAATGGTAATTTAGCTTGTGTTCCATAAACCATTTCAAAAGGGGATACACCTATAGCTCTTTTCACTATTATCCTGTCAGCCCACAAAGCTAACTTAAGCTCTGAATTCCAAGAATTTTTGTTTTTCTCTAATGTCTATTTAATTATTTTTATAATTCTCTTGTTACTACATTATACTTCTCCATTCTCCTATGGATGGTATGGTGAAGAATATGAAACCTTTATACCATAGTGGTCACAAAACTCTTTGAATTCTTCAGACTTAAAGCACATAGCATTATCCATGACTAGCTTGCTTGGCACACCAAACCTAGTCAAGATGTTATCTATTAGAAAATCAGTGACCACCTTACTGGTTTCCCTCTTGGTTGGTATAGCCTCAACCCATTTTTTGAAATAGTCAGTGGCAACAAGGATCCAACTGTGACCCCCACTAGAGTTTTCTGAAAATTCTCCAATAAAATCAATGCCTCATTGGCAAAAAGGGACCTCAACTGAAATTGGATTCAAAGGAAAATCCCCTGAATACATTAGCTTATTTGAAAACCTTTTACAAGCCTAACACTTCTTTACAAACTGATGTGTGTCCCTGAATAAACAAGGCCAATAAAAACCATCTCTAAGTATCATATGTGGAGTTGTCTTTTATGAATAGTGGCCTCCACACACACCGCTATGTATTTATTTCAACACCTTCTCAAACTGAGCTTTATCCAAACAAAAAAAGAGAACTCCATCTCTATTTTTCCAATATAAATCTCCCTGAATCAACACATATTTATGATCCTGAAGTGTAAGAGCCCTTCTTTGATTTTCTGTCATGTTCTCAAGACATTTAGTATTCTTGAAAAAATATACAACATTAGTATACCATGGTTGCATCTCAATGCTAGTTTGTATTTCATTTGATTGTACACTGTTTACTTGGGTAAGCTCCATATTTGTATCTATTAGAGATTTTCCAACCATAAACCTCTAACCATTTTGGTAATCTAGATCTCCAAATCAAATTCTTATATTCTACTGATCCACCTGCACCTCTTACCAATGACCTCATTTTTGTGAAAGTGTATCCTTAACAGTAGCATGAGGTACATAGGAAATTACCTTGGCACATACTAAATAAGGCCTAAAGGCCTTGACTTCCTTATCTAAGGCATAAGCTTGTTTTTCCATGATTTCATAATTCAATTATGTTGTCTTCAAATACTTGATGAAAAATGCAATAGGATGTTAAAACCCCTCTTTGTCCTTCTGCAATAGCACTGCAACAATGGTACGATATTAAGAAAATGAGAAAAGAGAAAAAGGTAATTCATAGTTAGGAGACTTCAAATCCAATGCTTCCTGAATATCCAACTTAATCTTCTCAAAGGCTTGTTGAGCTTCTTGATCCCATTCATACTTAACACCTTTCTTTAGAAGCTTTGCAATAGGTTTTACAATTTTTGCAAAATTTATAATAAACCTTCTTACAAAATTTATCTTTCCTAAGAAATATTGCACCCCTTTGATGTTCTTAGGAGGAGTCAACATACTAATAGCCTCAATCCTCTCTGGATCTATTCACACTCCCTCTTTGGACACTATATGCCCTAGAAACTTTCCCTCTGAAACAATAAAGTGGTTCTTCTTTGGATTAAGAGATACTCCAAACTCCAAAGCCTTACTAAAAATCTTCTCCAGATGCCTACAATGATCCTCAAATTTCTTTAAGTACATAGCGAGATCATCCTGATAGACAACCATAATTACATTTATGAATTACTTGAAAGCAACATCCATGTCTCTCTTAAAAGTAGCCCCTGTATTCATGAGACTAAAAGGCATTCTTACATAAACATAAGTTCCCCAATGGGTAGTAAAGGCTATCTTGAATTTCTCTTATTCATTAACCAAAACCCAATTGTAACCATAGAATTCATCCATCATGGATAAAAGGTCACATCTCATAACTCTTTGTGGCATTGCCTCCATATTAGGCAAGGAATAATTTTCCTTGAGTGATGCTACATTAAGGTTTCTGAAGTCAATACAAAGAATGATGTCTCCATTCTTTTTCTCACTGGCACAAGGTTTGACACCCAGGATGAATATCTTATTGGTTTTATAACTCCCTGAGTTTCATTAACTCTTCCTGCATTTTTTATGCTAGCAATGGATTTATTGGTCTTTTCTTCTGTCTAAAAGGTTTCACATCAGGATTTAGAGGAACCTCACATTGAAACAAGTCCTCTTTGTAGGCCTTAAGATCTTCATATGACCAAGAAAAAACATGGTTGTATTTCTTTAATAAACTGATCAAATTTTCTTTGATGTGAGGGGATAATTTCTTCCCTATGTATACCATTTTAGGGGCTACCTCTAACCCTAAATTTATCCCCCCAAAACTGTCCATTTTTACAGTAGATCTGTTAAGAAAGTGACTATCATTGTCACTGAAGATGCCCTCGAGTTGAACCAAACCTTTAGGTATCACATTTGTTGGCAACTAAACAACCTCAGTCCCAAAAATAGTTTTCTTATCATCTATGATTTCAATTAAATCATTACAATCAATTCTCTGGTCCTCATAATAATCCATACATTGAATGAATGTGATAATAGCATTGTCATCCTCAAAAAATTGCCAATTATATATCATTGATAGGGATAGTAGCATATGACAGGTCCAATTGCAAATGTCCTCCAATGGATTCTGCCCAATGTCTAGATAGCAACATACCATAATGAGGTGGTGTATCAACCACAACAACATCCATCTTGAAGGGAGCTTCAGGAAAAGTAGAAATCTTCACTTCAATACCTTTTAAGGTTCCCACCACTAGTACTTCTCTATTATCCATAGAAAGACATCTTCCAAAATATGTATCAACTTTTAAGCCCAACTCCTTCAAAACACCATAAGGCATTACATTTTCTGCAACACTTGAATCTATCATACAATTTCTTATTAATTTTTCATTTACCAAAAAATTCACATAAAAAGGATCTATCTGAGAGGGCTCTTGAGTAATAATTTTCCCCACATAAATTATAGGAGCCTCCTTCTACTCATCATCTCCTTTTTTCTTGATAGTCTTTGTAACAAGAACAATATCATCAGAGATACCTTTGAGTAAAGAGAAAGAAGCCTCTCCATGCTCCTTTATTTTCAACATATCAATCAATGGCACTGACACCTTCATTTGAGATAATGTATGCTTCATTTCAAAAATGGAGAACCTAAGACATCCATAGTGGAAGCCTTACCTTTTCTCTCCTTAGATTTCCCTAGTCTTTGATTAGTAATGGGGGTACCTTTGCTTGGATCTAGAATATTGTCTTTGTTTTGAATTGGGGGTTCAGGAGAACCTTCCTATATAAACAATAAACTAGGATTTCCCTGATCCCTATCTACTTTCCTATTTCTCAAATTGTAAGCACTCCTAGCCTGAGCAATTGCAGCAACAGTGAGAGATCTCACCTCTTCATCACTAGGTATTTTTAATTTAAAATGTTCATCTTTTGCATTAGAAATTGTTTTTCGTATAATGCATAACATCATATGGATAATTACTCTCTTCTTTATCATATTTCATGAACATATTGACTTTAGGTCTCTCCTCCTCTCGATCACTTTGTTCATCATCATTCTTAGTAGATCCTTCCAAATCTTCTACAACCGCACACTCAAAAGGAGAATGTGGCATACTACAGGTCACACACCAAGAAGCATTCTCTAAATTGTGTATATTATTCCTCTTTAATGGATCAGGCATACCTTTAATTTTTATACTACTAGTTCCCTCTAGCAGAGGTTTACCATCCTTCCAATTTATTTTATAGGGCAATTCCGACAATCTATAAGGCTTATCAGACCTCTGAAACTGTTGTTTTTTATTCTCAAAGACCCTTTCATTCTTGTCCACCTTAGAAGTAAGTGAAGACATTATTTTTCCATTAGTATGAAAAGGGAAAATATTTCTTTGAACTATCGGTAACACTACACCAAAAGACAGGTTTTGAATTCAAATCAAAAGTGTTGAGTTCAAGAGAAACCCGACGACACAGTTTTACAGTGCAAACCGAAAATGGTGAAGAGGAAACTGACAGAGGAAATTGAAAGAGGAACCTAACAAGAATATTACACTACAAACTGAAAGAGAAGAAAAGAGAGGAACCCAACAGAGAAAGGGAACCTAATGAATAGTTCACAGAAGGAACACCGAAAGACTTTCAGAGCAACCTGAGCATCAAAGACCAAAAGTCAGTTATATCCCGAGAAAAGTGGATCTGACTTTCATGTCAGATAAAATGGTTATGTTTTATATTTATAATTTTGATTTGATTTAAAACCATTTCTTGAGGGACAAGAAATATAATTGCAATTGTTTTAATCAGTCTAATTGATTAAAAACATGCAAACTAGGATATCAAGGTCAAGTTGTAAACCTTCGAACGTAGAGTTATCTTTGTAATACATGAAACTGAATTAGGTCAATCTATTGTATAAATAGATGTGTAATCATTCATTTCAAAGAGGATGAGAGGATGATAGTAGCCAAGGAGCACATCTATGGATCAAACTAAGAGTTTCAAGAAGTAGAACAACAAAAGATGAATTTGGTTATCAAGAACCAAGAATCAAGGCTACCGAGCAACATAGGTATTAATCAATCACATTAGGTGATACTTTGTACATGTGATTTTAATGGGTCTATAATCAGCAATTGAAGATTTCATACACTCAGGTCAATGAGTGTTTTTGTCTACATTCTAACAAGTGTAGCAAATAGAAGAAATCCTTTCAAGAAAGGTGGATTCAACAATCCTTTGTAAATATCTTAACCGAGTGCACACTAAATAGTGTAGCTAAAGCTCTCAATAGAGTAGACCTTAACCACTCTCCACATAACACTCCTAAAAGGGTAGATCATCAGCAGTGATCAAAATTTTAAGCCGTAACTGACCCCTTCCAATATGCGGATAGTGAAGTTTTTGTGGGTGCCATCCCCACTGCATTTTTTACCTTCTAATAGGGGTTTTCTGCGTTACCATATCTTGTGTTATGTGTCATTACATTTCATGAATGTTTACATGCTTATTCATTTTATGAATTGATATAAATTATACAAAGATAGGATAGGAAAGATGGTTGGTAATTCAATAGATTACTAAATGGATTAAGGTTAAAGAGATAAAAAATTTAGAGGTACTGATTCACCCCTTCCCTCTTGGTACATACTTCCCATTATTTCTAACAATTGGTATTAGAGATAAATCTCTTAATTGGAAAATTTTAAAGACTTAAGAGAAAAGATCATGTAATGGAGAAGTAAGGGCTCGACAAGAGTATTGAGAATCAGAAATTAGAAATACAGATCTTCTATGAATAGTATAAAGAAGATAGAATCAAGATGAGATAGTTTTTGGATGAAATAAAGATTATGGCACCTCACTGTAATGAAACAAACTACCATGAGGAAGAGATACCTGATCTATTTGAGTCTTCAGAATCTACAAAAAGAAAAGCATGAGACACATCTGAAGAAAGCATCACAAGTCTGAATGAAATCAATCAATATCTGGCTAAACAAGTAAAATCTCTGAAAATCGGTCAAGAGACATAGATGGTAAGAATGATTGATGTCATGAACAATGCTAAACAAGCTATGAGATAAAGAACACTAGCTATTGATGACAGGAGGAAGATTACTGAAAAGCTAAAAGAGAAAGAGTCATAAATACAAAGACTTACAGAACATCACCATGAGATCACAAATTAGATTATTCTTATGAGTCAAGAGGGAAACAAAATGAACATAGAACTCATTGAAAGAATAGAATCTATTAGTGAGCTAAGAGAAGAAAATGAAAAGCTGAAACATGAAGTGAGAATTTAGAAACAACACAATGAAATGATTAAGAGAGCTGAAGAAATCATTAAAAGGATGGATGATTTTCTAGATGGACAAAGAAGAGTCAACAAAAATTCTAGACTAGGGTATACTGAAAATGAAGAATCACCAAACCAAGATGATCCAAAGAATGTCTATAGAAATCCAAGACCAAGAAAGAAGTCATGCAATCACTATGGAAAACTAGGCCACACATCAAATGTTTGCAGGAGAAAAATAAAAGGTATTCCTAAATCCACACCTTCATTCATAGGAATTTGTTATAAATGTAACAAGAAAGGACATAAAGCATATGAATGTAAATCTGAGGTGAAACAACCAAAGAAGGAAACCTACATGGAAAAATACTGTCCTACTTAAAAAATGCATGGACACACATCTATTGAATGACAGAAGAAGAAAAGCAAGCATGGAATCCTAAAGATCAAGAAACTACCTATCAACCAAAAAGAATCGGTAACTCATATGTTTGGGATTACAATACTTGGACAAACTACAGAGCATGTGGAAGATTTGGTCACATAGATGCAAACTATATGAGACAATGGATGAGAAAGTCTAGGAGCTGGACTAACCCCATAATGACATGTCTACACTGTGATAAAGTTGGTCATCTAAGAAAATACTGCAGAGACTGAGTGACAAAGACCAACACCTTTGCCAAGAGAAACACCATTGAAGACATCAGGAAGATGAGAAAAAAAATGCGGAGGAAATCTACAAACACTGATGAAGCTAGACCGAGAAATGCAAATGGTGACACCTTATCCAATGGATCTGGTGACATCACTACCCCCACCTAAGCAGAACAAGTATGGAATTGCATTCAGCGAAAACTTTAGTGGCGATTATTTGCCATTTGGAAAATGTCGCATGTAGGCGACCCAAGAATTGGAAAATATTTTTGACATATTGGATTGACCCTATCACCCAACATTTATTAATATTGTGTCCAAAGGTCAAGCCCATTGCCCATCAGTTTATTTAATTTTTCCATTTCTTACACATTATCGCCAATGGAATATAAATTTTGGTCCCCATAAATTTAAAACATTCGCCTATAATTTCTAGGCGACCCCAAATCGACAGCCTATATTCACCTGGAATTTTACAGACGCATGTCTCTAACCGACATAATTTAGCCAACTTTATTAATCATGCGAAGGTATTGGATGACCCATAATCGCCTCGAAAATAACAAAAGATGTGTTATAATTACACTGGCTTCGCCAAATATTTGTATACCTAATACCTCCCGCCAAATTTTCCAAAGAAGGATTAGTATAAAAATATTTTGATATCTCTATATTTGATCATAGCGAAGTTTCAGACTATTGAGTGCAACTATATACTCAATACTACATTGGCGAGTCGCGACTACATTGCTGCATTTTAATTTGAGGCAAAGATAAGTGATACTTATTCTATGACTATGACTTTGAGTTCATTTACATTATTTTAGAATAGGTTTGCAAAAATGGAGTTTATTTTCCCTTTTGGCCCGAAATACATCGCACACCGTTGATCTGTGCTCATCCAACGGTTGCTGGCATTGTCGCACTATCGCGAGCCCCATTAACTTTTGGCTTGTCATTTGATGTCACTAGGACATGTGTGAGTGTAACTTAATCATTTTAAATTACAACCTCAGCTTATTAGTTATTACATTTAATAAATGTTATTAAATTTTTAGTCTTATAGTGTAGTCAGATTTAGATTTTGATTCAATTATTTCTATCTTATAATCACACATCGATATGACACATTGGCAAATTAAAAATAGAAAATTGGTCTAGACTGATAAATAAACTTAATCATTTTAAAAATTTAGAATCTTAGTCTTCAGATTTAAAAAATGGAAGTACTAATCCATCGCTTAAGCATATACTTAAATTTATAATACATAGGTAAAGCAACTAATTAAAATATTGTAATCACAGAGATGTCTAAGAATCATTTTTTGTACCCATAAAAAGAAAATTGAAACGAACTTGGAAATTTTTTTTTTCAAAAATTTACATCGTTCGGTAAAAACAAAAACCTACTAGGCAACTTCTTATCAATTAAAAAAAAGTGAAACTTTGCATGTCCATTGTCAAAAAACTAGGGTAACGGGAATGGGTAAACTAGGGAATCAGGGATCTTCATCTTCCCTTTCATTTGAGTAGAATTTTCTAGAGAGGATAATCTCTGAGAATTCATCAAGCCATGTGTAGTCTGACTCATCAAATTCATCAAGGTAAAACCATTTCCAGATAAAATACCTCCCAAGCTGTGCCCATTTTCTGTGTCACGTTAGTTGCTTGTCATTGAGGTTCAACAGAAAGGGTTGTCTGGCCACATTTCTGCCCAACACCAACACCTTGTGTATATCTCTTGGCCAAGGGATCCCCACCCCTAATTCTGCAAAAACAACAACATTGACATCATCCTTCAAGAATTTCTCTTTAAAAACCTTCCTCAACAACATCAACATATCCACCTTCTGTCCTCCGAGGTCAAGCAGAGACACAAAAAACCAGGACATAATGTCCAGTTAGACGTGGTATCTGTCAAAATTCTCAAGGAACTCTTGACCCAATAACATCAATACAACATAATTTATAAAAGCATCGCCACCAACCTCCCTACAAAAGGAAGTGAGGATTTCTTCCAAGACATTGCCCAAAAAGGACCTCTGGTCATCTGGGGATGTCCATCTCAAACGGATTGGTGTATCCATCTTTAATTCTCGAAAGCCTAAAGACCTAAAAACCTAAACCTTAAAACCAGAGGCACAATTTCTACCATCGTAAGCTCTGACTGTTAATCTACCAAAAGAAAAATTAAGAAGAAAGAAACTAGATTCTCTTTAAATAGCCCCGACCCCTTGATTGATAGTAGTGATCACGGATACTTAGAAATTAATAATTTTTCATTCTTTAATCATATTTAATGCAATTTCCATAAATGCATTATGTGTATTATGCGTGTGAGAGATTTAAATCGACTGTCCTTAATCTTTCATGTCTAAATGTAAATCTTTGCCATAAATTTTCCCATAAATGCATGTGTACTATTGACAGTTAAAGATGGCAGTTAAAGAATGCCACTGACAAGGCATTTATTTCTTTTCAAGTTATGAGTTACAAGTTACAATTGCACTATCTACCATCCACATTAATAAATAACCAGTAGTAATCAACGATCATGGTTACGGTGCACTTTTTAAGGCTTGATATATGTCATCATTTCGGTGACTTCCTACAGAAGTCAGTTTCCTTCTGAAATTTGGTCTGAAATTAAATTACAACCATTGATCTAGGATGATCAAATGGTCTTAAATAACATATTTAACAATACCTAATTAGGTTATGTGTCCAATGTGTGATCATCTATATTCACAACAAATAAAAGTGATATTCGTTGCACGTTGCATTAATTACAATGTTACGTGTCATTATTCAGGCGACTTCTTGGAAAACTCTGTTTCCTTCACAAAATTGGGCCGAAATTAAACTTCAGCCATTGATCTAGGATAATCAAACGGTCTCAAATAAGACATTTAATATTAGTTGGCATTGGCCCACATGACGCATTGACGAGTCCCATCTTTTGAAAATCGCCAAATAAAATATTTGTTTTCCCATAATTAACGATCGATTAGCCAATAAAATAAATATATTTTCAAATGACACATAAAAATAGGCAGTACAAATATTTTTTTTACCTTCACAATAAAATAATTTTCCTCATATATTATATATTTCTGCCCCACATTAATTTATAATTTGCCACGATTTTATCAAATTTTCATTCGGCAGAGAAAAAATCACTTGTCTTTATATTATTTTCCTAATTTGGAAAAAAATTTGCCATCATCAATAAAATTTTGCCCCTAAATTAATGTACGATTCGCCAAGCTTTTACTCTTTTTCCTAGGAGGGGGTTTCTTAAAGTTATCCCTGATTGCATTATACCAAGTTATATTTTGCATCAGTTCCATCATACATTGATGAAATGCCAAACTAGCATGATTAAAGATGCACTATGGTATTACTTGTTATGATTATGTGAATTCAATCTCATCGGTCAATGCTTACCAAGAATTATCGGTACACATACAAAGCTAAGTTTCCTATACTTACCGAGCATCGTTGGTTAACACAAAAAGTCTAATTCTCTAGTGTAAACCGAAATCCGTCGGTAAACATGTAAAAAGGAAATGTTGTCTTCGCCATATACCGAGATCCTTTGGTAAATAGTCAAATGAGTTGACACTTGTCCTGAGCATCACATTCTCACCGAGAATAAAGTGTGTGTGCTACACAATGAATCCATCTTCAAACACTGAGAAGTGGGTGAGCATTTATGACACGATTTAGGGAAAAGTCTATAAATAGTCGACGGAACAACTCATTTGTTCACAAAGTGATTTGAGCGAAGTAGCAGAGAAAAACTAGAGCACAAAGTGACTAGATTGCAAAGAGACTCCAACCCTATTCACAACACTTAGAAAGATTCCCATTAGTCACAGAAATTTGAAGTAAGTAACAACAATCACGGAGAACTCTGTTTTCATTTATGGGAAAAAGCCCTAAATTCTGAAACGATGGCATCGACTTCAAGAACCTCCAAGATCAAGAATATAAAGAATGCAAAGGTGAATCTGATCAAGAATACCACTTGTGAAGAAAATCATTACAAGATCTATCCTAAGGTTATTTCACAACCTAACAAAACTGGTGAATTCTCCAGCATACCAACTAGGGTTTTACTCGTTGAAGATGTCAGAGCATATATACATTGCAAGATTGTAGAAATAGGAGACCTGGAAGCTAAGAAAGCTTTCAAAAATATTTGCAACGATGATGGAACTATCAAAGAAGAACATAAGCATATTGAATTGAAAGGGCTCACGCATGCCCTACTATTCCTAAAGGAATTCAAGATTGAATGGATTTGGTGAGTACTAAGCAAAGTACATGACCGAAAGATATGGCTAGATGAGCCAAAACTGATAACCAAGGATGTTATATACGCTGTTACCGGTTATCCCATAATCGATAAAGTAAAGGCACTAGAGCACCCTCCTAAAGATGATATTGAAAATAACACATGAGAAGCATGGGATGGAAGAGGATTAAAAGTATCCACCATCAATGATGTTGAAATGAAATTTGGAGCATGTGTCTTAAGATAAAAGTTCTTTCAGGATAGCAGGATGAATAGTATTGCATCCAAAGTAGTGGATACAACATACAAAATAGTCAGGAAGGGACTGCAGTTGGATCTATCAAAACTTCTGCTAAGGTAATTAGATGAGAACATGAAGACACTAAGGACTACAAAGTCTAACTCATGTAAGTTTGTTTTACTCATTATGTGCATATTCTTTTATTTTCAAGAATCCTTCCCATCTATCAACAATGTCAAATGAGACACTACTAGACCAGTGACCACATAGATTAGCAAGTTCATCAGATCACTAGGAGATCATTTTGAATCAGTCATGAATGAATAATTCGCTAGATTCAAAGAAAGAATGCATAAAAGAATGAGGATTCCAGAAAAATTAGCAGAAAAATACAAGACTAAAATTTGTTTTATGGTAGACACTGATTACACCTACATCAAGCCAGCTGTACCGAGGATAGCATGGCTGGCACCACTTGACTATGACGTTAACATAGATCAAGCATCAAATACTATTGAGGCATTGATAAATGATCCATTAGACAAATCACAACCTAAATTTGGAACTTATGAGGAAGCCAAAGAAAGGATAAAAATTGGCTTAGTTGTGAAAAAGTTTGACAGGAAGAAAGATAAAATGGTTAAGACTTTGAAGGAAAAGTTGTCAGTGAATGAAGAGGAAACAAAATAGACTGAAGAAACCGAGGGTCAGTCACCCATCGGTGAAGCTGAGAAGGAGAGTGACTAAGAATCCATAGAGTCTGATACACCACCTCCACCACCAGCAAAGAAACCAAGGACTATTGTTGCATCCAGGACCAGGAGTCAGATAGCAAAGGATGCAAGTCCTTCACCAATCAAGAGAGGTCAAGTGAGGACCTATAAAAGAAATCCTCAAGCAGGGAACAAGGACGTAGACACTACAGATGAAACATGGCCAGATAATACTATCATTGATATTACTGGAGGAGATCTTGTAGATGAGGTACAAAAAGATGAAGATGTCACTGTTGTCCAAGCCCAAATTGAAAAACATGACACAACTACAAATGCTACATAGGTGAATATACCAGGCCAAATGCCTTTGTTAATACAAGTTATTAACATAATGTCACAAAATGAAAACTCACACGAGTATGATGAGACCATACCCAATGATAAGGGTAATGATGAACAAAAAGATACAACTGAAGAAAAGAAAGATTCAACCGAGAAACAGACAGTCATCGATGGAGAATAAAATGTTACAAATGTAGATCACACACAAAAAGATGGAGATCACACCAAAAAGGATGCACAAATGAAAGATACAAATAAAGTGCAAAAAGAGGAAGGTGAACAAGATAATCTAGTTGATACCACTCCTAAGGACACCGAAGGAGATGCTGCAAATACACCGAAGGTTGATGAGGAGGCATCCACACACAACTGATAGGCAAACCCCAAGCAGAAGGAACAAGGTACAAAACCATTGAAGCCTTCCTCCAGCACACCAAACCAAGCAGAAAAACTTGCTATGGTACTACATACAGGTGCATCTCAAAACAAGAAGAAGAAAATCAAGAAGAGCAAGTTAGAAGTAACACTTGACGAAATCATTGAGATACCCAAGTGTGATCCAACTACTTTGGATTATGAATCTCTCCAAGAATATGGAGAAATTTGTCAAAGAAAAGTCTTACAAGAAAAACTTAGAAAAGAGCACAGGGAATCTCTAGTGCTAGAAAATACAAGAGATATCTTACACCAGATAGTTCCTAACATTGATGTTGATCACAATGCCCCCCTTCTGGATCAAATTTCCATTCTAACTGAAGCCATCACAAATCAAAATGTGGATGTAGAAAAAGCAATTGAAAAAGGAGCAGAGCAAAATTTCCAATACAGATTAACCGAGAAGATCAGCCAAGAAGTGATAGAACATAAGGTAAAGCTTTCTCAATTAGCAAATGAATTAGACCCTATCATTTCATAAGCATTAGCCTTAATTTGGAAGTTGTGCACCTTAGAGGAATTTACTAAGGAAATTAGTTATAAGATAAAAAAGATAGATTCTGATCTAAATGCAAGTGCACAAGGTCTAACCACAGATGACAATATAATCAAACTACATTATGACAAAATTATAGAAATCAAAAGGTTAAGACAAGAAATTTGGGAAGAAAAATCACAGTTTAGAGATGAGGTTACCAAGCTATAGGCTCAAATATTTCCCAACCTTACACTTCTGCAATAACACACGACTTCGGCAAGACGACTAATTGCCACCCCTAAGATTTCTGTAGTAGAGAACATCTATGGTATGCATGCCAGAATTACACTAGAGCACATGGATCTTGAGCACCTAAAGGAGAAATGGGATAAAATTATGGAGGATATCAAGACTTCTCATTCCCATATTTTTGATAAGTTGTAAGTATAGACCTTTGCCCTTACTATCAAAAAAGGGGGAAATTGATATGTACAATACATATAGAGAAAAAGGGGGAAATGATGATATGTACAGTAGTAAAGGGAGAATGATATGAAAATAAGGTAAAAAGGGAGTATAGTATAAATGAAAGTGTACATGTATATACATATACTATACTAGCACATACATAGGGGGAGTCATAAATAACAAAGCAAACACATGGTGTACATACTACACAGTTTAGTATTTTGCACATATCAGTTTTTGATACTAATGTCAAAGGGGGAGATTGAAGACATTATTTTGCCATTAGTATGCAAAGGGAAAATAGTTCTTTGAACCGTTAGTAACACTACACCGAAAGACATTTTTTCAGTTCAAACCAAAAGTGTTAGGTTCAAGAGAAACCCGACGACACAGTTTTACAGTGCAAACTGAAAATGTTGAAGAGGAAACTGACAGAGGAAGCCGATGAGAAGATTACACTAAAAACTGAAAGAACAAACAAGAGAGGAACCTGATAGAGAAAGGGAACCCAATGAACAGTTCACAGAAGGAACACCAAAAGACTTTCAGAGCAACCCGAGTATCAGATACTGAAAGTCAATTATATCCTGAGAAAAGTGGATCTGACTTCCACGTCAAATATAACGATTATGTTTTATATTTAGAGTTTTGATTTGATTTAAAACCATTTCTTGAGGGATAAGAAATATAATTGTAACTGTTTTAATTAGTTTAACTGATTAAAAACATGTAAACTAGGAGATCAAGTTCATGTTGTAAACCTTCGATCATAGAGTTATCTTTGTAATACGTGAAACTAAATTAGGTCAATATATTGTATATATAGATGTGTAATCATTCATTTCAAAGAGGATGAGAGGATGATAGTAGCCACGGAGCACATCTATGGATCAGACTAAGAGTTTCAAGAAGCAGAACAACAAAAGATGAATTTGGTTATCAAGAACCAAGAATCAAGGCTACCAAGCAACAAAGGTATTAATCAATCACATTAGGTGATACTTTGTACATGTGATTTTAATGGATATGTAATCAAAAATTGAATATTACATACACTCAGGTTAATGAGTATTTTTGTCTACATTCTAACAAGTGTAGCAAATAGAAGAAATCCTTTTAAGAAAGGTGGATTTAACAATCATTTGTAAATCTCTTAACCGAGTGCACACTAAACAGTGTTGCTAAAGCTCTCAATAGAGTAGACCTTAACCAGTCTCCACATAATACTCCTAACAAGGTAGATCATCAGAAGTGATCAAAATTTTAAGCCGTAACCAACCCCTTCCAATCTGCAGATAGTAAAGTTTTTGTGGGTGCCATCCCCGCCGCAGTTTTTATCTTCTAATAGGGGTTTTTTGCATTACCATATATTTTTTTGTGTCATTACATTTCATGAATGTTTACATGCTTATTCAGTTTATGAATTGATATAACTTACACAAAGATAGGATAGGATAGATGGTTGGTAATACAATGGATTAAGGTTAAAGAGATAAAAAAATTTAGAGGTACTAATTCACCCCTCCCCTCTCAGTACATGCTTCCCATTATTTACAACAATAAGGTCTTTGATTGCAATAACTAGTTTTTCAACTTTGTCTTCTTCCTTAGAAAATCTATTAGGTTGACCCTTAGGATATTTCCTTAACCTATCATCATCTCTCTTCCCAAGTTTACCTGAAGCCCTTCAATTACTTTCTATATTAACTGTCATCTTGTAGGCATTCCTTAAAGCACTAGGATTTTTATATCTTACAAGATAGACAATCTTACCATCCAGTGCATTGCAATATGTAGTAAGAAATACATTTTCATCTAACCTCAACACTTGGAAAATTCTATGCATGTCCTTCTGAAATATGATATTGAATTGAGTTACACTTTCAATTTGAAACTTCTTGATCTTATTGAAATTATGCAGCATAAAAATGGAGCTCACCTTGTCACCATATTGTTCTTTAGAACATTGTGTAAACTCATCCCATGAAATAATACTTCCATTAGATAGGCCGTAGTACCAATCTCTAGCATCTTCACTTAAGGATTGTACAAATAGCTTCATGATAATATCCTCATGCTCTATTTCATAATAATTCATTTTATCAAAGAAAGCCTTTAGATTCTCTTCACCAGTTATTACATTATTTCCACTAAACTTAGGGTTTCTATCCCTTATTTAATTTGGAAATACATTTGGTTGGCCTAGAATACCATCAAAAAATAATTGTTTATATGTCTCCAAATGCATGGGTCTTCTCTGAAAAACTACCCCCAATATTTTGGCCACTTGTACCAAAACCCTTGTTTTGATTTGCAGTATCCTAAAATGAACTAGATCCTAGGAAATTAGTATTAACATTTGTTGTATTCATATTAGGACGTAGTCTAATACTACTTTAATTGTTAGTAATAGTATTAACTGCCTTGATATTTTTAGTAGACTGCAAAAAGACCATTTTCTTCTTTATTTCTGCAATGACAACATATAACTTTGCTTTTTCTAACTTTTTAGCAATATCATCATTTATTCTCGTATCTCTTTCTAGCTCTATGTCACATAAATAAATACTCTGAGACATATTTGCTATATTTTTAGGCTCATTAATTTGTACACTAGTAACCCTTTGTTTACCTTGTCTAATATAGGGTTACTTGTATTGAATGAAGGAGGGTCTTGTGAGGAAACTTGAGCCCTTGAAGGCATTTCATTTTAACAATAAAAAATTTCTTTGATCACAGGGTCCTTCTCCACAACATTTTTCTTTATAAAACTCTCCTCCATACATTCCCTCCTCAAGGAATCTACATCACTCAAGTTTATTAGATCTAAATCTGTTGAATTTCGAACTTAAGTTGAGCCTGCCTTCTTTGCATGTTCTCATGCTCAGCCACAACTGTGATTACCTCATGCTCTTTTATCTTTTTCCCTTCTTTGCCTTAAAATCATTAATTCATGTATTTCTCATCTTAAGGCATCATTATTTCCAAAAATTTCATCAGGGTTAGGTCATGTAATGTCAAAATTTGTAGAATCTTCCAAGTTTATTAGATCTGAATCTCTTGTATTAGTAACTTGTTCATAAGGATCATCTTGAAAAAAAAGGTTATTTCGTATGCTTTGGGAAGAAGTACCCAAATTTAAAGAATTTCTAGGTCTAAAATCCCTATTATTTTTCTTTTCATTATCCATCCTATAATGAACTTGGGTAACATCCTTCTACTGAGATACATCCTCCTTGACAGGAGTATCAAAAATTTTGTAAAAAAATCCTAAACCATCTTATTCAATACTTTTAGAAGAAGGACTCCCCTCTGGGACAAAATCCAAGGGTTGACCTATAACTGAAGCCTTAGGCTTCCAAGAACCTACAGCACTAGACTCTGTCCTTTTTGACCAATTCCTTCTAGCAGGCTTTGGGAGCCCACCTTCCAATTCAATCTCTGGATATTCTTTCATATATGCTCTGGTGTTTCTCATGACTGTTTATATATTGACTCAACAAGACTTTATAACAAAATTTTAATTTTAATTAAAACACTACCAACCAGACTCGGAGTTGCCACCCCAACTAGCTTGGGGGATTTAAACAATATGTAACTTGACCCTTAAAATATTGCAAATATTAAATGGAACTATGAAATGAACTTATCTCTTAGTTCCCTAGTAGAGTCACCATTTTTGTTGGTTCCTTTTCTTGTTGATCCCTTGTATACCTGCGGCTCAGATATATTCCTCTATAGGACCAAGCACTGATTCAACAAGGACAAGAAACAACATTCAATAAGGTCCTAAAACCTTCTATACTTTGAGCTCCACAAACTTAGGTGGGTATTACCTATCTTTTGCCTTCAATATTCAATATTATCACAAACAGACAGGTATGGTGGATGCAATCATAAAACATGTAAATGGTAACAGATTTTATAAAGATTGATGAGAACCACACATTCTAACATATCATACCAATGCCCTATCCAGTGGACATGGAGTCACTTTGAATGGAAAGACCTTAAAAAACAAGATACATCAAATGTAAAACATGCAAATGATCACTGAATTTGACTATGTCTTACACAATCAGTTCACACTCTTGAAAGCAGAAATAATCATCAAATTAATTACAACTCTTTACTCGCTGAAACTACCTTAAGGAAATTAATTCTCTTTTAAAGAAACCCTAAATTAGTTAGACTCTCTACCTTCCAGAGTGATGGATTGAGGTGTCCTTAACAAACAATCCAAATGAGTACAAAAGATGGAACAAAGACAACCATTCAATAAGATTTCACAAGTTACAGGAAGTTATAGACATATTGATATTAAAGCATTAGTTACATATAAAATTAGAGCCAAAGAAACCACTGATAATCTTAATCCTGATATGCAAAGCTTACAAGCCTTATGTGGCATAATATTCCCATAATCCAAAATACCTAAAAAACCCTAAAATACAACCACCATAACTCGGGAACCCAGCCAACATTAATGAAGAATAGACAGGGAGGTGACTAGGGTTACAGAAAATATGCAAATCTGATAAAAAACCTAAGTCACCACCAAAAAATATTTATGAAGCCCCAGTCACAGAAAATCTCTCTTTGGCACCCTATGACCACATAAATGCAACCCAGAAGATCAAGTTGATCCAGCTACTTATCTACAACTTAGAATGATATGCCATGGCTAGAAAACCCACTGTGTAGGTTTGAAAATTCAAATTATACTGGCTCTAATGGTCACTGTGGCGCAAAAACATTATCAACAACCCAGATTAACCTTGCAGGATAAATTTAAAACACGACCGTCAATCTTTATTTAAAAACACCCGCAAGCACAAGACACCTGGTAGTTCCTCATAGCATCTCGGTCCCATTTTACCTTTTGATCATAATAGACATGCATCACCTAAGAGTGATCCCTTGATGAATATATTTGGCGCATCTCTAGATCAAGGGATCACGCCTTCCATCTGATCAACACAAATATGCTTGATGCTTTACCTTTCCAAAGTTCTGGACCCACGATCATAGGATGCCACGTGTCAATCAAGCGTGATGCCTTGAAGAGTAACCATGGTGCACTTTCTATTCTAGGCATTACTCCTACTATTATATTGAAAAGGACCTGACCATGCTTTATGTTCTTTGAAAACCATGACCATGTCCCACCATGTGCTACGTGGCACAAAGGCGTAAACCCACAAAGGATAAATAGTTTGCATCTTTAGATAGTGGAATCACTCCTACCACATGATCAAAATAGATCTGACGTACCACAACCTCTTTAGGCCTTTGATCTCAGAAGAACACCTATCAACACAATGTAATCCCACGATAAGTAATCATCGCGCAAATTTTGTTAAAGGGATTGCACCCACCATTAGATCTAAACTAATCAGCTTGATTCTTATCTTCCTTATAGACTGGTCACTTTACACATATTGCAAAAGCACGATACCGTGAAGAATAACTTCCCTGCAAGTCTTGATCCTGCAAACACTCACACTGTTCTATAAAAATAGATCTGATGGTGCAAAATCCTATTGATACAAAATCCTGTCAATAGCTTTGAAAAATTTTGACCTCATGATCTCAAGAAAGACACATGGCACTTAGGCATGATGCCTTAAAAAGTAAACTGGCCGCATCTTGCGATTAAGGGATCACGCTTGTCATTATATCAAAAGAGACTTGCATGACACTTGGGATAAATAAAACATAGCGAGATCATAGGACTTAGGAAAAATTAAAAATAACCCCATGCATGACATAGGAAATTCTAGGAAATGGCCCAGTGATGACAACTTAAACCCATGGGAAAATAAATTTAAGTGACCAAAAAGTAACATGAAAATAGAAAGATCATGGAATAATTAGGGTTTTTTGGCAAAAATGAGCCATGGGCTATAAATTTTTCAATTAGGGCTTAAGAACCAGGTCTAAAACATTGCAAAAAAAGGCAGGAAGAACACCATTTAAATAAAAAAAATTACAGTCCTAGCACAAACTTTTATAATAGCAAAATAGAAGGAAATTGGAGAATTTTACATTGTATTCATTGATTTTTCACATCCCAAAACATAAATCTCCTTACAACCTTCAACCAACCACTTCTATTTGACCATCCAAGGTTTTTAACATCATATTATAACAATTAAAACCACTTTTCAAACTTCCATGACCATTAGACTATGCAAACTCACCCATTGACAACATTTTTTGCAATTTTACATTTTGACAATATGACAACATTGATTTTTTTTGTCAAATTGAATAAATTGACGCAAAACCTTGAACCTATACCTTATACATGCTAAAATGAACTAAATGAGCCCATTACATCATTTCCAGCCATCTTGGCACATTTGGAATAGTTTGACCAAGTTTGGCCATACTAGGACCGTATAGTTCTACATAGGTTCAATGGCTTCTAATGCCTTACAAAATGATTTAAAATGACTACTAATGGTCCTTAGGACCTTATTGCATCTTCAAACAATATAAAAAAAATGTTATATTGCAAAATCCTTCACAAGGCATCAATGTGACTCAATTGTACCAAGGTGTGACTCAATTGTACCAAGGTGCTCCAACGCCATACAACCCCCTTTAAAAGAATTCCAAGTCCCTTAGAAATGGAGTTGTAATATATCTTCTTTGTTCATGTCACCTATTAGGTCTTAGAATGCTTCTCAAACTCTGATAAATTAAGAAGGATTGTGATGTACCAACTAATTTGGCACCCGACAATTAAGAAGAAGATTGTATGGCTTATTCAAAGGCTAAGGCAAAGGCAAAGGAAAAGGAAAGAAGTTGAACTAGATGTAAAGACTAGAGCACCTCTAATGGAGAAGGGTAGTGAAAAACAAAGGAAGAAAAATACGAGGATATAATTGTAGCAGTTAATGGGGAAGAATCAGATTTGTGGACAATTTATGCATCCATTGAGGAGCAATGGAAAAGTAAGGTTGAAGTGGAGTAGGTAGAGTTAATGATGATAGCAGAGGAAGAGGAATGCATGAAGGATGATAGTGTTGAAGTGGATGAGGTGAATGAAACCAATGTTACCGATGAACAAATGATAGAGAATGATTATATGTACGATGCGGTAGATGATAAACAAAAGGAGTCACCAAGAAGACTTGAGAAGAAGAACATAGATTTTTTGATTAATTTTGGTACTAATTAGTTGATTTTTGTCAATGATTTTTCTATCATGTTTATCTTAGCGCAGGTGATAAGGAAATTAGATTGGAAAGGGCTTAAAATTTTTCTTAACAAATTCATATGCTTTAGAAAGAGGATAGGAAGATCGAGGGTCAACATGAATCCTAGTGGTGATACAAGTTCAAGAGAGGATGCACGTTTCCAGTACTTGACTGAGTGGAAGGGACAATCGGGTGGAGAATCATTTGAAGATCTAAGAGATTATGTGAAGAAAGAAGATCTATCAGAGCTCCATTTCTAAGTGACTTGGAATTCTTTTAGGGGGGTTGTATGGTGTAGGAGCACCTACTTATCTGAATTCTTCAGGATGGATTTTACATTTTTTTTGGTTTTAATGTTTTTCCAAGGTTGTGTAAGGTCCCACAGACCATTTTAAATCAATTCAAAGCACTTTGTAAGGCTATTAAAACCATTAAGTTCATAGTGACCTATAAGGTCTTGATAGAGTCAAACATGGTCAAAGTGTACAAAAATGCCCAAAAGGGTTTCTATTGATGTAAAATGGATTATTTGGTCCATTTTAGTGTTTTTAGGGTGTCCAAGAGTAATTTGGTCAAGTTTGATGATGTTTTGATGAAAAGTGCAAACATTGCACAAAAATTGTCATAATTGCAAAATTACAAAGAAAAGTGCCATTGAGCAAAAATGAGTTTCCCCATGTTCAACCAATTCAAATTTCGGTTGAAAATAGTTGATGAAGTTGTATTATTTTTTTTAAATCCTCTTTTGGTCGAGGCATTAGGGGGTTGTAGTTGGAGAGTTTGGGAATGAGAAGACAATGAAGAACAATGTAATTATTAGAGAATACATTTCTCATGTTTTCTCAGTAACAATCATCTTGTACTTGCAAATATGGATTAAATGTGGTATGAAAATATTTTTACATGATATAAGATTTAATTATCTTTAATTTGAATCCACTCTGTTTCATTTTCATGATGTACTTTACAAGTTATGGCAATTTTTCTAAACATTGTTTGAAACCCTCCTAGGGTAAACAATAAATATATAAAATTATGTATCTCCAATTTGATTCGATGAATAACTCTAAAAAATAGCTATTTGAAGGTTCAATAAGTGTATTTTAAGGTTCATAAGTGTGCAGGTGTAAATGACAAACTTTTATAGAGTTTCTTTGATGCCTTAGGATTGCATTTTGCATTATTGGTTGTTAAAGACATGAACAATCATATTGCAACACATTGTATGGACATATACGACCTCATATTAGTATGAAACAATTTCAATTTGTTGGATACATGAAATAACTTTAATTTTCTTCAATTTTCATCGATTTTCATTGAGAAATGAGTAAGTTATGATCACTTTTGTGAAGGCAACCTGTTTAGAAAACATTTTCCAGAATTTGCAGTTAGAGAATGTGTTAGTAAAAATATGTATGATTGAGTACAAACCTGAAACTTGGATGAGAGGAAGGATAATGATGTTACAACAAAAATTTCCTTTTTCTGGAGAAATTGGTAAGGCCTTTTGAGGGGTCAAACATACCCATTTCCAAAAAAAATTCATATTTTGTATAGCCTCTTATCGCTTCCAAAACATGAAGTGTGTGGAATCAATGATTGTGAGAGTTGTTAAGGTGCATAAATATTGTGTTTGGAAGGATTAAAGTTTTCTTGGAGTATATTGATTCTTGGAATTAGTAAAATCCCTATTTTTTATTTGGATCCTTTAAGGCAATGTGTCTTGTGAAGGGAAAACATGAAGTTGCTATGTGTCTTGGTGATGGGGTGTTCTGAAACAGCCCCTATGAAGATAGCTATTCATTCTAAGATGACGAGTGTCAAAAATTTTGCGTCCCAAAAGGTTTATTTCTTGTGTTGAAGAGGGTTTTAAGCCCATTGTTGTGAGATATGTCCATTTGGCATTAAAATGTTTACAAGTTCTTGAGTGTGAACCCAAGCCTCTACATAAGAAAATGATGTGTTGGAAAGTGGCCAAGGATGTATATCATAAATTTTTTATTTTATGGAAACACTAATTTTTGGTTTGGTCTCTTGGAGTACAGTTCTATTTTGAGTATTTAGTCTTGAAAAATAACTAAGTTCGCAAGCAGTTTCCTGGATACAGTTGCATTGTCTTGCCTGACGAGCTTAGTATATGGTGAGTTAAGTCGTGCATGATTAGATAAAAATTTTATGGAGTGTTTTATGGAATCATTTATGGTCTCTTATATTTTGGATTTGTATGGAGAGAGTTACATCATGTTCTTGGTATGCGAAGACAGTGTAACAGTAAAGTAGATTAGATGAAAGGTCACGATGATTGAGGGATAAAGTGCAGATTCTAGATGTGCTATTTTTGATTTAGGTTGAGTCCTATCCTATATTGATGGATGTGTGATCACATCTTTTGTATTTTCTCATAGGTTATGTGTTGGACACGTTTGGTGATGCACTTGTGAGTCGACGTGAGATATTATGAGATCGGCTATATAAGTAGATATGTTTTCAAATGTGATGATGTAGAAGTGGTATGTGAATGCATTGTGATAGAATAATATAGAGGATATTGCAATCTATAATTGTAACTACTTAAGCATAACATATGTTTGTATAGTTCATCTTTTGTAATTGTATAGAGACAATTTTGTATTGTAAGAGCAGTGACCTCCTTGTATTACCCATAACAGGGTTTGCATCCTTTAATAGGGTTTTGTAATAAATGTAATATTCATCTCCTAACAGGATTAGGTCTCCGAACATATACATTATACTCTTAGTGCATAATTTTTGGGTTTCATCCCCACCAGGGTTTCCTTATGAATAAATCATGGTGTTATGAGTTATTTACTTTATGCTTATGTTCTCTTCATTTCAGTTATTGCATGGTTACGTTTGAATTTCTTAAAGTTAGGTAAAAGTTATACAACACTGATTCACCCCCCCTCCCCCTTATCAATTTTTCTTGATCCTAACAATTGTTATCCAAGCTTGTGGATGTTGGAGAGAAATCCTAATAGATTGAGGGAGATTCAAATAGATTCAAGAAGTTTGGAAGAAAATCTTGAAGTGGTACTTGAAGACCTAGATAAAGTGAATGCTGATAATGTGGAATTAAAGTTCAAACTGAGAAGAGTGGAAGATTACATCAAGAAGCTTAAAGAGAAGCTTAAAAATTAAAGGAACAAAAGGAAATAACTTTTATAGAAGATAAGGGAACCTAAAAAATAATTCATTAGATCTGAATGAACATATTAAGTAGGAAAAGGAAGCATTAAAACATGATTGTGAAGTTACTAATTTACATATGTCCAAGGAAACTCAACAAGAAAAAGGTGAAAAGAGCAGACTTGAAGAAACCTTGAAGAATACAAATGTTCAGATGGGAAAAATGTGGCTTGAACTTGATAATGTCATAATCAAGTATCAGGAGTTAGAAAAGTACAATCGTATCATTAAAGGAGAACTTGTTGACGAAAAGAATCACATTGAAAAACTTCATGGAGTAGTGACAAAATTGATGAACAAATGGAGAGACAAAAACCTAAAGGTGATAATACCAGAGTTGGTTTTGATGAAGCTAAATGTCCTAAAACTCAATAAGAGAAATCAGAAGAAAAAGAAGAGAAAACACCTAATTGGAATGAAGGATATAGAGAACAATTCAAACCCTTCAGGGGAAGATGCTTTGAATGCAATAAAATTGGTCACATGAAGAAAGATTGCAAAGGTAAGAACCCTTACAAACCCTTTTCTAGTTAGTGTTTCAATTGCTATGAATATGGGCACAAGAAGGGAAAATGTAAAAAACTTGACCAATCATCAAAGAAGGAATATTACATCAGTGAGGAAAGAGTAGCTAAGATCACATGTTATAAGTGCAACAACTTTGGGCACATTGCAAGAAATTGCAGATTGCAGGTTAATCATAAAAAAGCATCACCTACATGTTATAAATGCAATAATCAAGGACACATAGCAAAGTTTTACAAATATAATGGACCAACGAGAAATAAGAAACCACCTGCAGTGATAAAGAGGAATATTCGTGATATTGGTAAGAGCGTGTCTTAGTATAAAGATGAGTTCAACAAAAAAATTATAAAGGAAGGAAAAAAGCACAGGTATAAGGTATAGAAAGCAAAGCATTAGACTCAGCCACAAGATTGGGGAGAGTCAGTAGATGCTACTGGATCTTCACCTAATGTTATCATTGCCACATCATCCTAAAATGGCCTAGCATGGCCTTAGGGGGAGCTTTGGAGAAACATAACAGTAAACTATCCAGCCCCTTGTATGCAAAATGAGTAGATGCGAGCTTATGGCCATACATAGTAATGTATTTGGATTCTATATCTATGATCGCATTGTTTCACATGTCTCATTGGATGATCACCTAGAAGTTGATGGCAGATTGGAGCATAACAGATTTATGGTATTGTATTGGGAACCATGTCATGTTTGAATATTTTGAGTTAAGGAAAATATCTTAGTCATTTTGATCACCATTTGTGTAGAGAAGAGAAGAAAGTGAAGGAGCTAGGACATTCCAGTGATCGTGACTTGTGCATACCCTAATTTGATGTGAAAGGTATTTGATTCTATCTGTGAGCTTTGTACATCATGGATACTCCACATATTTTGTATTTAACTTAAAGGCCAAGGTATATAAATTCAAGAAACATCCATACCAACCGATGGAGGATGACCCTAAGGGTGCATTCTCTCAGACTCTGCATGGTTTTTTCCATGCCAAAGATATTAGGGCATACATCCACTGCAAGTATGAGACAATTGGATATGTTGAGATTCTTCAGGAGAGGAAAGATATGTTGAATAAGGATAAAACATGGAAACCCAAGTTCACACATTTGCAAAATCTAAACATCATACAAATGATAGAATTCTGCGATTTTGATCAAGAAGAATGGATCAAAATTGTGTTGAGTAGAATTCATGATCAGTTTCTTTGGATTGGGGAGAAACCTATCAAGAGCACAAGTGAACTTATTCATAAATATACTAGATTGAACAATTATGGCATTGTTTTGACTATGGAGAAAAACATGAAGAAGCAAGTTGAAACCCTAACGCACTCGAAGTGGGATAAAAGAGCAATGATGATCACAAATATCTTTCAACAGGATGTAAGGTTAGTTTCAATTATTTTGGGATATAAATTATATTATAGAAGTCAACAAAACTCTGTTTCTCCTAGGATTATAATGATGGCATATAAGATGGTGAAGGAAAATATTCAATATGATCTATGTGAAGTTCTAAAACAGCAATTGATTGAGAATGTAAGGAAGATAAAGAAAGAAAAGTTGAAAGCATTCAGGTTTGGATCACTCATCTGACACATTTTCCTCCACATAATGCATAAGTTTCCTGGTATGCATCCTAGGGCATGGAATGACAATGAACCTACTGTTATTCAGGTAAGAAAAAGTTATATAAGGCAAAATAGTAAATGGGTAGATGGAGAACTCTTTGGTATGTTTAAGATATTTCAAAGAGAAATGAAGGAGAGAAAGAGAATTCCTGAAGAGATAGTTGAAAAATACAAGGTTGCAATTTATTTTATGGTTGAAACTGGCTGTGTATTCTTTAAAGCTATTGAACCTGGAATGAGGTGGTTCCCTCCTATTGGGTACGAAGTCAGTACTAAAGTTATTACACTACAAGTTGACCATGTGTTATCTGTTGATAATGATCTATGTGAAGAGAGATGGGGTACCTGTGAGGAGAAGTCCTCTAAGGTTAGGGAATAATTGATTAGAGGTGACAAGAAGAGGAAGATATAAAAACTTATTGACAACATTGCAAAGAAATAAGGAATTAGAAAGAATAAGATGTCTAAATGGAGAACGGTGGTAGTAGAGAAGTCCTCTGACCTGGAAAACTTGGATAATGTACCCTTACCTACTGTTGAGACTATTGAGGTGTCAGCCTCACCTCTGGAAGTGGTCATTGTACCTGAAACTAATCCTACACCACCTAGAAGATCATCACAAAGAATAACTATGCTTGAGGTAGAAACGGAAGCAATAGAGACTTCTTCAAGGACAACCAGGTCCTCTAAACCTAAACAAGAATAACCTCCTAAGAAGTAGAAGAAAGATGAGAATAACATTGAAGAGGAGAAGACTAAGAAGAAAGCTAGAGAGATTATTCAAGTGAAGCCAGTTGAGAGATATTAGTGGAAGCCCAACTTGAAGAAAATAGCGAAGAGGATAGTTGAGAAAGGAAATTTGAATCAATTTCCTAAATAATATGAGAGATATGATGAAAAAGATAAAATTGAAATTCAAGAAAGCCTTATCAAACATATGTTAGTTTTCACAAACAATGTGATTGAGCTTGAGGGTAGTATTCCAAAAGAATTATTTGATAATTTAGAGATTAGAAAGAAAATATCCTTAGAAGAGGATGATATGATCTATACAAAATCTATAGAGGATATGATTCTAGTTATTTCACACGTAGAGAATGATAGGATCCTGAAGGCAATAAAACCTTTGATGAGATCAAAAACCAGCTTGACTAAGATTATGGCAGAAAACTATGAAGCAGTTGAGGAAGAAAAAATCAAATCCATTGACAAGGTCCTTGTGGATGAAGTTCATGAGAAGAAAAAGTCCCCAAAGACACCTAAGCCTAAAGAAATATTGATTGGGGAATCATATAAAGAAGTGTGTTGAAGATGAAGAGTCTACGAATAAGGAAGGGACATATCATTTTTACAGTACTGTGAGGCAACCATATTTATTTGTGGCAGGTATACCTGTATCTTTGGACACTTCATAGGATGTTTTTGACCCTTTTCAAGGTAATTTTGAAACTATTCTTGAGGTAGATGGTAGTAATACACAAAGTATAGTAAATATGATAGATCTTGGCACATTTACTAAAGGAAGGATGAAAGAAATTATTGAGGAAAGGAAGAATGAGAAAGCAGAACATGGTAATCTTGATGTAGTTACTAGAGAAGAGAAAAAGGTAATTATGTTTGAAGAAAAGAAGGATATTGAAATAGAGATTGTAACTGAGAAAGAAGAAAAGGTACCTATCTCTATTCTTGATTCTATTCCTATTAATAAGGAATCTATTTCTACAACTCAATTGTTGGCAAGTGACAACAAGCCCTTGAGTACAAATGTGGATGAAACAGATGAGGATGAGCTAATAAATTTATCTCTTATGGCCTTTTCTAAAGCCAAAGAAAAATCTGAGTAAAAAAATGAGGAGAGAATCAAGGTATTGGATAGGGCAATAGATAGATGTAATAAAATTTTACCTATACTGATCACCTTCCAAGGTAATGATACAATATGCAATTTGGGAAAATTCCTTGATGACTTTGATACGAACTTCACTTCTTTGGAGAAGGCCGCAACTGTGAAGGTTGAGAAGGAATACATGACGAAGAAGTTAGAAGAGGTATGTAAGTCAATTAAGTAGGATATTGGCATATTAGATACCACTATCTATGGAATTAGGGATTTCATTATGCATGGAAAGAAGATATACAAATATTGCATAAATCCTTCTAGGCATGTGCAGAATGTAGTGGACATAATTCACAACAATGAGAAGACATTGGATAGCTTGGCAAAGAATTGTGGGTCCTCATCACAATCAGTTACTAAGTTGGATAAGGAAGTGTCCAAATTGTTGCACAAAATTAGTGTACTACAAACTGAGAAATCAAGAGTGTTGGGAAGATTTGGTGAGTTGAGGAGTTTGATTACTTCCAAACTATCAATTTTGGAGAAGCACCTTGACGACATGGAGACAAAAAAGAAATCTCTTGATGGATCTATGCGTACAGTACTAAAGGATGTTGAGATCTCATCCTTTTCTTTAAATGGTTTAATCCAGGTTGGTCAGACCTTGAAGACAACATGGGAAGTAGATGCAAGGGTCTTGGAAACCTCCTTCCAAGACATACTTTGCATGGTATAATTTTTTGATGAAGCAGTCCAAAAAAGTTTCCTTGTATATAGATACATTTTCTTTGACATTGATGTAAAAGGGGGAGTAATAGTTGTGAAAAATGTATAGAGATATGTATAAGGGATTTATAGACATTAGTTTGGTATTGGGCACTTAGTCATTTTTCACTAAGTGTTTCCATCAATGCCAAAGGGGGAGATTGTTGGCAAGTGGCCAAGGATGTATAACATATATGTTGTCATTTATGGAAACACTACTTTCTGGTATGATCACTTGGAGTATAGTTCAGTATTGAGTATCTAGTCTTGATAAATAACTAAGTCCACAAGCAGTTTCCTGGATACAGTTGCACAGTCTTACCTGGCGAGCTTAGTATATGGTGAGTTAAGTCATGCGCGTTTAGCTAAAGGTTTTATGGAGTATTGTATGACATCATTTATGGTATCTTGTATTTTGGAGTTGTATGGAGAGAGTTACAACATGTTCTTGGCATGCAAAGACAATATAACAGTAAAGAAGAGTAGATGAAAGGTCGTGATGATTGAGGGAGTAATGTGTGGATTCCAGATGCGCTATTTTGGATTTAGGCCATCTCCTATCCTATCTTGATGGATGTTTGATTTCCTATTTTGTATTTTCTCATGGGTTATGTGTTGGACACGTTTGGTGATGCACATGTGAGCCGACTGGACATATTATGAGATCTGGTATATAAGTACATATGTTTTGAGATGCAATGATGTGGAAGTGGTATGTGAATGCATTATGATGTTAGAATAATGTAGAGGATAATATGAGCTATAACTAGAACTACTTAAGCATAGAAGATGCTTGTATAGTTCATCTTTTGTAATTGTATAGAGACACTTTTGTATTGTAAGACCAGTGAGATCCTTGTATTACCCCTAACAGGGTTTTCATCCTTTAACATGGATTTATACTAAATGTAATATTCAACTCATAACAGGGCTAGGTATCCTTATAGGGACATTATACTCTTAGTGCATAATTTTTGGGTTCCATACCCACCGGGGTTTTCCCTTAACAGGGTTTCCTCATGAACAAATCATGGTGTTATGAGTTATTTACTTTATGCTTATGTTCTCTTTATTTTAGTTATTGCATGTTTAAGTTTGAATTGCTTAAAGTTAAGTAAAAGTGCTACAACAATGATTCACACCCCCCCCCCTCTTAATGTTTCTTGATCCTAGCATGATGTGCCTTTCTTTGTTTCATGATAGTGCTACTCATGGAGTTCTTACAACAGTCGTTCATCTTTGTTCTATTGTCCTGTTCAACCTTTAAAAATAATATTAAATTTTTTTGAATCACTCTTAATTTTTACTGTGGTTTAGATGGAAAGTCCCTTCATAATAAATAAGGTTCAAACCACATCATCAAATATGGTGTCATATCAACATGTTTTTTTAGAAATGTCAAAAAATGCATTCATGTTTTATCAGTAGGATGTTGTGACACTACCTTATTTATTGTTTTTAGATATAATAAATACGTACACTAATAAATTTTTAGTCACAACTAAATAGTTTTGGAATCAAATGAATATGAGACTTTCAACAGTTTTAGAAAGAATGAAAGACTAGATTTAAGCTTGTAGGCTTTCTTTTTGATATCCAATTTTTCTTAGAATATTTTTATCTATAGGGATGGTTTTACTCATTGCAGATTTCATATTGTGTGTTGTCTATTTTTAATGTTTACATTGTCAATTGTATATAGAAAACCATAAAATGCATATCCAAAATTTGATTCTTTTGCATCTCACTGTGAACATTATTTTAGCATGATGTTTCAAATCTAGCCATTAGGTTCATCAAGGATTATCATATTTAATTAAACTAGGAAGAAGATTCAGTAGTTGACCATGTCAATATCATTATGACCCCTTCTCCATGGATTTATCACTCTGCTTTATACTTATTAACACCACTCATGCACTTACATTGTCCGCTATCTCACTGCTATCTTTATTTTTTATCATTTAAAATGATTGCCTTCTACTCATGAGATCACTACCATAAGGAATTCTTGATAAAATTTGACCCCCACTACTATTATGGGTGATTATCACTTCCTTTGCATCTATGATACCCTACTATGCAACTTTAAAAGTCTCCATCTATAACTATTAAAATGAGAAGTTAAATTGTTCGTACATTTCATCACTTTTATCATGAAGGTTATCTTTTATCAGCAAGTTTAATTTCATTAAAACTGAGACCTCAGAAACTTGTATCTATGCAAATTTTGTTACAGTTAATTATCTATGTATCAAGTTTCTAATTTATACATTATTATTTATTTGGACATTAGGAAATCAAGAAAAAGGAATTTTAAGGTGCAAATTAGATGATAGTTTTCATAATGCTGAAATTCCAATAATAGATTATAAGCGCTTTTGTGAAGAACGTGTGGCCAAGAATAATGAATATTTATCACGTCTTGGTTTGAAAAATAGGCAAGTTATAAATCCACTAAGTATCATATTATTTGTCTAATATTTTTTTATGAAATTTTATAGGCAAGAGCTTTATGTATATAAGACATGATATGATTTTTTTTTACAGGCAAGAAACAAAGTGTAGAGAAAATGTAGAGAAAAAACCAAAAAAAGTAAAGATACAATGCTACCAGGTCATAGAAGCCAATGCTTTTTTTAATTCATCTACTCATGCCACACCTGATCTGGCCAAGGAGCATAAATTTATAGTTAACAAAAGTCACGGAGAGAGTTCACTTGCATTTGATGTACTTTAGAGTACACCTGTTGCATCTACAACTTTTGATGGAATTAGTGGATCAACCAAAAATATTGGTAGTGGTTTAAAAAAAGATGTGTTTGATTTTGTTAAAAGAAAGAGATTGAGTCAATATTTATATAGATATACAGAAAGGAATGCAAAAGAAACAAAATTAGAAGGGAAAATGTCATTCTTGGTTGAGGTATCAAGAGATAGTGAGCCCATTGGACAAAATACTATAAAGTGGGCCTCCAAGTTGGGCATACGATGCAGGGCCCATTTGGATATTTACAATTCAAATTTTGCAGAGAAAGATCCACAAAGTGTGGAAAATGTTATACAAAAAATGGAAAATTTCTTTGACACTATTGGAGGACAAATCTCTAGAAAATATTACAAGCACAAGATGAGACTTTTGATGAACAATTTTAGATACAATTGTAGAAAAACAATCATGGAGGGAAAAAAGAGGTTAGACTTCACTTTATCTCCCAAATAGTAGGAGGCGTTGATAGAAAGTATGCATTCTGAATAATGTTTGACAAAGAGTAATAGAGGCAAGAGAGCAAGAGATAATGTGAGGGTTGAATATACATTTGGCCGAGGAGGGTTGCAGGCCAAAATAGAAATATTTGGAGTAAGTGTATGAATTTTTGGTTCAATTTATGTTGTGCTATTTATTTTTTAAATTTGTATTGAACTGACTATATGTTAAAATTGACATTGTATTTAGGTGGAAAACAATAATAAAGAAGCAGGTGTAGAAGATATTGTCAATTATATGGAAGCACTAGATCCTACTAAAGCTAAGAGTAGTATGAAGTGGAAATCTAGTTCATCAACAGAGATGTCACATCCATTTGTTGAACACCATTAAGAGCCTCTATAAATTGTATGCACCCTAAACTGGTCGCCTAGACTGTGCGCCCCATTTATTATTTTATCAATTTATCAAATTTTTGAATCAATGCTTTGGAACATTTTCAATTCAAATCAATTTCCTTGATCAAATTGTAATTAATTCAATTATTTCAATATTTCCTAAGGTTTGA
>MU227453.1:776953-838393 GCA_018584345.1 Thuja plicata | reverse complement strand
TTTACTCTGAATGTGTTAAAGTAGATTAACGACCTCTTTATCCCCGCTACTGATAAAATGCTAACTGACGGTTATGTATTCCTTCGGTATTTAGTGTAGTTCTTTCAGAGTATTGTTGATGTTCCGGGATTTTTAGCATGACTATAGTTAGATAAATGCCCCTAACCCTGCAGGATCTTTTTGTTTTCTTTGTTAAGTGGAATACCCTGGGAAACCTTTTATTATTCTGAATCTCCGGGAGAAATGAGTTGAAGTAACCAGCTATCCCCCTCGAAAACAGTCACCTCTCCCAACCGAGCCCCGCACCGTCGTGACCCGACACCCAGGTGCTTGAAGACCCGGAGGATTTATCTCCCCCGGACAACCTTTACAGGCGGAGTTGGCCGATCTCTCCGGAGTCCGGTGACAACTTATGATTGTTGGCGGACCCGGTCCACAAAACCCCGTCAACAGATAGCAATGCTAGAAGACATACTGGTTGTTTCTTGTTGTCTTTGCACTTTTCCTTACATTCGTTGGTGCCATGCTTATCGTTGTGTTTTTAACTTCATGGCATTCCACTACTACTTGTTAATTGGACATCATTCCTTACTTCTTTTTGCATACTCTTACACTATTTTCTAACAATGAAAGACTCTTTCTCATTTATTTATGTGACCTCTACTTCTAACCTTATTTGTTACTCCTTTACTATTTCTATCAAAGCCATAGAGAAAGATTGCATTATTTCTTCAATTATTTCTCTTAATGGTTGTCACATGTTGCCTTGATACATTTTGTTCTTTGTTGTTCTTTTATATGTCATCATTGACAGGGTTATGTTGACTACTTGGGGTACCGTCCTTTGACATAGTCATTGTTGCATGGTGTCTTTATTCTATTTCCAAGCTTCATGACTTCATTTTTTCTTTATCGTGGTCTTTTTGATATCACTATATTTGACATTCCCAATCTCCTTTGTTTTGATGTTTGAAATTCTCATGGAATTGCATCCACCGATTTACTTGCATTACTTGAGCATTATTTTCCATTTTTAATAGTGGATACCAATACTCTTTATGATATTGTTAATAGTGCCTAGTTACCTATTAGATATTACCAAATAGCTACTACTCCTAGTTTGCTTCATTTATCTAATTATTGATACTCTTGGGGTTTTTTTTCTTCCATGCTCCAAGCAGTGATCTTTCTTTGCTAACTCTTGACATATATTTGAATAGATACTGATAAGTTTTTTATTACTTCTATGTATCTCTAATCATAGTTTCAGGCCTTTAATGCCATTGTTTTTGTAAATCCCAATGTATTTCACCTTCACCTTGTAGTTGTACTAGTAGTTCTCTCATATTGCATTCTTTTTTTTGTCCATTAACTACCTTTTTATGTGTAACAATGTTGTCATAACCTTATCTGTCTAGTATGTGTGCATGGTAATGTAGTGTTTATATTTTTGGACTTTGTATCTGATTAACATGAAGCTAATAGTAATATTGTAAGCATTGCTATAAGTGTTGGTTTTTTCAGTAAATTAGATTAATGAATTTGTTACTATTTGTTTTATATTGTAATAAATTCTCAAAATAAATAACCAATCAATGTGTTTAGCCAACTATTGTGTCATGTTGGAACATATCTAGATTTTTTCTTTTCTTAATTGATTTCGGTTCTTTTGGCAGTTGTCGACTATTGTCAATAAAAACACCTTATACCCACCACATAGGTCTTTATATTGTGTGATTGAAGATATTCTTGGAAGCACTAGTTGTGTTCCTCCTACTGATATCTGATGTACATGAACTTGTGAATATATGCTGAAGTGTCAATTTTTTGTTTTCATTTCTACTTATATTTCCCTTTAGTTTTTTTTGGATATTTATTTGAATTTCTTCATATTTAAACATTAGAGGAGAGTCAATGAGAAAAAATCTTGAGTAAGATGGACAAATTGTCACTTAAAATGGATCATAGCCCTCTTTAAATATCATATTCAACAATTTCATATAACACAACTGTACATTGTGAAATTCAAAATATTTAGCTAGTAGTGGTCTAGTATTAATCTAAATATAGTAGTGACAATCAAGAAGTTCTAATTGGCAAGAGCTTGATTTGGGCCCTAAGTTGTAACTTAGATGCTAAGAGAAAATCTTGTTTGTACTTAGGCCATTGCTAAAACCCAATGTCCAAAGCATAGAGAATCAATACATAAGATGTGTAGATCTTGTTATATAGTGTGTATCACTTGTCATTCAATTCCTTACATTCTATTTGTATTTTTTATCTTTGGTTTTAGAAATTATATCTAAAAAGGTACAATTTTGCATCAGTACTAATGGTATAAATTATTTTATTCTCCACTGATACTGAATACAATGTAAAACATTGTATCGTCCTAAAAAGATAGCACCCATAATTGGAGGCTCTAGGACCTTTTAGACCCTATTTCGGTGATTTCTAGGTCTAAATGTCTTGTATGCTTGATTCCCTCCAAACCTATCACACTTCCCTAGGCCTATGCTATCTTTGAATCAATGCTTGAATAAGGCCACCATTTTTGGCCTTGTCCTAGATCTCTATGCTTTGGTCAGCTCTGAGCCCAACGCGAGAGTGTTTCTTCCAAATCTTTATTTGCTGTCGGACTGAAAATAGTGAATCCCAAAATGAGTATAAACAGACATCAAGGCCTCTCATTTTGACATCCATTATTATGAAATCCACTATTATATATTCTATGTGCAAGAAATCCATTATATTTGGTGATTTCAAGTGCAAGCAAGATTTCAAGTTGTGCAATTGATGATTTGGATTCACGATTTGAAGGCGAGCACCCAATTGAAGATCTCCAAGTCTCCATTTCTTAAAGATCAATTCAAGAAAAGGCATTCTTCTTCAATTGATGCAAGTTTCTCTCCCATGATTTCCAAGTAGAGGAATTATCAAGCTATCAAGAATATCCACAAGCATACATTCATTCAAGATCTAGGATTGGCAAGTGTAGATCCATTGCATTTGTGAAGACATCCTTGATTCTACATCTTGAACATTAATACAAGCATATTCATGGGTTTATCAGATCTTAACATCCATCCATGAGGATTTTCATGCAAGTTGAATACTTACATTTATCTTGTTTACAAAAATTTCCTTATGCAATGTCAATTCTCTTTCAAGGTTGATTCCTATATAGGAGTTTGACCAAGGCAAGCCCCTTTCAACAACCTTTTCCCCTTTTTGTCTGTGTCCAGGAATAGATTGTGGAGTTTCTTCTCCAAATTTGAAAGTAAAAAAACTAGTTACATGTCCCCTCCATATTTTATTACTTTCAGATTCAAAAGGACAAGGCCATAATATTTACCCTTGTCCTAGACAATATCTCCATTTTTGCCCTTGTCCTCTAGGCCTGAGATTTTTATAGACAGAATTTCCAGGTGCCAGAGTTCCAGATCCAAAACCTTACCTCATTCTGACAACTTTTCAACAACCAAAATTAGATTTGAAGGTGCATTTGCCTCTTCTTGTTTTCAAGGTAAGTCCCCTCTTGCTATTTTCTCCTTGTACTTACTTTATACATCAGATCTAATATCCTATCTTGCTGGTTATCATTTACTTTATCATAGTATCAATTTCCTTTCATACATTTTACCTCTCACACACATTCACATTACATTTTAATTAACACATAAAGAGAAACTGAACCCCAATTCCCCACTCTCACTTGGATCTTGCATTAGCACCCCTTAATCTATTTTGGTTGTATTAATCTGATTTTTTTGAGGGTGAGCATTTGGGAGGACATTTCCCCTAATGTACAAAACCAAAATTTGGTGAGCCATCTAATCATTCCTAGCATTACATTGGTTCACCATTTTCTATTATACATTTTGGTGAACCCATCTCTTTCATACATTATACTTTCTAATTTAGTAGTTAGATCTTCTTTACATGCATTATCAAATATTGCAATTACATTTCTAGATCTACTTTGTATGCATTGTGATAGTCATTATTTACATTACATCTTTACTACATTGTATGCATTCATATCTAGTTTGAATTTTTTAGTTAATGTGCTTGTCCTAAAAGACTTTCCTTTTGCATTTTCCTTCAAATCTCATAATTGCGTTGCATTTTCAATCCCTTATGCATAAGTTTTTTCACCCTAAGTCCAACCTATAGCATTCCTAATAGAATAATTCATAGAATTATGGGTTCCTTTGATCGTGAACCCTGTTTTCCTAGGAATCTTGATGAGAGCAACATGCGTCTTAATGCCATCAATACTATCACGAAGAATAACTCTTCTCGTGATGAATATGAATCCCTAAGGGTTCTTCATGTCCAAGTCCAAAAACTTTCTGATGATTTTGAAAATTTTAAACAATGGCTATCTCAAGAAAACTATAATCCTGAGGCCCTTTCCATTGTAGAAGGCATAAGGAAACTTATTCATAATCATGAACATGGTGTTAATATCTTGTGTAGTATTTCTCATCTTGTTCATAAAAATGTCAAACCTCTTAGGGATTGTGCTCAAGATTTAGGTCTCTCTCCACCTACTACAAGTGTTGAGACCTCTTTTCCTATCTCTACTTCCATTCCTAGTGTATCTACCTATGCTGCACCTATCATAACAACTTCAATCCAAAATTCCAATGCTACACATGTGAGTCTTCCTAGCCCCATTATTCCTTACATTCCTTCAAGTCTATAATGTGTTTCATTTCCTTCTTCCATGCTCAATTACCATAGTGTCCCTTTTTCATATCCAACCATTCCTTCCATTCCAAACAATGTGCCTAAAATTTCTCTTGTTTCTCCTCCCACTATTTCTTCTATTGATCCTACCATTAATAGCTTGACTCAAACTGTGTCTTCTTTACAACAATAAATTGCTTCCATTAATCAATCCAAGTTTAACATTCCTACTTGTGATATTACTAGTCCTTTGTCTTTGGATATCATCCATATAGTTATCCTGCAAAACATTGAGATTCCTCATCTTCAGACCTATAATGGTAGGGGTGATCCTTTGACTTATGTTAAGACTTTTCACACCTTGTGTAGTGATTTCTCTCATGGCCCTAGGCTCTTGGAAAAGATGTTTACTAGAAATTTTTAAGACAAAGCCTTCAATGATATTGTTCTTTGCCTCCTTATTTCATTGATTCCTTTCACAAGCTTGCTAATTCTTTCATTCAATAATTTCAAAACAACATTGGTACTAAAATTTCTTTGAATGATTTAATGAATTGTAAACAAGGTGTTAAAGAGAAAGTTAGTGACTTCACTGGTAGATTTAAGCATTTGCAACACATTTTTATTTCTAATTTACAAAAAGATATTAGAGACAAGATACTTCTTTCTGATTTCTCTTCCTTTCCTCAATTGTGTGAAGTGCTTCATCATTATCAACTACAAGTGAGTCAATTTGAGAGCACCACTCCAATGACTCCTATTTTTGACGATAAGAGAAATGTTGCATCCAACAAGTTCAACAAATTTCAAAAACCGAACAACTTCATCAAAATCAACAACTCATCCAAAATTGTTAATGAATAAGTGGCAGTAGCATCCAAAGGTATGGCTCCTTTGTCATCTTTTTTTAAACCTTCTCGTAATTATACTCAACTGTCTGAATCTTTGCATAATGTGATGTTGAATTTAATTAATGCTAATGTATTAATACTTCCTCCTATCAAAGCCATTGATCAATCTAAACCTAAATAGAAATAATTTGATCCCAAATCTTTATGTTAATACCATCGTCAATCTGGTCATGATACTGAGTGGTGTTACCAATTGAAAACTGTTATTCAAGACCTTATTGATTCCAATTCTATATTTTTCAAAGGTGACAATAATAATGGAAATAAATTTGTTGCACCTCTTAACCAAAACTTGCAAATCTATACGAACCCCTTGCATCCAATTCAACCAATACCATTGACCTTGCCCAACCTTCTTCTTCTTCTCGTTGCATTGACTACAATGACAAAATCAATGAAGCTAACCATGTGGTCAACCAAGTTGAGTAAGTTGAACCTAAACCTAAACCTCCATATGAGATTTGCATTACCTTTGACCCTACTGATATAATTAAAGCACCTGATGGTCCTCTCTATATTTTCGCAAAGGTTATTGGACGTTCTTCCCATGGTGTCCTCATGATCCCACTTGCATGGTGAGTGTGATAATTGAAGAACATCTTTATAGTAGACAATTGCAGTGTGTTTTCTATGATAAATCTAATGTTATGATCCAAACTTGCAATGGTTTCCTTTATCCTTCCCATGGATCCATTTCATTTCATGTTGAATTTAGTGGTAAAATTATACATGCTACTTTCATTGTCATCCTCACTTATGATCAATTTCAAGTCAAACTTTGTCTTTCTTGGCTTACCTCTATGAAAGTCGTGGCTTCTCCTATTCATAAATCTGTTAAATATCCTCATAATGGAGAAAACATGATTGTTAACCATATTCTTTATCAACCTTTAGTGCCTCGAGACTCATTTTCCCTTAATTTCTTTTGGTCTTCTATGCCTCAAACAACTCAAACACGTCCTGGCCATCCCTTTTGATCATACCAAGTCTACAAGGTCTAAAAGATTTGTGAACTTAGCAAACCTAATGATGTTCCATCTCTTTGTCCTAGACATGGACTTCTTCCTAAACCTCCTCTTCCTATTTCATATACACATACTTCTCAACCCATCTCGCAACCTAGTGTGCTTCCTTTTGTTCCTCCTCATAAAAAAGAAAAGGACCCGATGTTTATTTATCCTATCCCCAACCGAATTTCTAGAAAATCCAAATCCAACCGTCATGCTCATGACCATTTTTGCAAGCGTCATGGTAGAGTCTGACAATGTGCTTCTCAAAACATTGCTTCACCTCATACACGTCCTCATGCTTCACTTCCCTTTGACCAACTCATACTTGAACCAATGGAGGAAGTGAATTTAAACAAGATTAAAATGAACACACATGACAATTGGTGCAGTGTACCCATGACTATCACTGATTGACTGTCATTCTGCAAGATTTATGTTTGTAATAAATGGATTGATCTTAGAGGATCATCCTATTTTGGTTATGGATCCATGTGTGTTCAAGGATCTCTTAGGCAATCTTATGAGCCTAGAGATGCCTTAGTCCATTTGGATCACCTAGTTAGGCTTAAGTTACTTTAAGCATGATTTTATGTTTTTAGGAGTCCTTAGTGTTAAATATTTAGATCCATGTCATTTTGGACATATTATGTCAATTTGATAGGTTTGGATTCATTCCAAAATTATTCGAGTGCAAAAAGACAAGATTTTGCCAAATGTTGAAAAGTTGTCAAAATGTTACTCATGCAACTTCCAAAAGTTGCTCAAGAGTTGTAAGATGGAAGCCCAATAGTCATAGGTTGTTTTGGATCAATCTGAATTCACTTATGAAGTTTTTTTAAGTTCTTACTTCCAACCTATATGGTTGGAAGTTCTATATTGAAGTTTTGATGCATTTGGAATGGAAGATGAAGAGTTTTTTTGAGCATTTCTGAGTTGTACGACTGTGTCTGGTATGATCTCTGAAAACCAAGTTGATGTTTTGAAGGCCCTCTATGTTAGCATAACTTTCCAATTGGTTTAAAGTTATTTAGTTTTGGTTTGAGGTGTTTTTTATTTAGTTTTCCAAAAATAGTCCAGAAAGAGGCTTACTAGAAGCACATTTCACTAATGGAGTCCTAACTTGCATTCTGTCTGGTGGAATTCACTAAGATCTTGGAAAATGAAAGTTAGGGTGGTATATTTAAGGATTCTAGAATCTCAGAAGATGGCTCGAAGGGTAAGGCCCTCATGCATCAAGCCCTAGACTGAATATCTCAATGTATTCAGCCTAGAATGAAGGAGAATGAAGTTTTATGTTTGTTAGATAGTTTGGTTGAGTGAATAAAGAGTAGATTTGAGTTGTGGGGATTTATTTGAAGAGGTATGAAGCACTATTTCAATCCCATGCACCCAATTTCTAGTACTTGCTTTGATATCCAAGCCTAATTTGGCCAATTAGGTCTGTGAACTTAGTGAGCGTTAGGTGTTATTGGAGTGGAGTTTGAGTCTAGGGCTTTGGGATTTGATATAAATTCCAAAAGGGTATTTGGATATATCCTTAGTTTCCTAAACGGTGATCGGGAGAAAAAGTTAAGTCCAATTAACCACTTGGATAGACCTACAAGGAATTCTAGGACGGTCCTAGATAGGTACTGTATGACATTTGGAGGGCCAAACCAAAGGGTGATTCTTGGTCCCTATGACATAATTAAGGTGTATAGTTAGTTTGGGTTTGTGAAGTCACTAGTGAAGACTTCTAGTTTGTGGCTTGGAATAGGGATAGTGTCCCTAAAGCCCAAAAGTGCAAGATCTTGAATTGAGTGGTATTTAATTGGAAAGAGTTGATAAGTAGTCCTACCACCTTGAATAGGTAGAAGATATGGTGTAAGGAAGGATCTAGGATCCTAGGAGGGTATAAGTTGAGTTGGGTGACTCATTGAAGACAAAGGAGGAAGACCACACTTCTTGTTGTTACCTCTGCATTAGGTGGTATCAGAGCTTAGAAATTTTTTAGGAATAAGAATGACAGAGAAGCTTGATGATATTGATGGATAGATCCCTTTGAGGGTCACCAACATGGAGCTAGCCAAGATTGTGAGGGATCAGGCAGCTAAGAATAAGAAGATGGAAGCAAAAATAGAGAAATTGAAGAGCTCTCAGATAATTTAGAAGAAGAAGAAGAAGAAGAAGCAGAGGAGGAGGAGGAGGAGGAGGAGGAGATTGAGACAGAGAGGAAAAGGGTGCCAGAAGAGAAAATTATCATAGAATATTTGGAGAGAGTGGGTAGGAGAGATAAAAAAAACTAGACCTACCAATGTTTACGAGCAAGATGGACCCTGAGGAATGCATGGATTGGGTAGAGGCCCTGGAAAATTATTTTGAGTGTGAGGATATCCCTATCTCACAAAGAACAAAGATTATCAAGTCTAAAATGAAAGGACCTGCACTAAGTTGGTGGAACTTCGTACAAAGGGAGAGGGTAGAGAAAGAAAAGGACCCTATAACCACATGGAAGAAGATGTTGAGAGAAATCAAGAAAAAATTTATTCCTGAAGACTATGAGGTAAATCTACATAAGAAGTTACAAAATTTGAAGCAGAAGGATCTTGATGTGGGATCTTACACTGATGAACTCCAAAAAACCTCTATGAAGACAAAGACCCCTGAAAGTGAGAAACAAAAACTTGCTAGATACATGAATGGGCTTAAGTACAGTATTCAGGATTAACTAAGTTTGTTTTGTCCCCAATCTGTACACCAGTGCTATCAGAAAAGACTAGGAGAGGAGAACAAAACAATAAAGGAAGGGGAAATGGTTTCAGAGGTAGAGGAAGGTTTCTATCATCTCCAAGACCACAGGGAGAATCCAATCACCAAGAGTATGATAGAGAGCAGAATCACAGAGGTAATTTCAGAGGGGGTAGAAGCAATAGAAAAGGAAGGTCGGGAGGTAGAAGTACCTCTATGTTCACTGGAAATTGTTTCTCCTGCAATTAGATTGGTAACCAATCTTTTAGATTCCCAAACAAGGCCAGTGCATTAGGAGGAAATAGGAGAGTCCAACTCACCCAAGATGAGGACTGTCAAAGCATGACTTCCTATCACACCACTACATCCAAACCTGCATACCCTAAGCAAGGAAAGTGCATAATGTTCAATAGAACACTCTTGAAGGTGCCAACTCCCAAGGAGCCTCCACAAAGGAAGAGTCTATTCAGAACTCACTGCAAGGTACTTGGTAAGATTTACAAAGTTAATTTTGATTATGGTTCCATGAAGAATTTAGTTTCTAATGCAATGATAGATAAGATCAGTTTGAAGAAAATACCCCATCCAAGCCCTTATAAAGTATCTTGGCTTAATAAAGACCAACAAACTTTGGTAGATGAACAATGTTGGGTAGAGTTTCAAGTAGGAGAATACAAAGATAAAGTCTTATGTGAAGTTGTGAATATGGATGCATGCCACCTTATCCTAGGAAGACCTTGGCAATATGATGTTGATGCTCAACATGGGGGTAAGAAAAATGTGTACACTTTAACTAAGAATGGGATTAGTTACACTATGACACCCCTCCCTAATTCTGAGAAAGACAAATCTTTAACAAACAGTGTTACCTTTGTGGGAGAGAAGGAATTTTTGAAAGTCCTTAAGGAAAGAGACACACCTTATTTTTCCATCATAGTAAAGCCCAAAATAGAGCCTAAAAGGATACCAAAAGGTCAATTACCTCAGAGAAGTGTTGGCCCCAAAGAAGTACAAGATTTGTTGAACAAATACAAAGGAATAGTTGCAGACAAGAGTACTGATGTTTTTCCACCACAAAGAGATATTAGCCACTGTATAGACCTCATCCCTGGTTCTACCTTGCCAAATAAGGTTGCTTACAAGTTGACCCCTGACCAAAATGCAGAAGTTGCAAGACAGATTCAAGAATTGATGGAGAAAGGTTTCATTAGGAAGAGCATAAGCCCTTATGTAGTCCTTGCAGTCCTAGCACCTAAGAAGGAGGGTACATGGAGGCTATGTACTGACTCTAGAGCCATCAATAGGATAACTATCAGATATAGGTTTCCTATGCCAAGGATAGAAGATCTCATGGATTGTCTAGGAGGAGCAAAATATTACTCAAGAATTGATCTAAAGAGTGAGTATCATCAAATTAGGATCAGAGAAGGGGATGAGAGGAAGACAACTTTCAAAACCAATGAGGGGTTGTTTGAATGGGTAGTGATGCCTTTTGGTCTCTCTAATGCTCCTAGTAATTTTATGAGATTGATGAATGAGGTCCTTAAGCCTTTCATAAATCACTTTGTTGTTGTTTACTTAGATGACATATTAATCTTTAGCAAGGATAAAGATGAGAATTTGATACATCTAGACATGGTAATGAAGAGACTACATGAAGAAAAGTTGAGGATAAATTTGGAGAAATGTGTGTTTATGCAAGAAGAACTGATATTTCTTGGCTTTGTCATCTCCAAGGGTAATTTGAAAATGGATCCTTCCAAGGTTGAAGCCATACTAAATTGGCCCACTCTAAAATATTTCAGTGAGGTTAAAAGTTTCCATGGGCTAGCTAGTTTCTATAAGGAATTTGTGAAGAATTTCAGTGGGGTGAGTGCACCAATGATAGATACTATCAAAGGAGGAAGAAAATGCAATTTTGTATGGACTGATGTTGCAGACAAGTCCTTTGAATATCTGAAAACAAGGGTTCTCAACAACCTATCTTAACACTACCTGATTTCCATAAGGTATTTAACATTGAATGTGATGCTAGTAAGAGAGCCATTGGGGGTGTTCTCAGTCAAGAAGGGAGACATGTGGCATTCTTTAGAGAAAAGCTTAATGAAGCTAAACAAAAGTACTCTACCTATGATTTGGAGATGTATGCTATGATCTAATCACTAAGAAAGTGGAGGCATTACTTATTGCCAAAGGAATTTATTGTATATACTGACAATCATGCATTGAGTTTTCTTAACAGGCAGGAGAAACTGAACCATAGACACCTCAAGTGGATGGAGTACTTGCAAGCATTCACTTTCACCATAAAAAACAAGAAGGGGGTAGAAAATAAGGTAGTTGATGCATTGAGTAGAAGGAATTTGGCCATACAAGAAGTGACCTTGGAAAGTGTAGGTATCTCTATCCTCAAGGACATGTATCCCAATGATGAAGACTTCAAGGAAATTTATAAAGTTTGTTTGGAACTAGGAGATAGATATCACACTGAGTTTGCAGAATATATGATTCAAGATGGATTGTTGTTTAAAGGGAGTCAATTGTGCATCCCTGATTGTTCCATGAGGGAGAACATCATAAAAGAGAAGCATTATGGATGTCTATTAGGCCACTTTGGTCTTGAAAAGGCACTTGAGCTAGCCAGAAGATTCTACTTCTGGCCCAAGATGTAGAATGAGATAAGGAGATTTGTGGAGTGTTGTCTAATTTGTCAAAAATTCAAAGGCACCATTTCAAATGCAGGCTTGTACACACCATTACCCATTCCTAATAAACCTTGGGACTCCATCAGCATGGATTTTGTATTGGGTCTTCCAAGGACAAAGGCGGGCTATGACAGTGTTTATGTGGTTGTAGACAGGTTCTCCAAAATGGCACACTTCCTACCTTGTAAGACTACACATGATGCCTCAAGTATTGCAGGGCTATTCTTCAAGGAGATTGTAAGACTCCATGGTTTACCACTCACCATTGTTTCAGACAGAGACCCCAAGTTTTTGGGACATTTTTGGTGTATCTTTTGGAAGAAACTTGGTATAAATCTAGCTATGTCATCTGCCTACCACCCTCAATCAGATGGACAGACTGAAGTCATCAAAAAATTTGTGGGAAACTTGCTAAGGTGTCTGACAAAGGAGTATGGAGTGGCATGGGACTCAATCCTTCCACAAGAAGAGTTCTCCTATAATGATTTTGTCAACAGAAGTTCAGGACTCAGTCCTTTCCAAATTGTCTATGGATCCCACCCTAGGGGTGTCTTGGAACTAAGAAACATCCAAAATTTTGGCCAAAGGAGTGCTCAAATTGAGGATTTTGCAGAGGTAGTGAATAACATCCATCAACAAGTTAAAGACAAACTGCAACAAACCTCTAAGAAGTATAAACAAGCAGCAGATGTTAAGAGGAGAGATGTCCAATTCAAGGTTGGAGACATGGTTATGGTTCACTTGAAGAAAGAAAGAATTCCCAAGGAAAAGTACACCAAGCTGATGATGAAAAAGATTGGCCCCTTCGAAATCTTGAAGAAATGTGGAAATAATGCCTATAGAATTGAATTACCTTCAACCATTGGTTTATCCCCCATTTTCAATGTAGCTGGCTATATCCATATGAAGGTCATGTTACTGATGTCTCCATTACAGATGCTCAAGAGCTTCCACAAGACAAGGAGCTACAAGATCTACCAAAACCACCAACACAAGAGATTCATTGTATATTGGACAAGAGAATAGCCAAACAAACCAGGAGGTGTACTTTCTATGAATATCTAGTTAAATGGAAACACCATTCAGTGGAGGATGCTACTTGGTTAACACCTGAAGAGATCAAGAAGACTGGTTTCCATCTAAAATATCTCCCAACTCAAGAGACTTGAGTTAATTTTGTCTTAGGGAGTATGGTGCAATGCACCCATGAATGCCACTGATTGACTATCATTCTGCAAGATTTGTGTTTGTAATAAATGGATTGATCTTAGAGGATCATCCTATTTTGGTTATGGATCCATGTGTGTGTTCAAGGATCTCTTAGGCAGTCTTATGAGCCTAGAGATGCCTTAGTCCATTTGGATCACCTAGTTAGGCTTAAGTTGCTTTAAGCATGATTTTATGTTTTTAGGAGTCCTTAGTGTTAAATCTTTGGATCCATGTCATTTTGGACATATTATGTCAACTTAATAGTTTTGGATTCATTCCAAAATTCTTCGAGTGCAAAAAGACAAGATTTTGCCAAATGTTGAAAAGTTGTCAAAATGTTGCTCATGCAACTTCCAAAAGTTGCAAGATGAAAGCCCAACATTCATAGGGTGTTTTGGATCTATTTGAATTCACTTATGAAGTGTTTTTAAGTTCTTGCTTCGAACCTAGATGGTTGGAAGTTATGTATTGAAGTTTTGATGCATTTGGAATGGAAGATGAAGAGTTTTTCTGAGCATTTCTGAGTTGTACGATTGTGTATGGTGTGATCTATGAAAACCAAGTTGATTTTTTGAAGGCCCTCTATGTTAGCATAACTTTCCAATTGGTTTGAAGTCATTTTGTTTTGGTTTGAGGTGTTTTTGATTCAGTTTTCCAAAAATAGTCCAGAAAGAGGCTTACTAGAAGTACATTTCACTAATGGAGTCCTAACTTGCATTCTGTCTAGTGGAATTCACTAAGATCCTATAAAATGCAATTTAGGATGGCATATTTAAGTATTCTAGAAGCTCAGAAGATGGATCGAAGGGTAAGGCCCTCATGCATCAAGCCCTAGGTTGAATATCTCAATGTATTCAGCCTAGAACGAAGGAGAATGAAGTGTTATGATTGTTAGATAGTTTGGTTGAGTTAATTAAGAGTGGATTTGAGTTGTGGGGAGTTATTTGAAGAGGTCTGAAGCACTGTTTCAATCCCATGCACCCAATTTCTAGTACTTGCTTTCATATCCAAGCCTAATTTGGCCAATTAGGTTCGCGAACTTAGTGAGTGTTAGGTGTTGCTGGAGTGGAGTTGGAGTCTAGGGCTTTGGGGTTTGACATAACTGCCAAAAGGGTATCTGGATATATCCTTAGTTTCCTAAAAGGTGATCAGGAGGAAAAGTTAAGTCCAATTAACCACTTGGATAGACCTACAAGGAATTCTAGGACAATCCTAGATAGGTATTGTACGACAATTGGAGGGCCAAACCAAAGAGTGATTCTTGGTCCCTATGACATAAGGAAGGTGTCCCAATAGTTATTTTTGGTTGGTGAAGACTTCTAGTTTGTGGCTTGGAATAGGGATAGTGTCCCTAAAGCCCAAAAGTGCAAGATCTTGAATTGAGTGGTATTCAATTGGGAAGAGTTGATAAGCAGTCCTACCACCTTTAATAGGTAGAAGACATGGTGTAAGGAAGGATCTAGGATCCCAGGAGGGTATAAGTTGAGTTGGGTGTCTCATTGAAGAAAAAGGAGGAAGACCACATTTCTTGTTGTTACCTCTACATTAACAATGTTATTCGTATCTTAGATTCTATTACAATTAATTTGGATGAAGAAGATACTCTTGATGATGATGTTCTTGATGCTAACAATGATATTCATGATAGTTATTTTGATTACTCTGAGACTATTGATATTGATCATGATTTACCAGCTATGCTTTCACAACAGTTATCTATCATTCCTGGTGACAAACATAGTGACCTATCTTCATAACACGGTCCTTGTTTCGGACGTTCCATCTGTCATGCTTGATGTTGCTCCTCTTGCAAGTTTCCCACCTTCCCTAAACACTATGGATTGAGATGGGGGGCAGGCAATACACTTGGCTAGCTCCTCTTGTGCAGTGGATTTTTGTGTCTTTGCATGTTTTTCGTGATGTGCTTCCCCCGTGTTGTGTTACTTGTTACATATTTTTTTTAGATTTATTTAAACAACCCTTGTTGCTCTGTTGACGCAAGGTGATAAATGAATCACAATATCGTAAACATTCTTATGTATCTCTTCTTCTATATGTCGTTACATGTTATGTTGTGTTTGTGCCACTATTCGTAAATGTGTCTTTGTTTTGTCTGTTTAGGATGATGCAAAATGATAGCTACCTATTATTTTTGGTCTCAGTGCTACCAGCCCAAAAAGAATCTTCCTCATAACTCTTATGTGCCTAATTTCTTTCATTGTGCTTGTAGTTCTACTACCTTTGTGGGATGATGACATTTTATTTTGATATAATATTTCACATATTATCATATGATCATACTAACCCCATAGTTGATAGATCCCTTACGTGCTCTCTTTTGTCATGTGCTCATTTCTCTTGATTTGTCCTTTCTTGGGGGCATTTCATAGTGGAAACATTTCTAGTGGATGTGTGTACACTTCATTAAAGTCATTACTCTCGTTAAGGTGTTTGCAATCACTTTAACGTGGGGGCATACACTTTGCTCTATGTTTCACACTTTGTACACATGTATTGATTCAATGCTACTTTGCATTCGGTCCTTTGACTGGCCGCCTTTTGGATCCCTTAATGGATACACTTTCCTTAAGGACAAATCCTTCTTTTATTTTTGATCCCTACGGAAGCTTACCTTCCCTTAGGACAAATCACCTTTTTGGATCCCTTATTGGATACACTTTCCTTAAGGATAGGTGCTCTCTCTTTTCGATCCCTAAGGAAGCTTACCTTTCCCTCAGGAAAGATCATTCTTTATCGGATCCCTTATTGGATACACTTTCCTTAAAGAAAAATCCTTGATAGATTGAACTAGCATAACACAACTTGCTAGACCTTTCAATGCCATCTTTTGTGGCACTTTCTTTGTGTGGTTCACAGTAAGACAAAAAATCTTACTGGGCTATGTAATCACACTCTTCTCTCTCTATCTTTCTCTCTTTCAAGCGGTGTTTCTCTTGCCTTGGTTTTGGATTTGATGAGGACTTAAGTCACTTTGGGGCTCGATGTTTCTTTGTCTCCTTGACCTTGATAGGATCATCCTATGCATTTGATCTACTTTACTGTGAGCATGAGTTTGTCTCATACTCACACTAAAGTGGGGGCTAAATGTACCATCCTAAAAAGTTAGCACCCATAACTGGAGGCTCTAGGACCTTTGAGACCCCATTTTGGTGATTTCTAGGTCTGAATGTCTTGTATGCTTGATTATCTCTTCATTCATTTTCTTCCCCCAAAACCTATCACACTTCCCTAGGCCTGGGCTATCTTCAAATCACTACCCGGATGAGGCTGCCATTTGGGGCCTTGTCCTAGAGCTTTGTGCTTTGGTGAGCTCTGAGTCCAATGCGAGAGTGTTTCTTCCAAATCTAAATTTGTGGTCTGCTCGACAATATTGAATCCCGAAATGAGTATGAGGGACACCAAGGCCTCTCATTTTGACATTCATTATTATGCAATCCATTATTATCCATTCTATGTGCAAGCAATCCATGATATTTGGTGATTTCAAGTGCAAGCAAGATTTCAAGTTGTGCAATTGAGGATTTAGATTCAAGATTTGAAGGTGAGAACCCAATTGAAGATCTCCAAGTCTCCATTTCTTCAAGATCAATTCAAGCAAAGACAATATTCTTCAAGTGATGCAAGTTTCTCTCCCATGATGACCAAGTAGAGGAATTCTCAAGCTAGCAAGAAGATCCACAAACATACATTCATTCAAGATCTAGGATTGGCAAGTGTAGATCCCTTGCATTTGTGAAGACATCCTTGATTCTACATCTCGAACATTCATACACGCATCTTCGTGGGTTTATTGAATCCTAACATCCATCCATAAGAGTTTTTCATGCAAGCTGAATACATACATTTATCTTGTTTACAACACTTTCCTTATGCAATTTTAATTCTCTTTCAAGGTTGATTCCTATACATGGGCTTGACCAAGGCAAGCCCATTTCCACAACGTTTTCCCCTTTTTCTCTGTGTAGGAACAAGTTGTGGAGTTTAAAATCTAGATTCGGAAGAATAAGAACAAATTACACGTCCCCTCCAGATTTCATCAGTTTTGGAGTCAAAAGGACAAGGTTGCAATCTTCACCCTTGTCTTGGACAAGGTCTCCATTTTCGGGTTGTCATCTAGGTCTGAGATTTTCACAGACAGAAGTTTTAGGTGCTAGAGTTCCAGATCCATAACCTTACCTGATTCCAACAACTTTTTGGTATCCAAAATCAGATCGGAAGGTGCTTTGGCATCTTCTTGTTTTCAAGGTAAGTCCCCTCTTGTTATTTTCTCCTTGTACTTACTTTATACATCAGATCTGATACCCTATCTTGTTGCTTATCATTTACTTTATCATAAGATCAATTTCCTTTCACACATTTTACCTCACACACATTCACATTACATTTTCATTAACACATAAAGGGAAAGTGAACCCCAATTCCCCACTCTCACTTGGATCTTGCATTAGAACCCCTTCATCTTTATTGGGTTGTGTTAACTTGATTTGTTTGAGGGTGAGCCTTTGGGAGGATATTTCCCCTAATGTACAAAACCAGAATTTGGTGAGCCATCTAATCATTCCTAGCATTATGCCGGTTCACCATTCTCCACTTTACAAACACATCCTTCATTATTGAAGGATATGTCAACTTAAACAATTGTGTACAATGTGTCTATTTAAAAACTCTGATAAGTTTACTTAGTATCTATAAGGAGGGGTTCACTCGAGATATAACTATGTCCTATGTGATCTTTGTAGCTTGGACTTCATTGTTAATGATTTTCTAATCAAGTGCCATTAGGTAGCCTAATATTTCCTGATCCATTTTTTGTCTATATATAGTATGGTTCTTGGAATCTATGCTTACTCTAATCCCTCTCCCCCATTCTCTTTTTGGTCGACTTTAAACACTTTCAAATCTTTAATGAAGTTAACAGTAGTAATAACCCCAATAGAAAGTGTCAATACATAAATTATTATGAGATACAACACATAAATGTGAAATAACCTTAGCTTCAATGTATTTTTGCATATGATAATCAAACAGAATCGTTAACCATTTCCATGTATTTTTGCATGTGATACCTTACGAATGTTTTACCATGAAAATTACCTTAGCAGTCTCACGTTTTTGTTGATCAAACTAAGGTAATTTTCAGGGTAAAACATTCGTAAGGTATCACATGCAAAAACACATGGAAATGGTTAACGATTATGTTTGATTATCATAGGCAAAAATACATGGAAGCTAATGTTATTCCACATTGTTGAAAACTTATGTGTTGCATCTCATAATAGTTTATGTACCGACACTTTCTATTGGGGTTACTACTACTGTTAACTTCATTAAAGATTTGAAAGTGTTTTTAAATGATGGCATGATGCAGTCGAACCTTATTACTATTAAGATTTAGCTTTCTATTTCACTATCCATTATGTTAGGTACACTCTTTCATTTCACTACTGACAATCTAATATTGCATGAGGTTTCTGCAACATTTCTCGATAGCTTTCGTGTAAATGCTTCAACATCTTTCTATAGCACTAATGGAGTTGTTGCAGTGTCTTTTGTTTCAACTATAGAATCATTGCAATTATTTTTTAAATTTTCCTTTTGCGATTATTTTAACACACACATGCAAGTACTATTTAAGTAAGTTATGATTGTTTTATTATGCAAACAAGGGTAATCATTACCTATGTAATATAATGTGTTAACTTTTTTTTCTTTTGCAGAAATGTATTGATAAACTCAGAGAAGGAGATAAAGTTGGGGTGTTGGATCTATTTGATGGTGTTGTTGTGGGCATTGGGCGGATTCACACTCTATCTATTGTATATGGAGTCAATTTGAAAGGTACAGGAGATGCAAATGTAAACATTTTAAAGGTCACAAGTAACATACTCTTCGTTTATGAAGACAAAATAGATGGATTTGTCTGTTTGAAAGAGAAAGAGGGAACCTTCACACGGTGGCCACTAAAATATTTGCAAAAAATGACATAGTTGATCATGTTTATCATGTACTAGTTGTTAGACATCTTGGCTCACTGCTTTATGCAGTATTTTGAATGTGGAGTTCAGGGATCTTTATTATCATGGTGTATTTGAAAGAGTTGGAAACTCTTAGACAACTTTGATATATATATATATATATATATATATATATATATCATGATGTTGAATCAATCTTTTAATTCAAGCATGTTGTAGGTTGTTCGTATATATAATTTTTTTATTTGCTTTTATATTTTAGTTCAAGTTTAATATTATGTTATTTTTGCATTATAAAATTTATGGTATTTAATAAATTATTTATTTCATGACTATGTTTAGTACCAATTAATGGAAACCAATAAATAAAAATGACTAAAGTAATGACTAAATTAATGACTAAATATATGACTAAACTAATGACTACCATGACAAAAAAATGACTAGTTAAGAACAATCAATGACTAAATAAATCACTGCCATGACTAAATAAATGCCTAGTTAACAACAATTAATGATTAAATTAACGATTGAATCAATGACTAAAATAGTAGTCATAAATTTGGTCGTGTTATAAATGACCAACAATAAGCTACTAATGGTCACGTGACCAAGATTAATCATTTATATGCAATTTTTAGTATTTTTCGTCATATATTGTTGGTTTTGTACTAGTGCAGAGGTGTGCCCAATGGACCATGTCCATGCAATCAATGTCATGTTGATGCCACCAACAACATTGAGGCAGTGCTAGCATGAAGGCAACACACCTGTTAGGGTCAATGACAAACCTAACAATGTTTTTAAATCAAAAAAAAATATTTGGTAAAAAAGCTCATAGGGGTTAGGTAGGTCAATTTGACTAAGGCCAAAGCTAAGACCTAAGCCTTTGCCACAATGACTATCAAATGAGTATTGAACAAGATCTAGCAAGGGCTAACATTTCGTACTACATTGCCACAAGTGTCATGTTGTCAATAGGTATGGGTGTCTAGAGATCTAAAAACATTATACCCCACAATTTTTTAAAAGTTTTTGAAGTTACAACATTTTGCATGGTTTTCTATTTTTTTAATCAAAGTTGCATAGTAGTTTGTCCAATCATACAAGTGAGATCCATTTGCACCACACCTTGGTGCCCAAATCTCACAAATGCTATATGAATCTTTATTATCTTAGGCGTCTTGGATTCAATGGTAAGTCTTGTTTAGATTGAAGAAGTCATTTCTACAACCTTAAAATTGTTTTCTTTCAACAACAAATAAACTCTTGAATCTACTATAATAACCATGAATATGCAAACCTCAAATCACAAATCTACAACTCTCATAACCTACAAAACATATCTTATACCTTAAAATGAATGAAATCTCTCCAACATTACCATGGCTTCAATTTTGCACAAAATATATTTAGAAAAAAGCTAAACCAAAAAAGGAGCTCTCGCCTCCCTTGGGCATAGCCATGGCTCTGATACCACTTGTTACAAAATTATCACATTGATTAAAATATTTCTTGCATAACCCTATGAATGAAAGAAAAGTACACATACAAACTTACATACAACCATAATGCAAAAATAAAAGACATTACAAAGTTACATAAAATATACCATAAAAACACCCTCATGAGGGAAAATCTTGCCCTCTAAAACCATCCATGATCAATGTATTATTTAGCAATGAAATATTATAAAACACTTACAAAGTCTCCACGAGTACTTTAAAATCAACCTCCTCCAATGCATCCTTAATGTGTCCAAGCATAATGCATAACCATACGAACAAACATCTCCTGCCATGCTTCACATATATATTCTAAAAGAGAGCTCAATAGAAATGGCAGCCAACCTCAACCACTAAACATGTGCTTTTTTTTATAGATTAAAGATCACACAAAATCACCCTCTTTTTCAATATTTAATTATTACTAATAAAACAATTTAAGGAAGTGTTTTTCATCACACTATATATATATACAAGTCAAATTTGGCAATTAGTTTTGGGTCTCATGGATCCTAAACCAGAAGGTATAACTACAAGCTCTTCTGCTCGTTTCAAGCATTTGATTCTCACTTAGTAATTGATCAATTTCAAGTAGAGACGACAAATCCCCTTGACAGCACTTTTCAAGGTTAGTTTTGGGTCTCATGGATCCTAAACCAGAAGGTATAACTACAAGCTCTTCTGCTCGTTTCAAGCATTTGGTTCTCACTTAGCAATTGATCAATTTCAAGTAGAGACGACAAATCCCCTTGACAGCACTTTTCAAGGTTAGGACAAAAAGCCTACCTCTCTTAGCAAATTCAAACAGGGTTTGCAGATTAGGCTAATAATAGTAAGCTCATTTCAATTTGGGGTATAGGCGTTGAAGGAGATCAAGACTGTATCAAGTGCTGACTAATAAGAAGTCATCCAAAATTTATTTAGAGATCGCTCCATTCTGAAAGGGTGCCAAAGAGGGAGAAATGTAGGTTGTTGATCACTTGATCCAAGTCCAGATCATTGTGACCATTACCTGCCAGGTCTAAGGGAATTTCACAATAAAGATGGCAAGACTGCAGAAGGGAAAGTACTTCATTTGTACACAATTTCAAATCGCCTTTTATCAAATCCATTTAACAAGAGATTCTAGGCACAGGCGGCATAAGATTTATGATTTGATCTTCCATCATTAGACAATTCACCAATTAGGGCATTCCATGGGTAGAGGAAGGAGAGTTTAATAGTAGTTGCGTATATGTGTATGACTATGTTTGCTACCCAAATCAGGACATAGGTGCTAAAGCCTACAGCTACTTATTTCAGATTTGGGCATTACATGAGGTCTACAGTCATCCATATTAAGATTTAAGCACACTCCTTGCACCCCAAACGGCAAACAGACCATTTATGAGTAAGAATTAATCTTCATGTATGTCGGTTTAGTTTTGATCTGAGAATAAATTACTAGTAAATGCAAATTTGACATTACAAACCCCAAGGATTGTGTTCAGAACTCTTCTTTTATAATTGAATCAAACTTGAAATTTGTTGTGCCATTAGAATTATATGTGTTTGCTCTCTGATTTGGTTCAATGCTTGTGATTTGTTAATTTTCCCATTGAACATTGGTTATTGACCTCTTAACTGAAGAAATGGAAATGTAGTTTGAACTGGTAGAAATAATTATACCAATCAGGTTAACATAAGGGACATTTCAACAGCTCAAAAACATTGATCCCAACATTTACTTTTTGGTACTAAGCTTTCCTAATATAAAATATTTTTCCAATGTGCAACCCACACATAGCATATCTAACCAACATTACAAGTCAACCTAAGTAAATAGGTAACGTGGATAAACACATCTCTAAAGGTGCATCACAAATAAATATTTGTTTTACGTAATTAAAAGATTTATTTTCTTGTGCAAGGTGTACAAGACCCTTTTTCTTGACAAAAGAAAATTCAGAAACAAAAGTTATTTGGTGACATTTTCCACACCTACACTCAAGAGTCTTGTACAATGATATTTTCGAGTTCAAACATCATTCCTAAGATTTTTGGGGTACTTATAGGCATCCTCATTTTGTGCCCCCATGTTTTATCATCCTCCTACTTTTCCCACTCTCTCCTTTGCCTATGCTTCCTCCTCTCATTTCAAAATGGTGCTTAACAGAACATAGAAATCAGTAAAACTAAAAATTCCACATCTGGGTTCTTATCTAGAATCTTGCATACTAGCGTCTAATAGTAGTTGGTGTCTACATTTCTCTTCGTTGTTATAGTTCAATTTTTGGATCCAAACTCTTAGTTGCTCTAATCCGGAATATTGAGACCTTTGATGTCACTCTTTGTTTAGCTTCAAACATTATTTAAAGATCTAGATTCTATAGTGTATTATTAACATAATTAAAATGCACAAGTATTTTTCTAATAAAGACAAACTATAGTGATGTTTAGCCTCCGAAGTAGAAGACTCCCAATAAACTAGCAAAGGATAAAAAATGGAACACGTGCACTTCAATTATTGAGAAATTAATTATATATACAACAAAATAAAAGTAATTAATAGGAGACACTGCATTAATTCTTTAGATAGCATTCTATTACAAGTAATTTAACAGATCAACATTACACTTGTGAAGGGGGTTGATAACTTGATTACAAGCACATGTGCATGTGCATTAATATGTATGCATGCATGGGTACCTTTGTGTATATATGCATGGGTGACCATATAGGTGGTCATCCATGCATGGATGTGTGGTCATGTGTTGGGATCGCTGTTTGTGTCCCTAGACATGTGTGCCTTCACATATCACCAAGTCAATGTGGAATTATTAGCAGTCTAGGAATGGTGAAGAAAGGACATCTTTGTTGGGCTATTTTCATAGGCTGAATCCTTACTACAAATTAGTTATCTAGCTCAACAGTAAAATTAGCTAAAACAATCCTACGAGTAAACAATCATCGAGTAGAGTATCCTCAAAAGGTTTTAATGAAAACAAACAATATTGACTAACCCACCAAACTAGTGCAAAAAAATAAAGGTTGCTTCCAATTTTGAAAATAAGATACTCAGAATACAATATGTTGATGTTCACTATATTTCACAAAGATATAAATCATGTAATATTGTAATACACTTTACAGGGACTTGGAAACTTGTTCAACAAGAAATTTCTTGAATCAATTTTCAAGTACAAATAATACAATGAACTACAAGCTAGCAAGGTCAAAGACAGAATTCTAGCAACCTTACATATGCACGATTAGTTCAGATTGTTTTGTAAGTTGAATCCCAGTTATTTTCACAAAACATCACTGAGAAGTGTCTTTAAGTACTCCGTCTGCTCAGATTCGCCAGAGAGTTCTTTCCACTGCACAAATCAAAGCTTGTTAAAAGGAGGTCCAGATGAACCTTAAATAAAAGACAGAAGTAAGATCTGGAGAACATTTCCACTAGTGCTTAGAGATTGCAATAAGCATTTAGTGTCAAATAAAAATTAACGTATCCATGTAATGCATTGTTGATTTTCTAATAATGGCTTCTGAAGTAGTATGTATCATTATGTGAGCCCCTAAAATATCCATTTCAATTATTGTCTACAAGCGTAATGTGTGCAAAAACACAAACTCTATTTCAAATTGGACAACTAGCAAACTCATGGTGGACCAAGATTGATATGTGTTTTACTCCTTATCAGTCTCTCTTGGTACTAGAACCAAAAACTATTGAGTTATTATCCTGTTCTTTTCAGAGTTCAGACTTTGACCTGATCTCAATCAAGTGGTATGTAAAAATTCTTGTTAATAACTGAAAAGCTATATAGGTTAATTGGGCGTGTAAAATTAAAATTTTAAGATAAAACTAAAAAGAGTATTCTAATTTTATAACAGTTTCAATTTTATTATCTGGAAATATAAATATATAAAGTAAAGTCAAAATTTGAAAGGTTTCTGTCTCACCGTGAATTAATTCATTTCAAGTGGTAGAGTAATGTGAACAGATAAAATGAGATTTCAACTCAGTGAGTCAAAAAAATCTCACAGAATGCCCTATTTGAATTGGCACAACTTCAAATGCAAATTCATATGATGGTACTTCCTACTGAATAATAGCATAGTAATGAACAATAGCCATTTTTCTTAAGTAACCTTCTACAATTATATTCAACGTGAAAATGTATTTTGATACAAGTTCACAAAATTCATCTGAGTTCTTGCATGTTAATTATCATTCCAATAATATTAGCTACCAATTTCCACCCATCATGTTAAGTGCACATTGATCAAAAGATCTTTAGTTATATTGTATTTGTGTGTCAGGAGAGTGAGGGGGCTCGGAAGGGGGTGGCTATGTTGAGAGCCAGGGTCTGTGTGTGCATGTGCGTGCGTGTGTGGGCGCGTGTGCATTTATCTCTGTCCACGCGAACACACACATGCGCGCGCTAGCGCGCGCGAGAGAGAGAGAGAGAGAGGTCTGATTGACATTCTGAACTAAACCCTAGCAATTGCACCATCATATATGGATATTTCAAGACAAAGTTTAACACACTGTCAGAAAGGTCAAAACTCAAATTTTAAATTCTTCCCTTCAACTATAAAATTTCCCATCATAGTAATTGCCTAAAAAGACCAATAAGCCGAAATACAAAGCTACCATCAGAAACCTTATTAACAGCTGAGCTCTTTGATGCTGCATATACGATTACCAATTCACCCCTATGATTACCATTTTAGGGGTAATCTTCTCCAGTATTGAGGTTCTTGCAACCACAAATGCAGTAAAAAGGTAACAAAATTGACACAAAATAGCCTGGACAGTGAAAAAAGTCAGCAATGCTGGTAAGCAGACACCCAATGTGGAGAACTGGGCACAAGATGCTGCCACTTATGGGATAAGATGGCCAGCCATACACCAAACCCTCTCCTACACTCCTCACTCCAAAAGAAATGCTATGCCCCTGAAAAATAGGCCATGTTCTCATCTTCACTGTTATAAATGGTAACAGAGTTGTGAACTTGTACAGGACATTACTTTAGTATAGTTTCTGGTGGCCTCCGGGACTTTCCTCTAGTTGGGGTGTAGATTGTCCAAACTTAATAAGTATATGAATAGGAAGTAGGAGTCATTTAGCTCATTAATGTGGAAGTCTTTTTAATGGACTATTGTATATGGAGATCACACTATAATATTTTGACATTTCAACTTCAATTCCTTATATCAGATCTATTTATTATTATATTCTGCTCTATTTTCTTCTTATTGTGTAGAACAATATTGCTGCTTTTATTAAATCTTTATATTTCCCTTGTGCATAAGATAGAAAATCATTACAAGTGATATTAAAGTGGCAGTTTTGACACTGAATCTGCAGGACAAAACAAAGGACTTGGAGAAAACAATGAAAGAAGAAAACGATACACTAAGAGGATCCCGAGCTGGTAACGAACAAGCATAAGGAGGAAAGCTACCAAAGAATCATAGACCTGCTAGAAACCACGTAATTACACCATCAAACCAAGTTCTGGAAAGAACAAGTGCGCTGGATGAAGTACAGGAGATGGTGAAGAAGAAAAGAAAATGCAGCTGGCCTTGTCTTGTACCGAAGATGTTCCCAAGAGGAGAATATTGAAAATAAGGAAAAAGGTGAAATCTCCTCTTAGTCCATTAAAGTCCTAAGTCCATCTCTACAATGACTCGGATCTTATCAGGGTCGATCTTCAATCCAGCTTTGCACATGATGTGTCTTAATAGCCTTCCCTGGGGGACCATGAACCGACACTTCTTCGGGTTGAGTGCCAGTTGTGCCTTACGACACCTCTCCATGCATTCGCCAAGAGCCTTCAGGTGTGCCTCTTCTCCGCTAAAAATGGACCAGTCGTTGAGAAAGGCCTTAAAATTACCTACTAACATTTTGTCGAATATTTGTAGAATGATCTTCTAAAACGTGGCTGGTGCGTTACAAAGGTCGAATGACATTCTGTTGTAGGCGTATACCCCGTCTTCCACCACGAACGTTTTCTTTAACTTGTCTTCCTCGGCAATAGATATTTGGTTATAGCCCGAGAATCCATCCATAAATGAATAGATTTTGTGCCCTGCTACTTCTTCGAGGATAGTGTCCGTGAATGGGATGGGAAGGGGTCCTTCACCGTAACTGCGTTGAGGCATTAGAAGTCTACACAGATCTGAATTTGATTTCCTTCCTTCTTCAGAGATATGACAATGGGGGACACCCACTCCCTAGTCTGTACTTTGAAAATAATCTCAGCCTCCAACATACGTTCAATCTCCTCCTTAACTCTAGCGGCATAGTTTTTATTCATTTGGTACGGTCTCTTCCGTACCGGTACAGCTCTTGGCACTAGTGGTATGCGGTGGACGCACAACTCTGGCGGTACTCCTTTGAGGTCTTTGTACGTCTATGCAAATACATCCTTATATTCCATGAAGATTTTGAATGTCGCTGCTTTCAATACTGGAATCCAATCATCCCCTACTAGGATGATTTTAAGTTCCGTTTCACTGCTAAGATTCACTGGTTTGACTATTGGCTCTTCGTACTGCTTAGGATGTGTTTCATCAAAATGGTGTGTTGGGGCTTCATCTACCTTGGCATTTCCTTCCTTGTATTCCCCATACTCCGGAGGGAAGTTGTCTGGCTCTTCCTCGACGCTCAGCATATTGCATGATGGCGTGAACATCTCATAGTGCTCCATTTGCCAATGGAACAAACCATTCATTGAGTCTATGTCATCCCCTGAGCATTCCTCCAACTCTAGCACACCTTCATGATTGGGTTCCATTCTACTCCTTTCTTCATTCCTTCAGTCATGTTCCCCTTCGGATTCGGACTCAGAGGACGAAGCCATTTCCTCACCCACCAATTGGGTACGGATATCAATGGTGAACTTCCTTCCCTCACTTTCCATTGAAAGGATGTTCTTTTTCCAATTATGGTTGGTTGACTTTTGTCGTTACTAGCCACCCTCTACCGAGTATGGCGTCATAGCCTTTTTGCTTGAGTGGTATTACCACAAAGTCCAACACGAATGGCTATGTGCCAATCGTGACTCGTTGTGCCATCAACGTCTCGAGGGGCTTGATCTCATGTTGATCTGCACCCAATAGGTTGAAGGTTGGGGCCACAAGGTCGACTTTCCTAGTTTTTTCCATGACGCCTCCGGTAGAACATTAACTCCTGACCCACCATCTACTATGGTATCTGTTAAGATGGTGCCAAGAATGCCCATCTCGACCACTGCAGGGTGTCTTCCACTGTTCACGTTCAACAACATTGGATCCATTGCAGATCCTCCAGGGACATCTGTACTTGTGGTGTTTGTTTGTGTGGCGATTGTACCTAGCAATGTTGTCCCCAAGTGAGGCATGGTGTGAAGGAGGTCCTGGATTTTTACTGGTACCTCCATATGCAGCATTTGTTGTAGAATGTTATGTTCTGCCTCCCTTTGGTCCAAGGTGCCAACCGTCTCCTGTGTGTCCTTTTGTGCCTTCATGGCCCTTTCAATCTCTGCTCTCGCTTCCTGCCTCTATTTTTCGGTGCGAGGGTCTGGATATGTGGCTTGCTTTGTTTGCCCTCGGGTGACGACCAGTATGCATTCCGTACTCGTGCTTCCTTCGATGTCTATTCAGTTAATGTCGGATTTTGGGCAATTGGCGTTTTCGTGGTCGTCGAGGCCACAACAACGGCATAACTTCTAGGGAGTGTCTCCTTTGTCACAACCTCGCGCAAAGTGACCCCATTAGTTGCATCCCTACACTAGATCATTGGGCATCCTTTGGCATCATATTGTATTTTGCTTCTGATGTTGTTATTGTTTCCCCTTCCGCCTCGTCGACTGCCTCGGTACCCGCCAAAAGATGCATTGTTGGTTGTGTCTGTCGCCCCCGATGTGGATGGTCGCCCCTGGGTGAAGATCACTTGTTGGTTCCGTACCTTCATCTTGTACGGGCATTCCTTGGTGGAATGACCCATAATCTGGCAAATGTCACAAAATGCCTTCTTCGGACAGGAACCCTTCATGTGGCCATTTTCCTTGCATTCCATACGCCACAACTCGTCTTCGCCTTTGCTTGTGCTTCCTTTCATCGTCTTGAATTCCTTCAACATCCTTTCCATGACCTTCTGTAGAGCGTGGACCTTTTTGTGTGACTCCTCATCGCTATTGCTCTCCTCTAAAGAGTTATCTTCATCAGAGGATGACTTACTTTTCTTCTTTTTGGAAGTCTTATGTTCGCTCTCCAAGTCCATTGCTCGATTATATGCGTCTTCATATGAAGGAGGCACTATCTTCATTTTCTTCTTCAAAGTGGATTTTAGGCCTTTGACGAACCATCTCTTTTTTAGGCCATCCGCTAGTTGACTATCCATCTTTCCGACTAGCTCCTTGAGTCTTCGGTCGTAAGCACGCACGGTCTCCTTTTTTCCTTGTTTTGTCCCGTAGATTTCTGAGACAATCTCATTGTCATCTCTTAATAGCCGGAACTCTATTTGAAATGCTTTTCGTAGTTCATCCCATGTAACTACTTTTGTTTTATCAACATCGAAGTACCAATTGAAGGCTACCCCTCTCAAAGTGGCAGGAAACTATTTTACCCACTCTGCCTGGTCCACTACTTTGTTTGCAGACCAGATGGTCTCACGCGTGTGACAGTGTCTCACGGGATCTTCCTTTCCATCACCCGTGAACTTGGGTAACTTTTGTTTATTTGTCGCCATTGGTACAGTTGTCGGCGGTGGAGATTGAGTTTGTCCACCTACGTTGGTTGTGTTGGAACTCCCTCTTGTGGTGGGCGCGTTGGGCACATTGGTACTTGACTAGATATTCTATCCTCCGTACGTCTGTGTACTGGAATGAATCCTCGTGTTAGGTGTGGGGGGTCCTAATAGAATGTTTTGACTACCGTGCGCTTGTGTTTCCTGAACACCTACAGCCGCATCGATATCCTCTTCACTTTTGTCGTAGATTTCTTCACCCTCCGTATGGGTTCCTCCTCTCACTCCTTTGGTTCTCCCTGGGCTCCGTTCAGGGTGTGAACAACAGACCCTTTAATCAGTGTCAGGTCTCCTCCAGGAGGTCTATCCATTGTCGAGTCTCTTTGATCAACTCCTCTGAACTTCTTTCCCTTTGGTGTTCGGGTGACACGTAGCGTTCTCATTCGACTTCTACACCTTTCGTGACACCTCCGTGGTCCCTCTCCGACGACCCTTCGGGTGGTTGTCTGTCAGCAAGTTGCCTTAGCTTTCATTGGCGTTCTACTTGTTGTTCAAGGATTAAAGCTCTCTGCGCGGTCTCCCATTCATCCTGTTATGCTTTCTTATTTCTATCTTTATTTAATAGATTGGGCATCAAATCAAAACATCATATATTAAAAATAAAACACAGTATTAATTCATGCTTCGTGTACACATGTTTGTCAATAGTTTGACATTATTACAAAAGTACCTACTTTATTCTTTATTTTCCCTTCAGGAGAGTCAAGGTTCAATGATTGTTTCCCCTTAGTTGGGTCCCATCACGTTCTTCTTCCTCGCGGCGATTGTTCTCTTCCTAATGAGTAGAATCTATTGTTGTCGTTGCTCTCTCGATTTCTTCCCTTCGGTTCTTTTGTGCCAGGGATGTCTGCGCCGGTAGATGAGGAAGGTGCTCCAACAACCGATTGACCGCCCGGCTCACTTCGAGAGCGTCCCACACTGCACCCTCTGGGACTTCTGCCTCCGCAGCCTCTCTCCTTACATACATCTCAACTGCCGCCCATAACAGGATCAAAAAATCCGAGGTCAAAGCATTTTCTCCCTCATAGAGTTCACGCGGTCCGTCATCATCCCTCCTGGTGCCAACATCGAGGGGTTGGCACATTCTCACGCCATTAGTCACTTCCCAGATTCGACTAGCAACGACGCCAAATGTTTACCTCCTACGGTATACAGGAATTATGTGATGTTCCTGTTTTAGTAGTTGTCTGGAGGACATCGTTATTAGCCCATCACTGCAACCTCCAAGGGCTAATGTCTTGCTTTGGAGGTCTCTTGGTATGAGCTTACTATTTATAGTAAGTCTTCGCTTGTCAATTCTATTTGTGGCAGGGTGTTGTTCAGTTTGGTCATAACAGAGCAGTTGACTTAGTTGGCTTTAATGGTATATTTTATTAATTAAGCTTGTCTTAATTAATATTGACTTTGGGGCCAATTAATAAGTCAATTCATAAAATGTTATTATATGCTTTTGACTTGGAAGCCTTTAAGTGAAATGTTTTAATATGGAGTTATAAGGGAATATTAATTGACTTATTCAAACTAAGGTTGACGGTGTTAAGTTTTAAGTAATCAGATCTAAACTAAATCAGAACAGTGAATTTAAACAAACCAGAATAAGAGACACAACACAATTTACCCTAGGAAACCTCTAGGAGGAAAAACCCAGCATTCAAATCCAAATAATTATTGCATCTCAAATTGACTCACAATAACATAGCAGTGGATTTGCTGAGGATCCCCGATCCACGAAGCAAATCAAATGTGGAGGACTGATTCAAACTGATAGCCCAGATTTAACTCAGTCGAATCTCAGCCTTGTGAATTGATGCCCGGATGTATGTTGTTGTACTGTGTCTATGTGATCAGATGTGCGCTTGACTTAGATGCCAAGATAGATCCACCATGAGTTCGCTGTTAGATCAGGCCTCCATGAATTCGCTGATGTTTAGATGATTCCAGTAGTTGATGTGAATTGTTGTTGAAACAATCAGGAGCAGATCAGATGGCAAAGTTGATGATGAAGTTCACTACTTGCTTGCTAGAATTGCTGATGATAAGAACCAGTAGCATATACCACCAACCACTTGCTGTTGTAAGGGAATCGCAATGAACAATGTTTGTTTGCTGCTGGAGCAGATCGCATCAAGGAAATTCGCATGTGTATCAGATAGATTTCGCTTACTTGAATATATTTTCTTTCACCCGAAAGTCCTCATTTATATGAGGAAATAACAAATGCAAGGTAAGGTCAGCCTCCAAGGCCGACCATTAATTTATAATCTTGGCGCCATAATAAAATCACAAATTTGGGCCCAGCCCAAATTTGAACAAGATGAAGACAGAGAAGCTAGGACAATGTTCAGAAATATTGCACACAGTCAGCAGGAGTTGGCAACTAGCCAACAACAGATGGCTACTATATTACATAATTTGTCTGATACTCTCCAGCGCATTTCACTGCCATGAGATCAGGGCAGGGACAAAATACACGGAGCATCCCAGAGAGTTCTCACAGGTCCAGAGTTGATTTGACAAGTACACAAGACAGACCTTTACGTCCAACTTTCCTGAGACCTAAGATTGATACCATTAGCATTGATGAGGAGGTATCTTTTACTGATGACATATTAGCTTTGCACACTGAGTGGGATGCTTTACCACATGAAGTAAAGCAACACCTGAATTTTGACAAATTCATGACTCAGAAGATGGAAGTGCAAAAGGGAGAACAAATGGGAGACGAAGACATGTAAATGATGAACTGAAACAGGCAACCAGAAAACTAACTCTGACACACTTTGATGGGAGTGGGAAGATGACAGCTAGAGCTTGGATACACAAGTTGGATACTTATTTATCTTTACGTCCTATGTCTGAAGAGGGCGTCATCAGGTTTGTTGTTCTGCATTTAGATGGTTTGGCTCATGAGTGGTGGTACCATGGGTTAGTCTCCTTGCACCACGATCAGATTGTATCCTACCAGGAGTTTGTAGATGGTCTGGTAGAGAGGTTTCACAGGAAGGACCCATAGTCCTATTTCCGGGAGCTAGCACAACTCAAACAAACAGGCAGCCTGGATTCATTCATCAATGAGTTTCAAAAGGTATCAGTGATGGTTTATGATATATCAGAGAGGAGGCGTGTTATATTGTTTATTGAGGGGTTAACAGAACCTCTAAGGGGTTGGGTTAAGTCTTTTGGCCCTCCCATGTTACAAATTGCCATGAAGAAGGCAAGGGATTTGGAGTTTTCAGCTCCACAGACCAGATTTCCTCCTAGACCATCAAATCCTTCTTATGACAACAAGGCTGCTCCAAAACAGATGACGGACCAAATTTCCCGAAACCTGTAATAGGGCCACTATATCAGGAAACGATTAATGATTTGAGGAGAAAAAGGCTATGTTTTTATTGTAGGGGTCCTTATGATGATAAACATGAGTGTCCATTGAAGCCAAAAGGGAGGAATAAGCTTATGGAATGGTATTACGAAGGTGAGCACAATTCTGATTTTGAGGGGCAGCATACTGATAATGATAATGAGAACTATGAAGAGGCAATTAATCATCAAGAGGTGGACAAGGATTCTTAAGGTTGTGTATCTTTCTAGCATGAAGAAAGAGGGGTCTTTTAGGATCCGGGGTCTTTTAGCACGACAGTGGGTCATTGCGTTACTTGATACAGGTGCTACCCATAACTTCATTGACTCACGGTTGGTTTCTAGGAGAGGACTACTTGCTGAAGAATTTGAGGGAATCCGTGTTAAGGTAGTTGATGGTTACACCCTCAAGTGTGACAGGATGATTCCAGATCTCCCATTAAAATTGAATAACTACTAAGTAGCCGATCTTGGTTCTGGTTCGGATTCGGATTCGGGTTCGCGTTCGGGGATTCGGCAAAAAAAAAAATTGGGCCAGATCCTGGTTTCACGGGTATATATATAAACATTTTCGAAAAATATATATATATATATTATAAATTTATATATGTATGTATATTCATAGATTCCATACATGTAACATGTCAATGCTCATTCATCATTAGTTCAAAACTTCAAAGTTCAAACATATAATGATAATAATAAAAAGTTAGAAGCATGATTCTCATAAAATGATAAATCCATAATTGTCAGTATATGATTATATCATATTCATACTTAGTAAAAGTCTCAAAATGTCATTATATGCTGAAAATTAAAAAAAAAAGTAAAAAAAACACAAAGTGGGCCCGTTTTTTGATCGCCAGAATCTTGGATTCCCGTGGATCCTTCTGGATTCCTGCGGATCCTCCTGGATTCCTCCCGGATTCCGGCAGGGTTTCATTGATGGTACCATACAGGACAATAAGTATACTCTTGTGAATGATTTAACCATTTACAAGGAGAGCATTTTTGGTACCTAGTTCGAGTGTCAGGTTTGTGGTGTTGAGAGCTTTCCATGACTCTCCCTTAGCTGGGCATCTTGGTTTTTTTAAGACTTATAGGCAGGTGCGGGAGAGGTTTACTTGGAAAGGCCTGAAGTATGATGTGCAACAATATGTCAGAGAGTGTTTTGTCTGCCAGCGGAACAAACAAGAGCACACATATCCAGCAGGGTTATTGCAGCCGCTTCCTATTCCTGCACGGAAGTGGGAATGTATATCGATGGATTTCATTGTGTGTCTGCCCAAGGCCCAAGGTCGATATTGCATTTATGTGGTAGTGGATCGTCTTACGAAGTATGCTCACTTCTTCCCGATCACCACTTCTTTTTCAGCGACTCAGGTTGCGGATTTATTCTTCCAAGAGGTGTTCAGATTGCATGGTTTACCCCGGAACATAGTTAGTGATCGAGATAGTCGTTTTATGAGTCATTTCTGGCAGGGGTTGTTCCAGTTGTGTGGGACAGAGTTGACTCCCAGTACTAGTTACCACCCTAAGAATGATGGTTAGACTGAGATTGTTAATAAGTGGGTGGAGGGCTATCTTCGTAACTATGTGTCTGCGCAGCAGAGAGCTTGGGTGAAATGGATTTATCTGTGTGAGTATTGTTATAATTCTACTCATTACATGTCCATTCGAATGACTCCTTTTCGAGCTCTTTACGGATATGATCCTCCGAGTTTTGTGGATTTTCTTTTCAATGATAGCAGAGTTCCTAGTGCAAGTGATTTGTTACAGGACAGCAAGGACATTGTGGGGGCATTGCGAGACAATATTCACAGGGGTTAGAATCAACAAAAACAATATGCTGATCAGAGGAGGGTTGCCCGCTCTTTTCAGGTGGGAGATATGGTTTATTTGATGTCGCAGCCCTATCGGCAGTCATCTATTCGGAAAAGCAAAGCTGAGAAGCTCAAACCTCGGTACTATGGGCCATCCCGCGTTGTTCGGCGGGTGGGCGAGGTTTCTTATGAGCTAGATTTGCCAAAGGACAGCAAAGTGCATAATGTGTTTCATGTGTCGCACCTCAAGCAGGTGTTGAGCAAGCATGTTGTTTCATCGTCTATGTTACCCCCTTTAGATGATGAGGGTAACTTGGAATTGATTCCTGAGGTTATATTGGAGACTCGTGAGAGACAGTTGCATCGACGAGTCATCAGAGAGTTCTTGATTAAGTTGTCTGGTTTACCTATTGAGGATGCCACTTGGGAATCAGAGGATATTCTTAAGCACCCTGGTTTGCGATTGCTTGAGGACAAGCAATCTTGGGGAGGGAGGGTTGTGATGTTCCCGTTTTAGTAGTTGTCTGGAGGACATCGTTATTAGTCCATCACTGCGACCTCTGTGGGCTAATGTCTTGGTTTGAAGGTCTCTTGGTATGAGCTTACTATTTATAATAAGTCTTCGCCTATCAGTTCTATTCATGGCAGGGTGTTGTTCAGTTTGGTCAGAACAGAGCAGTTGAATTGGTTCGCTTTAATGGTATATTTTATTATTAAGCTTGTCTTAATTAATATAGACTTTGGGGCCAATTAATAAGTCAATTTATAAAATGCTATTATATGCTTTTGACTTGGAATCCTTTAAGTGAAATGTTTTCATATGGAGTTATAAGGGAATATTTATTGACTTATTCAAACTAAGGTTGACGGCACTCATTTTTTTAAGTTATGAAATGAGTGAGGATGAAGCTAAGTCGTGGCTTCTTGAAGAAGCTCCAGTGTTTTGTAAAAGGATCAAATTCTTGAAGGAAGATATCATTATTTTTTACATCTTTTACACTTATACGAATTAGAGAATTGGTGCTGAAATTGATTTGAGGGTTTGGTGAATGCTGTTGAACTGAGAACGATTCATTCTCAGAATTATGTGCACTATAAATCAGTGTAATTACTGATGAATTGTGCAAGCCGTACGATCTGAACTTTTCAAGTTAGTGTATTTTGGTGCGGGAAGCATCAAAGGTTGAAATCATTACCCAAGGCGTGATTGCATATAGAGAATGCGATTTGATTTGTGGAGCTGTTCATTCTTAGCAGCCGTGTAAGGAGATAGATTGGGAGGTGTCTAACAAGCAGCTGTCAACTGCATTCTACCTATGGAAGATCTCAGCAAATTGAAACGCCATGACATAAATATAGTTGGTATCAAATATAGTGAATTGGAATTATAGTTGGTGTAGGAGTTGTTTAATTCCTTAAGTTTGAAACAGTCGTTCAGTATTGAAACGTTGATTTGGATAATTCATGTATGGTGTACCTTCACTTATATTTTTAAAATTACAAAAAAAATCAAATAATTGTTTAGAAAATATCAAAGGCATTAATTTTCAGAGTCAGAAAGGTTTTTGCAAATTGAATTATACAGAAGTAGCCAGTTAGGCTCTTCACAAATTAATGCATGCTACTACTAGGATTATGCAGAATATAAGTGCACAATATATCAGAGAACTTTAAGGTATTTCATTTATCATAAACAGGTTACATCAATGTACGCACAACATATTGTAAGTGTCATCTTCCAACCGAGAGAGTACACAATCCACCTGAAGGGGTGCGACTGAAGCATCGCAACATAACCACTTCCCTTCGGTAGGTAACGACCAAGACATAACCACTTAATTACATAACTTCCCCATACATACAAGATTACGGCTAGCAGCTACCACACCTACTCATGTTTTTCTTCCATTCCTTCCCCATCCTATCACTTCATTTTCTAGTGCATCAATAAACCCTTATATCCATTCATCCAAACTAATCAAACCATTGTCTCCTTCATATCCCTCATTTAGAGCTTTAAACACCTTTTGTTCAGAAAGTCCTTCCACACACATTCATCAGCCAATTTCACCTCTTTCTCATCCATATTCTCTCACTTCCACCTCTGTATTGTCCCCAAATTATAAAAACCCCAATTTTGCCATAGGTCACAATTTTCTAATTGAAGAAAGTAGTGTTAGAAATACCTTTCACTTTGATTGAGACCCTTCAAACAACTTAGGGATCATTTATAACCATAATTCATAAAAGAGATCTCTTAAATAAGAAATAAGCATATCCTAGAAGTATAGATCTAATCACAAGACTGCTTAAATCAGTTTAAGAGGGCTCAACCATAGGAAAGATAGGGTGACTCGATAGGATGCCCTAGAGATCCTCTATCCTAGGCCCAAGAGCGAATATACCATCCCTCTTGGCCTGTGTCATCTATATGAGGTGGAGTACCTAGTGAGGCATCTATCATATAACCGTCACCCTCAATCTTGCCATTTCTATCCTACTTCCCAAATTGAACATTCTTAATGCATTCACTTAACATGAAAGAGAGCATGAGGAGCATTCACAATAGAGTGCCTTGGAAGTCCATCCTTTCTAAGTCCAAAGACAGCACCCTTTGTACCCCTTTGGCGTCATGGGACTCCCCAGTCTTAGACCATGAGGTGGCGTTCCTAGAAGATGACCCCATCATTGTTCCCCTACTTGTAATTCCTCATTTCCCCTACCATGGCTGACCTTAAGAATCAATCAGTACATAGAAAGAATTCAATATTATGCATGTATTCTGTATATGCGATAATCAGTTATCAACAGCATATCCTAATCAGTGATGAGCAGATACAGATAATTATTAATATTTATTAAGCTATGCTAAGCGGACTTATCATGCCATGTATAAGGAACTCATACCAAAGACCACAATATATGTTCGAATCTGTTGTGTATTATTAAGTAGTAATGCTAAATCTGCTTACTTCCCTTGTGATTTGATGCCTTTTTAGAGGCTGGCCATTAATATTTATATCTTCCTCTTCTAGCGGAGGAGATGTGTCTTTTCCAACTTGTGTTCTTTCCACAACCAATGTGCCTCTCCACTAACTAAGTGCACATTTCCCCTTAATCACCTCCCTGCTAATATTAACATGCACCTTTCCTTGGAAGATAATTACTAACATATCGCTGATTATTTTTAATATGTGCTTTTTCTAATTAATCGATTATCTCATGTGGCAGAAGAGTCATGCCTTCTCGATGAATGGACACTAGTGATAAATGATATCTCTTAATTAATATCTTAATCGCACCCTTTGAGGATCGCATGACATCTTTAACTGAGCGTTGTCTTTACCAGGTATAATCGTTGTTCTTTCAATGAATTTCAACCTCCACTGTTCACCATAAACTCTTCCTGATTTCTGCTATAGTTATTAATGAAGATCGCTTTCTCCTATATTATGACAATCACTGCTTCTTGCCTTGATTGCTGGTTTCTGATTTTGGTTTACTCTGTTATGTCTGCTGTTATTCATTGTATAGGTCTGCTATCATCTTTTAGATCTGCTTATATTTCCTCTTATGAATGGATAGATATTCTTGGTGCCTTTCAAATGAGTTGATCTCCCCTTTATATCTTCAATGGTGGGGAGTCACACCTCTTCATCGTTGCTGCCCATTGCAATGGTCACAACCTTTCACCATTACCACCCTTTGAAAGTCACAACCCTTCATAATTGCTGCCCTTTGAAAGAGTCACTTCCTTGTTTCCTTCCCATTCCTTTCTTCTTACATTAATCCTTCTTTAATTCCTATGCTCCCCTCTTTCTTCCTTCCTCCTTATCTCCTTTCAAATGAACTCTCCTCCCTTTTATATCTTATGTTGAGGGAGTCATAACTCTTCATTGCATATTCTTGACCTTTCATTAAACTTAATTAACTTGTAATTATATTATATTATATTTAATTATTATTTATTTATTTCATAATTTTATTTTATTATTATTTATTATTAAATCTTATTTCAAAAAGGGGACATTAGAACCTTCTTACCGATCTCCCATACCTCCACGACCTTTATCTCCTCTTCACAAACACACTGGACAGTTACAACAAGCACAGAGAATTCAGCGATATCATTGCAGTTTCTGCTCCTCTAAATCTGAGTGCAAATCCTTCACTTTTGAAGGAGCCCACAACCAAAAAGCTGAAAAATGATACACAGTGCCACATTATCACAGAGATAGTTGTTCCTCCTAATGGCAAGGATGAACAGAATGTTAAGGCAACTGACTTCCACGTTTCTGAGTTAGATCTTGGAACTAGCCCAGGAAAGGAGACTTGGACATGTTATTTGCCTCATACAGAATAACAAGTCAAAAAAGATGACGAGGACAAAGTAGTGTTAAAGGCTCAAATCAGAGAATTCCAAAAATTTATAGAATAATAAATGGAACACACATGGCAACAAAAATGACACATGATATCTTCGAAAGAGAAGATGACTCTGTGAGTGAAAGAAAAGAAGAGATAAATATAGACGAGGAAGAGTATGACAAAATGGATGGGGAGGTTGATTTGGAAGAACTCGTCTATGCCCCAGATGAGATCAAGAGGCTTAGAAAGGAGAATTCAAAGCAAAAATTACATATTCAAGAGAATAGTGAATCTAAGGCAAAATTGTCACAAAATCTTCAAGAATTGGAAAAGATGATCATAGATCTAAAAGTTTGAATTGAACAGGCATAGAAAATAGAGGAAGAGGTATAGAAGCAATTGAAAAAAAGAAAAAAATTGTGAAAGGCTAGAGTCTAGAATTACATATTCAAGAGGATGGTATTGTGACAAAATCTTGAAGAATTGGAAAAGATGATCGCAGATCTAAAAGTTCAAATTCTGTGTTACCGGATTCGTGTCTCGGACCCTGGATCCGGGTCTGGGTCCGGGTCCGGATTCTCGACCCGGTCCGTGCTGGATCCGGGCAGGGTCCGTGCTTTAAATCAAAACTTAAAATGTACCTGCAAATTTTTTTTGTTTCAATATTTTTTAAGATATTGTAGTAAAAGCTTATAGTTTTGCAGGTTCTCTGTAGCCTGGTGGGCATACACATTTCCAATGACAGCAGCATCAATAGCTACTATTAGATATTCTCACTCAGTAGACACCACTTTCACCAGAATCCTGGCACTAGTTCTCACCTTCATATCTTCTACAACTGTCTCAACTCTATTTGTGACAACCTTGTACATGCATTAGTTTGGCACTCTCTGTTTCCAAATGACTTGGCCATTGCAATTAATCATAAGCACATCAAGCAAAAGGTCGAGAAGAAAAAGCCTGCCAACTCTGACCTGGAACAACATACAGCTTCAATTCGGCGTAGCATGGAAATACTGAGATCATGCATTAAAAAACAGCAAGCCAAATTATTTAACCGGAACTGAGAGCTCCCAGCCACACTCACCAGAAATATATCTAACAGCAATAGAAAGCAAATCAGTGATATGCTATCATTACATATTTCAAGTGCTTCATAGAAATTTTCATGATTGATGAACATTGAATCATGTTTCAAATTTTAATGAAGTTATGAACTATATTTTGAATTCGCATTTTGTAATTCAGTAATTCAATGTGCTGATTTTCTTTAGAATCGTGAACATAGATCAATGATCAAGTATACTGTATATAGATTCATACTATGAAATGATATATATGTTTTAGAATGTCTAATGTTTTAGAATTATGTATATTTCTCTTATTATTTTTATATATAATGCATATATACATATATATATATATATATACTCACGAATCCCTACGAACCCAAACGGCAATTTTTTTTTTTCACGAATCCACGAACCGGATTCGCGAGCCCGAATCCGTCCCCGAACCCGAATCGGAAACTTAGTTCAAATTGAAGAGGCATAGAAAATAGAGGAAGAGATACAAAACCAATTGAAAAAAAAAGGAAATTGATTGTGAAAGGCTAGAGTCTGGAATTTTTTCTTTAAGAAAGCAATTGACAAAAATAAATGCTCAATTGAACAAAGACTTGAAGAATGAGAAGACTATGGAAATATTAGATAATATGCTCAATTCCCAAAGGTCAACTTACAATAAGACTAGTATTGGTTATGAAGAAGGTCAAAGCTCAAAACCAACACAATCATCAAAGAAAATAAATGGAGAAAAGCCAAAAGGGTATGCACATGATCTCAAGAGTCCCACCAAAAGGACAAGCAACCAGAAGAAGGAAAATCAAGTCCCACAGAAGACCTACACTCCTCCAAAGGTTAACAAGGACAAATTCAAAAAGCCCTTTCCTCAAAGACATCCACATTGTTATGAAAATTTATTATTCATAAAAGAGTGATTACAAAATGGAGACGAAGTCTCCTTATAAAGAGAAACAACAAAGAAAGCTTCTAAAAAAGAAATAGAAGCATACTAAACGAACTAAAACAACTAATTGAGAAATTAGAAACTACCTAATAGACTAAACAACTATTAAAATAATATTAAATACTTTATTACCCTCCCTTAATCGTCATTTTACTAACTACCTTGACAAAAAACAAAACTTTCAAATCATTTGGCCATGAACGCATAGAAGGTTGACTCCTCAAACTGCTCTGCTACATGAGCCTACTGCTAAGACTCTCCCAGGTCAGTCTTCTGTTCAGCCAACCGTTGTCTACAGCACCTGTGGATATGACCAAGCTTCCCACAATAGTGACAAGTGATTTTCTTGGAACCCTCCTCAAATGCACATTGTCCTTTCTGCTAAGTGGACACGCCTTTCCCTTTATCTATGGCAGTAAATACTTGTTCCGCACTAACCATGTCACTGGTGCTACCAAACTGTTGTTTCCACCTAGCTTGTTGCAATAACTTATTGCATAACTCATCAAACTTCAAGTCAATATTAGTGGAGGCAATAGTGAGCGTCTTGATAAAGTGTTCATAGGACCATGGTAGACTCTTCCGCGTAATCATTACCATGTCCTCTTCCATCTTGCGACCAATAGCCTCCAGTTGAGCATATTTCGTTGATCTTCATAAGATGCTCCTGTAGAGACATATTCTCATCCATTATAAGGGAAAACAACATATTCTTCCAAAAGAAAGCCCAGCTTTTATCCGAAGTTTCAAGGAAACTTTTCAAATGTGCCCAAATCTCTGTAGCAGACTTGCCAGATGGCACTTCTGGAAGCATCTCATCAGTGATGGATAACTTCAACAACATAACCACTTCTCGGTTACATTCATCAAATTTGTCCGATCTTTGCCCGCCGTTGTAGGGTGAGTAGAGTTACCTAGAACCATAGTTGCAAGACTCGCCGAGTGGCGAATACTTGTTGAGTTTCCTGGCTCTCCGAGTTTTTCCCAAAAACTCGGCGAGTGTTTAAAAGAAACTCCGCCTTGGTTTTATTCCTGTGGTAGACAGCAAAAAAAACATCTTTTTCATTCTTATTTTCACATTTGCAGCAGTTGGGTTTGAGTTTCGAACTTTCCAGTTCAGGGGCGGGAGGATTTATACAAATATAACATTTAAGTATAAGTTTGCTTTATATACTTTAAGTTATATTTGTATAAATACTTTCAGGATGTTTGAGATAGGTTCCAGCTTCATAGGAGTTAAGATGCAGATTCTAGATTTTGGGGGTTTTTGAAAAATTCCAAACTTAGCCAAATTTCAAGATTCAAGAAGCATCAGTAAGGTTACCTCCCACAATCCATCATGGCTTTCTAAGGTCAAACTGAACCTGGCAAAAGGATTCTCAAAGGGTTTTAACTCGTTTTATCACAAATCACTTGGTTTCGACCCCATCTCTATGACAAACTTAGCTTAGCTCTCACCCAAATCCCAGACAGACATGACTTACCAACATGCCAAAATCACTCAAACCTCATTGCCGGACCTAGGGACTTGAAAATAGCCACCAACAAAGACTACCTAAGACCTAGTTATGAAGTAGTTATGAAGACTTTGACATTTGGCATTGATCAATGATCAAGCATCATAGATTCATACTATGAAATGATTTAGTTTTACAATTATGTATATTTCTCTTATTTTTTTGCATCTATAATGCATATATATATATATATACACACACACACGAACCCATACGAATCATGATGGGAAAAAAAATCACGAATCCACGAACCAAATTCTCGAACCCGAATTTGTCCCCGAACCGACAACTTAGAGTATTGGAGGCGGATTTGAGTGGATTTAAGGAGGGGGTGGATTTGGTTTCACATTGGATGACATTGAGGAGTCGGATGAGGAGTCATTGCCAGTGCGAGGAGGAGCTACATCCAGGATGGAGAGTGAGTCATACACATCATCAGAGATACCGAGCAAGAAGGCACAGTCACGCCCAATGCAAGGTTCTACTACTAGGACTAGACCCTCTAGTTCCTCTCTCGTATTTGTTAGTAGAGCTAGGCAGAGGAAGATGTAATTGTGATGATGTATTTAATTCTAGTTTTGAGAAACTATTTAATACTATTTTGCTTCTAGCCATCACCATCCCGCATGAGAATGCGATTTTGTACCCACTTTGCGTTTATATATATCTAAACTCAACTAGTTTCTTTTGTGTTCTCATTAATAAACTCATTGGATGCATCCTCTCATTGAATTTTGCAAAAAAAATGCATTTCTAATTAAAATTAAGCTATTTTTTAAGTTCTTGAGTTTTTTGCCGAGTTTTTTCAAAAACTGGTTGAGTTTTTCCCGATTTTTTTTTAGGCCTTGGCGAGTTTTTGCCGAGTGCGAGTTTTGCAACCTTGCCTAGAACAAGCTATTCCAAGCACCGGTACTCAAAACTCGAGAGCATCCTTTGCTTCCAGGTAATGTAGTTAATGTCGTTGAACTGTTGATTGCTCTCCAACATGATGTTGGTCAACAACGCCATCCCTCCCGTTTTCCTACGCACAAAAAACAAGGCAAACTCAAGCTTCAAAAGAAAATGATTTTTCTGTCAAAAACCTTAAATGAAAAGCTTGCAAAAACTTTGAGAAATCTAATTTTCTGGTCAAAAATCAGTCAAACCATGACAAATCCCAAGACAAATCTAATCAGAATAGAAGGCTTCGTTTTTGACAAAAAATGACAAAATCCTCAACACAAATTTCAAGGCAGGCAGCCCAGAAATTAAAAACCCCTTGAGAGAACTCACAAACAATAGAAAAAAACCCTAGGCATGGGTTTTACAAAAACCTAAATCTTGAGCAAACTAAACATGGATTTCAAAAAACCCTATTAGCCACAAAAAGAATCTCTGCAAAAAAAATTCTAGTCCTAAGCTTGTAGAAACACACCAAAAAAGAGGCCACCAATGTCAAAAAACCTTCCACAAGCAGAGGAAAAATAGCCTGAGAAAAAAAACCTCGGATGCAAGCAAAAGATCGTGCACGCCTAAAAATGTCTGGAAAAAGACTCCAAAAATTACTCTTCAACAACATGAGTAGCTCCTACAAGAAAGAAAGGGCGAGCTTCTTCACCACACACACACAAAACAAATCACAAGTACAAATGACCGTTGGCATTGTAAATGAGGCACGACCCAGAGATCTCAAATTCCACAAACACTGGCTAACCCCATAAACGATGCCCAAAAACACAAGTTGCAAGAAAAAAAATGCAACACAAAATCTCGTCACAGTTAATAATATTGTCTGCAAAAAAAAATGATCTGAAGATGGGATGGAAATTGCCCAAAAAAATGGAGGAAAAATGCAACCCACAAGAAACAATTTGCAAATGCACAGAAGACAACCCTATGACCTTCTGAAGAAAAAGGCCCATGAACTTTGATGAAATACCCTTGAAAAAATTCAATGTTTTTTCATAAAAAAAACAAACAAAAAACTTTTAGAAAAAATCCAAGTAATGAATTTACGAATTTGTATAAAAAAATCGCCAAAAATGACCTATGCTCTGATACCATATTATGAAAATTCATTATTTATAAAAGAGTGATTACAAAATGGAGATGAAGTCTCCTTATAAAGAGAAACAGCGAAGAAAGCTTCTAAAAAAGAAATAGGAACATACTAAACGAACTAAAACAACTAACTGAGAAATTAGAAACTACCTAATAGACTAAATGACCATTAACATATTATTGAATGCTTTATTACATATGACCAGGTTTCAACACTCCTTTTATGGCTATTGCTTTTCTTGCAATCACTTTGGTCATAGAGTAAGAGATTGTAGGTGTTGAATGTTCGAGACAACTTAGAAGGGGGTGTGAATTAGTTGTCTAATAAATGTTTATCAATTTCACAGATTCTGAATCAGCAGACTAATAATTTGTCCACTTAATCAAATTAAATATAAACATGAAAGAGCGTACACCTGAATCATACCCAATGAACACCAGATTTTTACATGGAAAACCCAAGATGGGAAAAACCATGAAGAAGTTAATTCTCATGAATAAAAACACTAGTTAAGGTGACTTTTTAAAATGGGTGGCTCGCTGCCAGAATGCTCACTGTAGGTGGGCTCACTGCCTCCGATGTCTAACAACAACAACACACACGCTCTACTCTCAACCAAACTCCGTGCTTTCGCAAACACTTCACACAGTATTTGATGGATCTTCTTTCCAACCACTTCCTTACCATTCCATCACAATCATCCTCTTATTTATATTGATCTGAAATCACCGTCGGCAATCATAACATTATTTGAAATAGGGCCAGACTAAACATTCCCGCGGTGGGGAGGAATGAAAAGTGGATCACACCACACAAACTGCCTTGACCAAATAACACGTTACACAAAAGTCATAAATGTCGAAGCCCAAGAAGAAATAATATCGTTAGCAAGCACACCTCTAGACCACATCAACACAACCCAAAAACAAAATATCACAAATTAAAGCACTGAGAGATACAAAACTACACTAACAATACCATACCTAGAACAGAAAAGAATTTTGAACCACAGTAAAAAATGAACATCACTAAATACACCACTGGAACACATTTTTCAGAGAACCTTCCTTCCGAAGCACCAACCTCTAGACCAACAGAACCTCAAAACCACATCTGCAATATATGAGAAATACTGAGCACGATACCAACCAACAATGCAGTATGTTGCCTTCAGTGACAACCATACATAATCAATAACATCAACAATTTTGCAACACCATCAGCTTTGCCACAACAACAACCATACTGATCACTGCAACAACATCAACAATTTTGCAACAAACTCCCACTTTCAACAATCTCCCCCTTTGTCATTGATGGCAACATTCATTAACGGCAAACATAATCTCATCAACATAGAACTTTCATTCTCATTCTCTCTTCCCCTTTGACATCAAGGACAAAGGCGGGCAACAACACACACTGCTCCCCCTGCAAGGAAGCCACATACATTAGTCCAGACTAAGAATGTGCAGTAGGCTTCCTGGACTAATGCGGTGCCAAAATACTTAGTTTGAACTAGGAGGGGATAATACCCCCAACTTCTCCCAGAGATACTCAAAAGTACCATTGCACAAAGCTTTTGTAAAGATATTTGCAATATGTTTCGTCATGGGTGCATACACAAGTTTTAGTTCACAGTCTAGCATCCTTTCCTTCAAAAAGTTATACCGTATCGGAACATATCTTAATGTGGAGTGGTGTACCAGATTCTTAAAAATATTTACTGTGCAGGAGTTATCACAAATGATTGAGATTGGTTCATCAAACACTACACCAATATCTTTCAAGATCTATTTCATCCAAAGTACCATTGTGCAGCATGATGCAGCTGCAATATATTCAACTTCAATAGAGGACAAGGATATTGAACTTGCTTCACACTAAACCAAGCAACCAACCGGGAGCCAAGGAAAAATGCTCCACCACTAGTACTATTTTTGTCAACACTTCCAACCCAATTTGCATCAGTGTAAGCTTTTGGAATAAAACTTGATCCTCTAGGATACCACAATCTGAATTCCTCTTTCAAATATTTGAAGATCCCTTTTACTGCAATAACATGTGACACTCTTGGCTTTTGCTGGAATCTAGCTATCAGAAAAACAACATACATGATATCTGGTCTGGTAGGAGTCAGATATAGCAGCTATCTAATCATTAATCTGTATTTTTTTGCATTTACTTTGGGTGATTTGCCTCCTTTGGTCAACCTACATCTAGTAGTCATAGGAGTACACACCAGTTTGCAATTTTCAAGTCCAAACTTCTTCAACAACTCTTTGATAGACTTTGACTGAGAGATAAAAATGCCTTCGCTGTTTTGATTCACTTGCAATCCAAGAAAAAAATTTAACTCACCAATCATAGACATCTCTAAATCATCCTACTTCTGATCAGCAAATTCCTTGCACATGCCATTATTTCCTCCAAATATTAATTCATCAATAAAAACCATAACTAAAAAAAATTCTGATTCAAATTTGAAATAAAGTTTGTTGTCAGAAGATCCCTTCTGAAAGCTTTGATCTATTAAGTGCATAACTTGTCTTCCATACCAAACTCTAGGAGCTTGCTTCAACACATACAAAGCCTTCTTCAATCTGCAAACGATATCCAGATCATTTGACAACTCAAATTATTTCGGTTGTTCAATGTGAACCCCTTCTTTTAGCTCTTCGTTCAAAAATCTTGACTTCACATCCATCTGATAGACTTTAAAATCCTTGAACGCTGCAAATGCCCTAACAGCTTCCATTCGGGCAACAAAAATTTCTTCAAAATTAATGCCCTCAATTTGAGTATATCCTTGTAGACCAATCTTGCCTTGTTTCTCATAACATGTCCATCCTCATCCATTTTATTCCGGAACACCCACTTTGCTCCAATAACATCTTTGTCTTCCGGTCTAGGAACAAGTTCCCAAATCAGATTTTTCTCAATTTGTTCTAGCGCCTCTTTCATTGCCTTCATTCAACTCTGATCACAACAAGCTTCTTCAATTGTCTCAAGTTCAACCTCCATAAGAATGACTCCTTTATTCTTATCTTCAATGGTTTAAATTTATGAGTGTTTCCCCTTATCTTCTTCTATGCTCTTCTCTTCTTTTTCTCTGTCTACGGGCCCATCAGACTTATATCGTGTTTGTATAGTCTGGTCCAATCTTTCCACAAGATCATTCTGCTGCGGTGTCCTAGGCGCCAACATCAATCTTCTAATCCCATGCATCTCACAAAAGATGTTAACTCCATTACTTGCAAACTCTCCTCTCTATAATATCTTAAATATTTGATTTTTCTATCAGCTTCATTTTCAACTCTAGATTTGATAATCTTGGATTTGATAATCTTGAATGTAATCCAAATCATTCTACAATGATCATAAATTAAGAGCATAAAATATCTTTCATCTTGTAGACTCCTTATTCTAGTTGGACTGCATACGTCTATGTACACCAAGTCCAATAGTGTGGTACCAGATCATTCTTTTCCGCTGAAGGTTCCCTTTGTCTGTTCTCCCACTTGATTTACAAGTGATTTACATGTGATTAAATTCATGTTTCTTCTACTTCTATCTTCTATTCTCAAGATGCATATGCAAGAATTTCATCTTACTTGCATATGCAGTCAGGATTAAAAACCCCATTCTATGGTGAAGAAATAAATAAATCCAATGCAAGTTCATACATGTGCTATTTTCCAAAATATCCACTTGCATAAGTTGCTGCCCCATATGCAAAGAAGCTAAAAAAACTCATTGTTTGACCTCATATGCAAGTGTTCACAAAAGTTTATCATACGCATGACATATTCATCTGTGAAAATGCTTTTCACATCTCTTTGGACTTGCTGTCCATAATGTGTAAATGCTTCCAAAAGGCCCACTATGCACATAGCATGTCTGTTCATGAGCTGCAAATGATTCTAAAAAAAAAACTCTTACCTTGCATATTGAACACTTACCCATATACACCTTCCATATATCAAAACTCCAAGCTTGCTATCCGCATACATACAATGCCTCCAAAATACTAAGTTCTTCCCAATATGCATTATGGATTGAAAACCCACCTCTTTCATAATGTTCATACTTACATATCAAAGAAGAAGTCCAGCTTTCTAATATGCAAAACAGTCAAAAAAGCCCACCTTTTTGTGTCCTTTTAGATGCTTTCATGAGATGCATGTTCTTCTCTTCAAATAATAAAGAGTCGTGTTGCAAGAACAAAAGTACTTCCTATACGGTTGCAAAGAAAAGGAGATCTTCCCCAAAATACGGCATATGGTGTTCTTCCCAACGTATGATTAAGTTTAAATATTTTGATTACAAATTTCATGGTTGCAAAGGCGTATGAAGCAGGAGCAACCATATGATGGAGCCAAACAAGGAGGTGAAAAGTGTTGAATAATGAGCATATAGAATGCTTTCAAGACTGAAACAGAGAGAAACAAAGATGCTTCCTAGCAATCACCACTATGATGCAGAGCAATCAAAGATGCAGTTTCATATTCCAATTCGAGATGCTTTCACCAAACCAGAACACATCAATCATCGAGCATCCTGTAGTAGCATGAAGACCAAAAAGGATGATGCAAATAGATGTCATGTCTTGTCAGGCACTTAAATGCTTTCATTACGCATTTTGTAAAAGTGTAGAATCTTTGACAGATTACACAAAAATATGTAATTGCATGTGATAGTATCACGTGCAAAGTAGTCTCATGTAATCATGCTGCAAGGACATTAAGTCCTGCAGCATTGAATAAGTCAAAATTAGTTAGAGATAAGGATTGAATAAGTCAAAGTGGTTAAGGGTTTCCCCTTTTTTCTCCACTTTTCTCTCTCCTCTTTCCCTATATAAAGGAGGGAGCTCATTGTAAATAATCATCTTTTGTTTTAGCAAGAAAGGCTATACTTGAAAACTTGTGTGGTGAAAACTTTGTGTTTCATTGTGCAAATTGTCAAAAGTGAATAAAAGTAACAAGATTTTCCAAACTTTGTGTTGCGAATCTTGGGATTGAATGGTGTGTTCTTATGTTGCATTGTTCAATCATTCTTGAATTCATTTCATAACCTAAACTTGTGTGAATCATTGGAGGTTTCAATTCATCTTTTGAGAGATTTTGAGCTACAGGAGGAGAATTGCTATAATAGTAGTGGCTGTGGATACTAGGAATTGAAGACTTTGAGCTTCAATTTTGAGTCTTTCTTTTATTTTCAGAATTATTAGTGAGAGACTTTGAGCCTCACTATTAGTTCTTATGATCTCAAAATAAGATTAATTGCAAGAGACTTTGGGCCCTTGTTTTAATTCAGCAAATATATTTATAACTGCTGCCTTAAGAGTTGTTCTTACGTCAATTGCTAAGTCACCGGTATTATCGTAGCAATAGGTGATCTTTGTAGAGTTAATAAGTTGTCTTTATTTGTGAATCTTTTCTTAAAGAAAGAGGAAAGGATTAGAAGTATCACCCTTATTTAATTTCAGTTGAAATCCTGCTGAAGCCACCTACGGTAAGAAGGGAGCCTCCCCTATTGCTAAGAGGAGAGATTTATCTCATGATACCATTGTCTAAAGTTACAATTTTGTCAGGTGTAGTCTTAGTAGCTTACAAAATTTTTAGCCAACATAACCGAGTTGAAGGAGTTACTCAACCGAGTTAGACAGATAGCCATAAACGGGATCAGATCACATTTAATGCTTTGTCACAGCATTAATTATATTACTACAAGTATTTATAACAGTTTGTTACATGATCAACAATTCAAATAAATCAGAGTGAAGATCTAAGGCATAGATCACGCGGCAAAAGAAAGTTTGCTAGTCCCAAGAAAAACAAAAAGTACAGAGGTAAAACGGACATGGTCGCTGAGCAGAAAAGAAGATCTAACGGTTAAGAATGATTTACAGCAACCTAACGCATAAGATTAAAAGGCATAAACTCTTATATATAATGGATAATTTATAGAGCAGAGAGTAACTGAGGAGGCTGATATTGTTGAAGAAAGTTGTTAAGAGTTATTGTTATTGCTGAGAAAGTTAAAAGAGTTATTTGAAGAACAAAGAGCGGAGCAGAGAGCACCAAGCAAAAATTTAGCTACAAAAGAGCAGAACCGAGTAGTGTTACAGTTTGAGATTGAGGTAAAACATATCAGAGCACATAGAGTCTGAACAACATTTTCATTTGATGCATTTTTACAGACATTATTGAGTTATTGATATAATTGTATTGAGAGCTTTAAATCCCAATGCTAGGTAGATCTTAACCGATCTTATATTTGTAAATCTTTTAATAGGGTACATCTCTAAGTGTAGAGTTTGTAAAAATCCTCTAACCAGATAGACCTAACACGTCTTTTTATACTCTTAACCGGGTAAGCTATAAAAATGGCTAAACATTGTAAGCTCTAACCGAGCACCCTTTATACTGCAGTTAGTGAAGGTTGTGGGTGTCATCCCCACCGCAATTTTGTCCTCTAACCAAGGATTTCTGCGTTACCAAAATCATGGTGTTACGAGTTCTATTGTTTATTGTTTTGATGTGATGTTTTATAAGCTTTATATTACTTTATTTCAAAGTTATGAACTCAGAAAACAGCAAGCAGCAGTATATGGTTTATAGGCAGTTTCAGATATAAAGTTTTTAGTGGTACTATTTCACCCCTCCCCTCTCAGTCCCAACTTTCCATAGTCATTCCAACATAGAGCAGATTCAGAGAAGAAGTATCAGGAGGGATCTGAAATAAGAATCGAGAAGGAAAGAAGAAAATAAGATGTAAACTTACAAGAGGAAGATATGCAAATCTTAAATGAGATATGTGCAGATTTGAAAAGCAGTAAAGACAAGTTTGAGAAGTGGGAGATAGGTGAGGATTAAATTATAAGTGGAAGGGGCAGCAGGTGTTGTCAAACCTAAGATACTGGATTCACACCCCCTACCCCTAAATCTGGATGCTGATGCATTTGGAGACGGATGCGGGGAGGGGGGATGCATACAAATGCGTTGCTGGTGCGCATCCATAGTCTGTGGATGCGCACTCAAGCGCATCTGTGTGCATCCACAGGGTGTGGATGTGCACTCGGACCGCATCCGGACAGCATCCAAGTGCCTACACCCAATAAAGTGATTTTTGACTTTTTTTAAAAGCATTATAATACTTTTTTCCACAAAACCCTAAAAGGGCCTTTTATGAGGCTATTCATTGTTAAAACATATCATTTTGTTTGCTATTTTTCTCTTATCATTTACTCTCCATTTTGGTATTTTGATTATTTTCGAAAGGGATTGTTCGTGGGGTGCCAGATAGCATCCACAAAAGAGATCTAAGCATCTAAGGTAAGCATTTGACCCTATTCTTGAGTCTTTTAATGAATTATTTTTAGATTTTGATGAATTTTTTCAAGTTTGTGATGAAAATTTTCAAGTTTTTTCCATTCTTTTTAAGAAATAAAGCAACAAGTTTAGCTCTTTGTTATAATATTTTTGTATCTTTATTTTGCACTTGTATGTTTGTATTTCTTAGTTTTTCTAGTTTAAATTTATATAATTTCTTATAATAGCAAGAAACCAAATTGCAAGAAAGGCTAGTAGTGAAAGTTCAGTGGGTGGGGAAGAAAGTGATAAATTCAAAACTGATTTGGGATCTTCTTGTTGATGTGAGTTTTGTTCCACTACAACATGCAAAATCAAATATCCAATGTTTCGAGATGAAACATCAACTACTCAATCCTCTCTTGATATAAGGTCATCTCTCATGCTAAGCTTGCAACGTAAAATCGTGAAATGACTTCAAGGTTCCTTCTATTGTGGATACTCGCTCAGTGAAATAATGTGATTTGTTGGTAATCACTTAGGGGGACTTAAGCTATTCATTCAATGGATATCAACTCCTTGCACTTCTAAAGATTTGGCTTCTCAACGTGCAATGAAAATATGTCTTCCCTCAAACTTCCATTTTAACAACTTAAACTTGCTAACTTAGGCTTGACTTCTACTCCTACTTCTAACTAGGAATGCAAGGAATCGTGGATGACTTGGACTCTACCAAGTGAAATCTTATCAGCGACCTCAACTTCACCTATTGCAAGCTTCTAAGGATCTCAAATGGTTTTCATATCAACACCTTCTTCTTAAACCAACTTGGAAGTACAAAGTAAGAATCCAACATCAATTGAAGTTAAGAGCAATCACTAGCTTACCACACAAGGCTTCCTCACAATCACCAAGGAGGCTAGTAGCCTAGTTTTAATCGAGTCACACAAGAAAACATCCACAACTACTTCCATCCAACTAACTACTTCAACAACATGAAATGAAATCTACTCCAAGTAAGAGATTGAAGAAACCATGAAATACTCCAAACGTCACATACATTCAACATGAAAACCAACAATGAAAGAAGGAATAATTTTGGTAGTATGATAACAACAATTTGATCAAGTCTTCCTTGGCTAATCTACTCTGCCCTATCTTCTCTCCTATTCTAATCTAATGCTCCTTAGCTTATCTCTAAATCTAACTCTTACAAATGAGAAGGCCTTGACCTTTTATAGATGTCCAATTACAACGAAGGACCAAGATTCATTGGAAATCAAGGGCCAAGATTCAATCCCATAAACCCTAATTAGGGTTGCCAAATTTTCAACCAATTACATGAGGACACCAAATCATGGGCCAATAAGAAAATTACAATGATTTCTCAACCAATGAGAAAATAAGACACTTGGCGCGCTATGATTGCTTGTGCTTGAAATCAAGAATTTTCTTAGTGGAGGAGACATCCAATTGCCACCTCATCATCCTTATCATGTAGGCTTGATCAATCCTTGTGAAGAGAAAAATATCTCTTGATACTCAACATTTCTAGCTTTGATTAACTCTTCCGAAACTATCAACTCCTTGAGGATGAATGGGATGACATATTCCCAAATTGCTTCATCCTCTCAACTCTTCCATCTTTGTCCTTCGGAAATTTTCTCATTGCCATGATTTGGATTGACATCCTTGAACTTGCACCTGATCTGATTTGAACTTGATTGTACTTGAAAATGCCTTCAAGTGATTGGACTTGTCCCTCTGATCTCGATCTTGAATCCCAACTTGATTTCAATTTGAATAGCCTTGATATCTTGACCCTCAGTAACTTGGTGTGAACTTCCTCCCCACTTGTTGGCGTGATGATGGAGGATATGCATACCATCCTTGCTTTGATTTTCTAAGTTGTTCCAAGATTTTCTCTCCAAGGAAAATAGCTTCTCATGATTTCGTTGCAAGGAGTTCCAAGATTTGCCATCCAAGGAAAATAGCTTCCCATGATTTCGTCGTCTTTTCTTTCCCTCGTGAAGTCCATGAACTTGAAACCTAGAACATCCTCTTGGAGTTCTCGAACATTTCCCTTAGCCTGCAAACATCAAGGAAACATGTCTTAGTTACCCTTGTTCAAGATGCCAAAAAACTTTGAGAAATAAGAAATTAGGAAATAAACCCCCTTTAGATGAAGCCAATGAAGTTGGATCAAAACTTTAAACATGATGTTATTTCCAGATTTCCACATATTTCCTCTACCATGAATTACCTTATAAGATTTAAAGATTCAATCCATTAGCCATGATAATTATCATTTCAGATTAGAACAAGATTGAATTCTAATTGTTTGAAAATTAAATACCCTTAAGGATGGAAAATTGAGATCCTAATGTGGAAAAGGATAGGATTAGATTGTGGGAATCAAAACATTTAAATTTCCTATCACCACCTTTCCACTTTGTGCTTGCCATTGAAAGGAAATCAGATTTTGTACAGACCTGTAGCTTTCAAGAAAATTCTGAGACTTCACTAAAATGCAAGCTGCTCTCTCTATGAAAATAATGTTCCAATTCGCTTATCCACTAGAAGTTCTAGAGGAACAGATAAAAGAACACCCCCTATGTCTGATTTGCTTCCTTCCTTAAGTCCGTTACAAGCCCGAACTGCACTGCTGCTGGAAGAAATTTGCTTAAGTTTGGAATGTGAAATGAATCGAACTTCCTCCCTTTATATATATATTTTGCATCCCATCTCCCTAGGAGGCCGACTTGCTTGCATTGGAGTGTCAAAAACAAAGAAAAATCCACTTAAAGGGCCGACTGGTTTCATCATTTAATTGTTTGCTTGTTGCTATTTTAGGGACGACTTGCTTGGTCCAACTCTAGTTTTGCTTAGGGTGGCCGACTTGCATTGGGGAGGAATAAAAGATGAGGGCGGAATTGTCCCATCCATGGGACAATTCCGCCCAAGGGAGAACATGAAGAGTTCTTCCCCCTTGGACCGAAATCCACACCAAAGACTCCAAACTTCTTCGCCATCCCCAAGACATCATCAAAAGCCACACAAAGGGGGAGGGGAATTTCATGTCCCATAGGACAAATCCCTGTCCTATGACTGGGCAGAATCCGCCCAGTATGGGACAATTGCAATTTGTGGAATCCAAACTCCCAACCTTCAAAGACCATCACTTGTTTAGCATATCCCACAACTTCCTCTCAGAAAATCTCACATTCAAACAACCAAACGGCTAAGGGGGCTTGGGAAGGAGGAAAGGAGTAAACCAACTCCATGGCGGAATTTTCCTATCCATGGGACAATTCCGCCCCAAGGAAAGTAAGACAACACCCCAAAAACATACTCCCTTCCACCCAAAAGACTTCAACACTTGTTCAAAACAACCTCATATACACTAAGGAAGACATCTAGCATGATAAAGAGGGGGCGGAATTTTGTGGTCTATAGGACAAGCCCCTGTCCTATGACTGGTCGTAATGCGACCAGTCATGGGACAACTCCATTTTCGTTGCTCAAAGTTGCTAAACTTCTGATTTCTCCCTCCTAAGGCCTCCAAACATCATCATTGCATCCCCTTCTTCAAGTACCCACACAACTTCTTAATCAAAATCTTGGCTATCATCACTTGGGAAGGAGAGAAGTGGTGTCTAATGTCCATGGCAAAATTGTCCTATAGACAAGAAATTTCCGCCAAAGGAAAACATACCAAAACTAGCCCTCCCAAAGTTGGATTCTTCTAAAACTTTTGCCAAACATCACCATTCCACCTAAGGAAACAAAATCAAGTCACCAAGGAGGGGTGGAAATTTGAAGGTCATAGGACAAACCCCTGTCCTATAGGAGGTCGGAATCCGCCCTGGCATGGTACAGAGTAGACTTCACTTAGCCAATTTTCAATTCAGGGGCGAGAGAATTTATACAAATATAACATTTAAGTATATACTTTAAGTTATATTTGTATAAATACCTTTCAGGATGTTTGAGATAGGTTTCAGCTTCATAGGAGTTAAGGTACAGATTCTAGAATTTGGGGGGTTTTAAAATATTTCAGGACTTAGCCAAATTTCAGGAATCAGCACGCCTTCAGCAGAGCTACCTCCCACAACCTATCTTAACTTTCTAAGATCAAATTGAAGCTGAAACAAGGATTTTCTAAAGGTTTGAACTTGTTTCATCGCAAATCCTTTGGTTTCAATTCCACATTCCTCAAAAATTTAGCACAATTCTCGCCCCTGTTCCAGACAGACTTGACTTCCCAGCAGGCCAAAATCACCAAAACCAACTCTCGAACTTCACTTGTCGGACCTAAGGACTTGAAAACTACCACCAACAAAGACAACCTAAGACCACTACTCCTACCGCTTGCAAAAGAGGGGGGTCCCCATTTGCAATGGGGTGATGGTGTGAAAACTTCACAACAGATCTTCTTTATGGAGACATACCACAAGAATTTCACAGGTTCAAGGAGGTGGGGGATATATTTGGAGGTGTAGTTATTGCAATTTACCAAAAAATAGCTCATATTCTCGAGTGAAACTTCACTTTATGGCAGTGTAACACGAGCACTGAGGGACGTCAAGACGTCGGACGGGGAAAAAAGGGCTTCAATTTGGGACGGTGGGGGGACGACGGCAGGGGGAGCGGGGGGCGAGGGGAGGGGGTGTTGTAATATACTATACATAGAGTACTTGAAATGTAAGTTATGAAATGATGTATAATAGTATAAGAACTAATAAATTATAATATCAAATACATGAACATAGAAAATTGCAACATGAATATCAAAAATATCATAAAGATGATTACAATGAGTAGCATGATATCAAAACAAGTACAAAATCATGTACATGCTTTCATAAATATGCATATGTAGTGTGTGTGTGTGTAACAGTGACCTTTACAGTAGCTAGTAAACTCCCTTTCTAACACAAGTATTGCAGCAGTAACGTTTTCTTGCAAAAACCCCTGGTGGCGAGATGGTGGCATGAAGGCGGTGGTGGCGGGACTTGGGAATGCCAAGTCTATCCTGGGGACGTCCCAACCCGGGTGCGTGGGGGTTTGGGGGGGAGACGCATTCCCGTGTTACACTGATTTATGGGCCTTGTTGGTAAAGGGATGGGAATGTGTAAAGGCCTAGAGAAGAAGGGGTTGTCTCCCGCACAAATAGCAGGATTTCTAACAAGAAGAGGCTAGTAAATTGGTTCTAAGATCAAAACAAATTGCTTATACTGGTGGAGTCGGAAAGAAAAAAACAATGAATTTACCCACTGATACAGTTTGCAGCCTCCAAACATCCCTTCATGCCTATACTGGAAGATGAAGATGAAGTACAAATTACCACCCGCCAAAGAGGTCCATTGGACAAGGCATTTAAAATAAAGGCAAGAGACATTGCTCAACAAAATATTGCATGTTGTCTCTATGCCAATGGTCTTCCTTTCAACTTGGCGAGATCACCATATTGGCGAGAAATGGTGTTAGCAATCAATAGTGTACCTGTCGGTTTCACAAGTCCTAGGTTTGAAAAGGTACATACCACCTTGTTGCAAAGAGAGGAATTATATAGAGACCTCCCTTCTACCAATTAGATATTCTTGGATTGATTCAGATGTTTCTATTGTTTCCGATGGATCAAAAGATAACAAAAACCATCCATTGATTAATGTTATTGCAATATCCCCCAAAGGGGCAATGTTTTGAGGGCGATTGATTGTGAAGGGGAAGTGAAAGATGCACAGTTCATTTCCAAAATTCTCAGAGTCCATAAAGATGGTGGGTAATGAGAATGTTGTCCAGGTAATCATGGACAATGCAAAAAATTGTAGAGGTGCAAGTGCTTTGGTTGAGGCAAGATATGAGCACATTTTTGGACACCATCCACCATACACTCCCTCAACTTGGTGATGCAACAAATTGGCACTCAAATAGTGGGTGAAACAAATATACGAAGAGGGCGAGGAGATCCAAATGTTTGTGACGAACCACCAAATGTCACAATTAATATTCAGATCTTTCTCGAGATTGGAGTTGTTGAAGGTAAATACTAAATTTTATTTTATTTATGTCATGTTTATTTATCAATTTTTATATAAATTTGCTAAATATTTATTATTTTTTAATGCATTATTTACATATTGATATTGTTATTAACCTACTTAGGTTGTTGAGACCCGATTTGCATCTCATACAATTGTTATGAGATGACTTTTTATGGTGCAAGAGGCATTGGGTCAAATGGCTATTTTCAACCAATTGGGTGTATGGAAGGCTTCACATTCAAAGAGGGCCCAAAGGGTCAAGTAATTGGTCTTGGATGACAATTGGTGAGCTCGTGTGGAATATATATTGGAATTCATTGAGCCTATCATGACTATGCTCTGATTTGCTAATATGGATGCACCTTGTTTGGGGGATGTCTATGATGGCATGGACACAATGGTAGAGAAAGTAAAATTGGCAATACAAAAGCATGAGGATGACCTCGTAGAATGTGAAACCTTATGCAATAAGGTGGAATAAATCATTCATCATCATTGGGAAAAGATGACCACCCCATTGCACCTACTTGCATATGCCCTATCTCTGAGGTACTATAGCAAGAAAGTATTTTCTATGCCACGGAGATTAGCACCATATAGAGATAAAGTTGCTAATGGGTACAAGTGGGCATTTACTAGATTCTTCCAAGATGAAGAAGTGGAGAAAGAAGTTAGGAAAGAATTTGGCATGTTTGCCTCGGGAAGAAGTCATACTCCAACAAATATTAATGACCAATACGACATGGAAGCTATCACATGGTGGTACGACCATGGTCAAAATTTGGGTACCTCCAACCTCTTGCTATCAAGATCCTCTAACAAGTTTTTTTTTTGTTTTTTTTACCACTTGTATCCTACAATTTTAGTACTTAACATTCTTTAATTTACTTCGCATTTTTATTTTTGTGAAAACTATCCAGGTTCCAAGTTCTTCTGTCGTTGAACAGAATTGGAGTAGATACTCCTTTATCCACTTAGTGAAGTGTAACCGGTTGGGTTCAAAAAAAGTTGAAGACTTAGTTTATATTCATTCTAACTTGTGTATTCTACCACGTAAGGAGGAACACTACAAGGATGGGCAGCGAAGCTTTGGGATGTAGCCCATGAGTGTGTCAACTTGGATAGAACCATTGAGGATCTTACTAGACTTACTACGGCTTATCATCATGATGATGACATCCCTACACATGGTGCATCTAGTGTGAGTTGAACCGCTTTGGGTTCAAATTATCTTGAACTTCCAGCAATTGAAGATGAAAATCCAATAGATGATGATTTTTTTGATAATCCTTTCAATGATTGATGATTGATGAATTATGAACTACATTTTGTAATTGTAATGATTCTTTTATTTTCATTGGAATTGTGAACATAGACATATATGATAAGGCTTATTTGAATATTTGTGAACTATCAATTGCCATTTAATATTTATCTTTGGCATTTGGCATTGATCAATGATGAAGTATCATACTATCAAATGATTTAATTCTATATTTTTTTTAAAAAAATTTGTATATTTATAAATTAATAATATATATAGTACATACACACATACCCAAAAGAATCCAAAACCCCCCAAAAAATGATTCACATATTTGTTGATGTGAGTTTTGTTCCACTACAACATGCAGAATCAAACACCCAATGCTTCAAAGTGAAACACTTAGATACTCAATCCTCTCTTGAATGAGGTTACTTCTCACGCTAAGCTTGCAAAGTAAGATCATGAAATGACTTCAAGGTTCCCTTCAATTGTGGACACTCGCTCAGTGAAAGAATGTGATTTGTTGGTAATCACTTAGGGGACTTATGCTATTCATTCAATGGTGTAATGTCCCTAAAATAATTAAACAACTCAATTAAATTTATTGATTAAGTGGTCCCAAAATTAATAATAATATCTTATGGGCCCGTTTTTATTTATTATTTATAGAATAATAAGTGTCAACCCATTTGTAACCCTTCTGGAAACTTCCCAGAGCCCATTTATATGGTCGAGTTTGGCATTGTTGTAGGCATCGTGAGTTTATATTTCCTTTGTAGTTGTGATTCCAGTTGGAATTTTGCATTGTTCGTTGTTTCGGAGGTGAGAGATCCTCCCTATTCTAGCATTCACAATTTCAGTGGGAGTTGCTCCTCACCCTATTCTGCTTGTTCGTCCAAATTTGTAATGTAGTTGATCTGCATCGAGTTAATCATATTCTAAAGAAACTCTTGTGTCAATTCATCTTTTGTGTTCTCTGTGTTTAATCAATCCAATTATTATTTATTATTATATGCGCACTCTTGCCACATCATAACGGTGTACGAAGAACTTCGACGTTTCATAACTATCAGGTGTCAATGAACAGGTGTGAATTGGGAGTGAGTACGGGTATCTCTTACCATACGAATTGGCCCTACGTGAGTGTTGGTCGTATGGGGCAGACCCTTGTGCGGGGTAACCATAAGGATAGATACCGTATGGGTGTGGTGTCACCGTACGTGGAATCTGTGGGCAGATGTCGTATAGTGTAGAGGTTGTCTTGTCATACAGACTGGGTGAATGAGTGAACCGTACAAGGTGAGTTTAGACCGTACGTGGGGGAAAAAGTCGAATGAGCATAGCGTCATTGAGCAGTACGGAGGAAGTGTGATCAGGCGTGTATGGGCAAGACAGGTCCAGAGATAAGACCATACGGGCAATTGACTGTACGGGGATGGTCTAGGTGGGTCGTACGAAGGTTGTGCAAGCCGCACATGAGTGCCTACAGTTCTGCTCACAACACGATACATTACAGTGGTATCAAAGCCGGTGATTCTGCCAGCCTGTCGGGTAGTGTATGCAGAACAAGCTCATAGTATACACCAGAAGGAGGTACCGTTCTGCGAACTGAATGGGGGATCCACAAGAACCTAACACTGAAATCATTACATTGTTAAGGGAGCTAACCAAAAGCCAAGCTCAACTCAATGAAGCCATGGTCAGGGGGGAACAGCGACGACAACTCATGGAGGAGAAATCGCAACGATTGGCAGAAGGTAGAACAAATGGAGATCATAATGGACATGGCAAAAATTCAGTCATTGGAAGGGCAAACACACAGCGCTCACATTCTCGACCGATGATGCTGACATTTCCACAAAGAACAATAGCACCCCGCAGAGAACGAGAACCCACTTTCCAGAAGATGCAAGAGCAACTGAGCCAAGATTGGAGGGATGCAAATCTTGACGGAGATATATCCTTCAAAGATTATACAGATCTACAAATGAAATATTCAAACGGAAGGTGTAATGTCCCCGTTTTGGAGGTAATTTGATTTAATTAATTTAATTAATTAAGTTGTCCAAAATAATGAATATTTTACGAGGATGACTAATTAATTATTTTAATTAAATAAATAAGTGGTATTAAGT
>MU227453.1:764412-775672 GCA_018584345.1 Thuja plicata | reverse complement strand
AATTACTAGTTGCTGTAGCTGCATATTGCAAGTAGTTTCAGTCACATAGATGCATTGAATATTGTCAAAATAAGTTGCACATTCATGTTAGGTCATTGTTTAGTCAATTTTGAGTCTTCTTGCAAGCATTCTCATTGATNCTAATTGAAGAAAAGAGTCATTAAAGCAAACTGAAATGTTATATCAGTCATATGACCCTTGTATGTGAAGTGTTTGACAAAATTTCCAAGGCCAAAAATCAAAAGTTTTCAATCAGATTTGAGCAGGGTCATTACAGAAGGGGTCCTAGCCACTACAATGATGACATCAAACAGAAGATTAGCAAGCTAAATTTATCATCTTTTGATGGGTCCAGGACAACATCAGCACGAGCATGGGTACAAAAAGCAGATACCTACTTCCAGCTCAACCCGATGCCTGAAGATGAGGCAATCAAATTTTGCAGTACTTCACCTGGAAGGAGTTGCTCACGAATGGTGGCACCACGGGATGTCATGATCGCGTCACTTCATATACAGATTTCACGGAGAAACTGATAGATCGCTTTGACGGGAAGGATCCAAAGCTCAACTTCAAGGAGTTGGCACAACTAAAGTAGACCAGACTAGTGGACGATTACATTTCAGAATTCCAGAGGTTGTCAGTGTTGGTTACTGACATGTCTGAGAGAAGACTTGCCATGTTGTTCATGGATGGATTAATGGAGCCCCTCAAGGGTTGGGTCAAAGGTTTCAATCCCAACACACTCACAGAGGCATATAAGAAGGCGCGTAACATGGATACCTCATCCTCCAGGAATCATACACACATTCCCAACCACCTCTCCCACAAGAGAACAGGGACAACGAGTCATTTCAGAGGAAGCCTCTGATGGATGAGGCCACTCGTTAGGAGCTCCGGATGAGGAAGCTTTGTTTCACTTGCAAGGAGCCTTGGGAATCAGGTCATTGTTGCCTTAGCAAGGGGAAGATTCACTATATTGAGGTGGTACCTGATGATGAGGAAGAAAGTAAAGTACCCAAAACGCAAGAGGAAGAGACTAATCATGCGGAGAGGATTGTCACACTTGTGCAAAGAGGAGGTTCCATTGCTACACTTTCTGCAACTTCCGAATGGAGCGTATTTCGGGTCCGTGGCACACTTCAGGGGGAGCGAGTCACAGTCATGCTTGATAGAGGGGCCACACTCAATTTCATCAATTCATCACTTGTCACTAAATGGGCTTTGCACACAGTGGAGCATGAGGGATTTGAGGTCAAGGTGGCAGGAGGAACTTTACTACCCTGCACTCATGTGATTCCACAACTGAGCATTACCATGGGGAACTACACAGTAACAGATGATTTATTTGTGAAAGATTTGGATGATACAAGTGTCATATTAGGCATTCAATAGATGGAGACCCTCGACCAGTACACACAAAGTTTCAAGAAGATGGAGCTTTCATTTGAGGTGGATGAAAAAAAGGTGGTACTAAGAGGGATGTCCAATAGAGGCCCAAAAGAGATTTCAGTGAAGAAGATACAAGCAATTTTCAAACAAGATAAGATTCAAGCATATAACTGACACTGAAGATGCGAAAGGGAAGAAGAATGTGGTGGCCCATGCGTTATTCAAGATGCCTGTCATATGCTCCTTGTTTCAGATTTTAAAAGATTGGAGGGCTCATGTGTTGGTAGAGTACTCCAAGAACAACTTTGCGTGCCAGTTGATGGATGGTCAAATACAGGATGACAAGTACAAGGAGGTTGATGATGTCATCTACTATAATGACAGAATCTATTTGGTACCTGACTCAAAATTGAAGAAGATGATCGTAGGAGATTCATGATCCACCCTTGGCAGGATTCCCACGATCAGATATGTGATTGCTTGAGGGCAAGCAATCTCTAGCGGGGAGGATTGTAATGTCCCCGAAATAATTAAATAACTCAATTAAATTAATTGATTAAGTGGTCCCAAAGTTAATAATAATATCATACGGGCTCGTTTTTATTTATTAGTTATAGAATAATAGGTAGTGTCGGCCCATTTGTAACCCTTCGAGAAACTTCTTGAAGCCCATTTATATGGCCGAGTTTGGCATTGTTGTAGGCATCGTGAGTTTATATTTCCTTTGTATTTGCGATTACGATTGGAATTTTGCATTGTTCGTCATTTCGGAGGTGAGAGATCCTCCCTATTCTGGCATTCACAGTTTTGGTGGGAGTCACTCACCCTATTCTGCTTGTTTGTCCAAATTTGTAATGTAGCTGATCTACATCAAGTTAATCGCATTATAAAGAATCTCTTGTGTCAATACATCTTATGTGCTTTCTTTGTTTAATCAATCCAATTATCATTCATTATTATATGCACACTCTTGCCACATCGTAATGTTGTACAGAGAACTTCAACGTTTCATCACTATCAGGTGTCAATGAACAAGTGCGAATTAGGAGTGTGTATCGGTATCTCTTACCATACGAATTGGCCATACGGAAGTGCTGGTTGTATGGGCAGACCCTTGTGCGGGCTAACCGTATGGATAGATACCATAAAGGTGTGGTGTCACCGTATGTGGAATCTGTCGCAAATACCGTACGGGTGTGGAGGATGTCTTGTTGTACGGACTGGGTGAATGAGTGAACCATACGGGGTGAGAGTTTAGTACCGTATGTAGGGGAAGAAGTCGAACAAGCATAGTGTCATTGAGTCGTACGGAGGAAGTGCCATCGAGAGTGAACGGGCAAGACAGGTCCAGAGGTAAAATTGTACGGGCGACTGACCATATGGGGGTGGTCTAGGCAGGTCGTACGACGGTTGTGCGGGCTATACGTGAGTGCCTACAATTCCGCTCACAGCACGATACATTTCAAATGGATATCAACTGTTTGCACTTCTAAAGATTTAGCTTCACAATGTGCAATGAAAATATAGTTTTTTTGATTTCCAACTCTTCAACTCTCAACTTAAATTCAAACTTAACTTCTGCTTCTGCTTCTAATCTAGGAATGGAAGGAAGTATGGATGAACTTGGACTCTACTAGATGCGGTTTTATCAGCAACTTCCACCCACCTAGTGGAAGCTTCTAAGGTATGCTCGAATGGTTTTCATATCAATATCTCCTCTTCAATCCCATCAATGGATGCAAACTAAAGATTGAATATCAATTGAAGTTAAGTACAATCACTAGCTTACTGCACAAGGCACTCTTACCATCAGCAAGAGGCTAGTGTCCTAGTTTTGTTCGAGTCAAACAAGTAAACATCCACAATTTCTTTCGTCCAACTAAACTACTTGAACATGAAATGAACTCTACTCCAAGTGAAGGATTGAAGAAACCATGCAACACTTCAAAGCAACATTAAATGATTCACCATGAAAACCAACAATGAATCATCAATCACTTTAATAGCATTATAGCAACAATTTGATCAAGTCTCTCCCTTAGCTAACCTACTTCTACTTCTAGCTCTCTTTACCTACTCTAATATTAATGTCTAATTGTTACAAATGAGAAGGCCTTGGCCTTTTATAGGTGTTCAATTACAACGAAGGGCCAAGATCGATTTAAGATCAAGGGCCAAGATTCATCCCTACAAACCCTAATTACGGTTGCCAAATTGCCAACCAATTACATGAGGGCACCACACTGTGGGCCAATAAGAAAATTACAAAGCTTTTGATAGCCAATGAGAAATTTGTACACTTGGCATGATATGATTGAATGTGCATGAAACTGGAATTTTCCGATTGGAGAAGACAACTAGGTGCCACCTCATCATCCTTATCCTGTAGACTTGATCAATTCTTTGGTGACGAGAAAATATCTCTTGATACTCAACATTATCAAGCCTTTGATTGCGATGACATATTCCCAAATTGCTTCATCTTCTCAAATTTTCTCCATTTTGCAAATATTCTCCTTGCCATGATTTGAACTTCATTGTACTCTATGTGCTTGTATCTTGAACTTCTTGAAGTGATGAAATCTTGATGCACTTGGATCCTTCAAAGCAAACTTGGGTTTCTAGAGGAAATTCAAGTTGGTGAAAATTTTCTCTGATTTTTCTTTCCCTTGTTCTTTGCTTTCTTGAACTCCATCTTGATTTCGATCTTGAATTTGTACTTTGATAATCTAATTTGAACCTACTCATTTGAAGTCCTTGAGAATCCTCTTGATTGAAGTTTTGAGTTTGACCTGCCATCATCCCCTCGCTCTCCAAGCTTCTCCCTTTTCAAAGTTTACCTTGCAAAACCAAGAGAAAAAAATGCATTAAGCTCATGAAATGATGAAATGAAGGAAATCTTAAAATTTTCATGAAATGAAATTGCACTTATATTTTCTTTAAATCAACCTTCTCTACTAAACCAATCTGATCAAGAATTCCCATCAAAATAAAGAGGCAAAATACACCTCCATCATGAAATCACTACCCAGATTTCTTCCCTTTCAGCACCTTATACCTCTGATTTTAGAGAAAATCAATGGTGATTTCTCACTTCAAACCTCTAAAAAAGAATTGCCTCCAAGTCTTTGAAATGTTGCTCTTGAGATTGCTGCTAAAGAGGGGAGTCGCTGCTCTTAAATGTTAAATTTTTAAGCCAGGAATCAAGATAAGAAGCAAAACAACAAAAAAACAAAGAGACACGGAAAATATCTCCTAGGAAAACCCTCCACCTCGAGGGAAAAATCCAACCACACCCGAAAAATGATCCTTTATTAAATGCTCAACACAAAAAACAATGATCTCAAGCATATGATTGATAACTCTTATCAGTCAATCAATAAATGCCTTCTTCACACTTCGAGTACACCTGCTATGATCACAGTTTGAATACAAAACATATAATACTCTAAGCATCTCACAGAATGCTACAGACGCAAAGATATAACACAGCTCTGAAGTAAAGTCCCAATACAATGAACTGTCCACACACCGTCCTCTATCATGCTCACTGTAGAAGACACGCGACAAATAGGAAGATATATATATATATATAGATTGTCGTAACAACAAGAAGTGTTATCTTTCATGCGGGAGACTCTTGGTATATCACTCGGAAGATTCTACAAATGTTTTTCATATTCCAAACGCTGGACTCTTCATGTGAACCTGTGTGACTCTTCAAATTCCTAACTGACATTCTTGGCTCGGGAGACTCTTCACCTCTCCAAACAGTGACTCTCCATTTGACGTGGATGACTCTTCAATAATTAACATAACTGAAGAAGGATATCTTTCAGTCAACGAGCATAGAAGCAACCATGGCACGTAGAGAAACAACCATCGCAAGTAGAGATGATTTCTCCTGCAGCTATAAAACAATAACACTCCCTCTTAGCAAAGGAGAAATCATTTGCAGATTTTCATCTCATGGAGTCTCTCAACATGACAAACACAATGGCTACACCCATATGTGTCAACAACAAAACTTTATCACGGATTCTCTCAACGTGATATAGGCATCTCAATACGACATGGCTACTCCCAGAGGGTGGAACAAGGGATTGCACCTCGAACTTCTCCCTCACAGAGAAGAACTCATTAACAAGGGATTGCACCTCGAACTTCTCCCTCACAGAGGAGAACACATTAACAAGGGATTGCACCTCAAACTTCTCCCTCACGGAGAAGAACTCATTAAGGGATTGCACCTCGAACTTCTCCCTCACGGAGAAGAACTCATTAACAAATATTCATGATGATGTTGCTCTCTCTGAGACAGATATCAACCTTCTGATCTCCTTGTCCAAGTCAAACTCCCTCTGATATTAACCTTCTGACCTCCTCGTCCAAGGTTGCCTGTGAAGGATAGTCAGACTCCCTCTGAAAATCATTTCTTCCTCTTTGAAGAAACAAATCACAATGATAAACTGAATAGGTTCTTCCTCTTAAATGATGTTATGTGACACCAATACAGTCTCATGACTGCAAGCAGTGTCCCTCATGTTCATTTCTACAGCCTACATGATTTTGCATGTAATCTCTCATCATCATGTTGCCTCTCGATCCGTCTTATCTCTTCATTGTTTAATCTTCCTCACAAAACACCAATAAACTTTCCAGCAGTAATATCTTGCAAAGTACTTAAGGACTTTTCAACATCATTTGTCTATGAAGCACTGGATACATTCATACAACCATACAGAAGAAGCCAATTTCACTCATCAAGAATGCAAGTCAGTAGAAATGAAGAACAGCAATCAAAGAATTTCTTATTGCTGCCCACTTCACAGTTGCATACAAATCCTTTACTTCTTGAAACACAAACGCCCAGCTCCAATGACAGTCATCATCTATACTCCTCTTAAAAACTTACACACATACGTGATCTCATGTTCCAACCCCTCTCGTGAGAGAGTCAAGGCTGTCCAAGCTCTGCTACCATGCTAAAGTTTTAAGCCAAGAATCAAGATAAGCAGTAAAACAACAAAAGAACAAAGAGACATGGAAAATTTATCCTGGGAAAACCCTCCACCTAGAGGGAAGATCCCAGGCACACCCAAAAAATGATCCTTTATTAAATGCTCAACACAAAATACAATGATCTCAAGCATATGATTGATAACTCTTATCAGTCAATCAATAAATGCCTTCTTCACAGTTCGAGTACACTTGCTATGATCACAGTTTGAATACAAAACATTTAATACTCTAAGCATCTCACAGAATGCTACATACGCAAAGATAACATAGCTCTCAAGAAAAGTCCCAATACAATGAACTGTCCACGCACCGTCCTCTATCGTGCTCACTGTAGAAGATGCACAACAGATAGGAAGATATATATATATATAGATTGATTGATTGATTCTCGTAACAACAAGAAGTGTTATCTTTCACGCAAGAGACGCTTGGTATATCACTCGGAAGATTCTACAAATGCTTTTCATATTCCAAACGTTGGACTCTTCATGTGAACCCGGGTGACTCTTCAAATTCGTAACTGACATTCTCTACTCGAGAGACTTCACCTCTCCAAATGGTGACTCTCCATTTGACGCGGATGACTCTTCAATAATTAACATAACTGAAGAAGGATATCTTTCAGCCAATGAGCATAGAAGCAACCATCGCAGGTAGAGATGATTTCTCCTGCAGCTATAAAACATTAACATTAAAGAGAGGTAAATCTGCTTTGTTTCGGTGAGAAAATGATTTGTCTTCACCACTCTTATATAGGCGATCATGATACATGAAGGGGCGTGACATTACTAAGGCCGACCTGCACCCCCTTTTGGCCAATAAAAATCACTCAAATTTAAACCTTGGATTCATCCATGCAGGCCGACTTGATTTAGGAGGCAATTGATGCTTTCATCCTTAAACTTTGATCATATCGCTCCTCCCTTTCATCTCTTTATGAACTTGGTCTGCTTCAGGGAAGAATTTAGACATGAGAGAGGACTTGGAGGGTGGCAAGGAATTTTCTTCATTTCGGCCTAAAACTGATTCCAATTGCCATCATGCTATCCCTTCATGCCTTTCTTAATGCAAATTTCGAAGGTCAAATTTGTGTTTTAATCCTTACAAGGACAAGGCGAAAATCAGTGGTAGGGGAGGATTTTCACTCTCTCAAATTTACATCTCCATGCAAGTTAATTTTCATTTCAACACTTCATCTTTCCCATCATCTTCTTCTATTTTCATGTCATTTGGAGATCAAAGATTAATGTTTTGGCTCCATAATGCAAGGCGGGCTTTAGACCATGCTAGAGGATTTTCCCTTTTGTTTTTCATAATCATTGTTTTCCCATTGAATTCAACTTGATAAAGACAAGGCAGAAATAAAGGGCCTTTGAAGATGTTCAATCCCTTCTCATGCCTTAGTGCTCTCATCATTCATGCATCACGAAAATTAAGAGGGTGAGAGGATTATTAATCCTTGGATGGTGGCAAAATCCGCCACCTCCAAAGGATTTTTTCTTTGTTTCCAAAACTTTAATTTTTTACACCCCTTTCAGCCTTAGTTACCGATTCGCTGGCATTGATGCTGGAATCACGGATGAATGCGCAGGGATGCGGATTCGGATCCGGTTGCCCTGGATGCGCTTCCTGTGCGCATCCACAGGGCATCTGGATGCATCCGCAACCCAGACATTGTTTTTTTTCATTTTTAAATAGAAAAACAACTTATAAGCACTTTATAATGTGTTTTTTATCATTTTGGCTCCTAAACCCAAAAACGGCCCTAAAAGAGGTCATTCATTCTTTTTTCAACTCATTTTGTTTGCAGCTAGGCTCTCTTCTCATTTGGTCTCCATTTTGGCATTTTGAAGGCAAAGTGATTATTTTCGAAGAGGATCATTCATGGGGTGCGAGATAGCTTCCACAAAGGAGTTCTAAGCGTCTAAGGTAAGCATTTGATCCCATTTGAGTCTTTTAATGAATTCTTTTGAGATTTTGATGAATTTTTTCAAGTTTGGGAAGAAATTTTTCTAGTTTTTTTTAAGAAATAAAGAAACAAGTTTAGCTATCTATTTTAATATTTTTCTATCTTTTTTTTGCACTTGTATGCTTGATGTTCATAGTTTTTTTGAATTTTTTAATTTAAATTTATTTAATTTATTATCATATCAACTGCAAGAAATTAGATTGTATTGTGCAAGAATGGTCGCCAGCGGTAGTCAAAGTTCAGTGAGAGGGCAAGGAGCCAATAACTTCAAAATTGATGTAGGATCTCCTTTATGGAGACATACCGCAAGAATATCACAAGTTTCAGGAGGTGGCTCATATCTTTGGAAGTGTAACGTATGTGAGAGTAAACCATTCAATAGCTCATATTCTCGGGTCAAACTTCATTTTACGGGCCCTTCTGGTAAAGGAATAGGAATGTGCAAAGGAAGCAAAAATGGGAAGGGGATGTCTAATGCACAAATAGCAAGATTTATAAAAGAACAAGAAGAGGCTGATAAATTGGTTACTAGATCAAAATAAACTTCTTATCAACCTCCATTCGGAAAGAAAAAAATACAATTGCCCAATGAACCACTTGAATCCTCCAAACATCCATTCTTGCAAGTACATGTATCGGAAGTGGAAGAGGAAGAAGAAGAAATTACCACCCGCAAAAGAGGTCCATTGGCCACGGCATTTAAAATGGAGGCAAGAGAACTTGCTAATCAAGCCATTGCACGTTGCCTCTATGTCAATGGTCTTCCTTTCAACTTGGTGAGATCACCATATTGGAAGGAGATGATCGCAGCCATCAATAAAGCACCAGCTGATTACACAAGTCTCGGGTATGAAAAGGTGTCTACCACCCTGTTGCAAAAAGAGAGGACTTCTATAGAGAGATCTCTTAAACCAATTAGAAGTTCTTCGAAAACTTCGGGTGTTTCTATTGTTTCCGACGGATGGAAAGATACAAAAAACAGTCCATTGATTAATGTGATTGCAATGTCCCCCAAAGGGGCAATGTTTTTTAGGGCAGTTGATTGTGAAGGGGAAGTGAAAGATGCACAGTTCATTTCCAAAATTCTCATTGAGGCCATAGAGATGGTGGGTAGTGAGAATGTGGTCCAGGTAATCACAGACAATGCAAAAAATTGTAGGGGTGCAGGTGCTTTGGTTGAGGGCCGATATGACCACATTTTTTGGACACCATGCACCGTACACTCCCTCAACTTGGTGATGCAGCAAGTTGGCACTTAGATAAATTGGGTGAAACAAATATACCAAGAGGGGGAGGAGATCCAAATGTTTGTGACATACCACCAAATGTCACAATCGATATTTAGATCTTTCTCCAAATTGGAGTTGTTGAAGGTAAGTGTAGTTACTAAATAATAAATTTACTTTGTTTACTTAGTTTTAAAAAAATTTATGTCATGTTCAATTATCAATTCGTATATAAATTTGCTTAATATTTATGGACATATTGTTATTAACTTACTTAGGTTGCTGAGACCCGATTTGCATCTCGTATTATTGTTATGAGACGACTTGTCAAGGTGCAAGAGGCATTGAGCCAAATGGTTATTTCCAACCAATAGAGTATGTGGAAGGCTTCAAATTCAGAGAGGACCCAAAAGGTCAAGGCATTGGTCTTGGATGACAATTGGTGGGCTCGAGTGCAATTTGTATTGGATTTCACCGAGCCTATCATGACTATGCTCCGATTTGCAGACACAGATAAACCTTGTTCGGGTGATGTCTATGATGGCATGGACACAATAGTGGAGAAGGTAAAAATTGAAATACAAAAATATGAGAATGACCCCATACAATGTGAAACCTTATGCAACACGGTGGAAACAATCATTCATCATTGTTGGGAAAAGATGACCACCCCATTGCACCTCCTTGCACATGCCTTAACTCCGAGGTACTATAGTGCTGAAATACTTGGTATGCCAGATAGAGTAGCACCATATGCGGATGAAGAAGTTGCTAATGGGTGCTATAAAGCCTTTGTAAGACTCTTCCAAGATGATGAAATGCACAAAAAACTTAGGACAGAATTTGGCTTATTTGCCTCGGGAATAAAACATAGTCCACTTGCAGTAAAGGACCAATACGACATGGCAGCTACAACATGGTGGTACCTCTATGGTCAACCATTTAAGAATCTACAACCTCTTGCAATCAAGGTTCTCTCACAAGTAAGTTTTTTTTGTTTTTTGTTTACCACTTGTATTCTACAATTTAGTACTTAACATTCTTTAATTTGCTTTACATTTTTATGTTTAATTTTGTGAACATTGTCTAGGTTGCAAGTTCCTCTGCCGCTGAACGGAATTGGAGTACATACTCCTTTATCCACTCAGTGAAGCGTAACCGGTTGGGCTCAAAAAAATCTGAAGACTTGGTTTACAATCATACAAACTTGTGTCTTTTGTCACGTGAGGAGGAACACTACAAGGATGGGGCAGCCAAGCTTTGGGATGTAACCCCAGAGTGTGCCAACTTGGAGGCAATTGTTGAGGATATTACTAGACTCACTTCAAATTATGATGTTGATGATTACATCTCGACACATGCTGCATCTAGTACAAGTGGAACCGTTTTGGGTTCAAATGATCTTGAACTTGCAACAGTTGGAAATGAAGAGGATTTTTTTGAGAATCCTTATGATTATGATTAGTGAATCTTGATTGATGAACATTGAATCATGAATTATATTTTGATTTCGTATATGATATGGCTTATTTGAATATTTGTGAACTATCAATTGGCATTTAATATTTGTCTTGAATCTTGATCAATGATGAAGTATCATACTATGTTTACTATCAAATGATTTAATTTTGTATATTTCTTGCATTTCTTT